>JAGFMF010011858.1:2357551-2490961 GCA_019455555.1 Galemys pyrenaicus
TGATCTGCCTGTTCTGCTCCCCACTCTCTGTGGTGAATCCTCTCACCCCCCTACACCTCTGGCCTGTACCCCAGTGCTTGTATGCATAAATAAATCTTTTAAAAAAAATGTTTAATGTGATGACTATATATACATATATGTTGTGAAAGTCTTCTATGTCTTGTCATCTCAGTACCCTCATTGTCAGGTGACTTAGGCAGACAGTAAATGTTTGTGGCAGGATTTTGTAAAATCTATGGCAAATCAGTCTGTGATTTTATTAAGCCTATGAACGCACTTGGTCAGAAAGCCGTGTTCCGAGGACTTGGGCTTCAGGCCCATAAAGGCTTTTTAACGCGTCATATTTATACCACAGAGGGCTCTCCAACCCCTCAACCTCTATCTTAAATGAAGAACGTGAGGAAAAAGCATACATGGGACTAAAGCAAGAATCATCTTTATGGGTGGAGATAATATTCTGCATTGAGATACTTTATTATCCACTAGAAATCAACAATAATAACAAATGATATCTAAAAACCTGTCAGAGAATAAAATTCCAAATCCAGAAGAAAAAAATATTCAAAGTGACAAAATGTATTTTTGTCTCTAAGCATCTGTGTACCAAGCAGCAAACAAATGTCTGAGACTGGGAAAGACTGAAACATAGAGGACCTTCAGAATCTGATTCTACTTGGTTTTTATTTTGGCTTCCAAGGGGTGACTGATTTAAACAAAGTCATCTTTTGACTGGCTGGAGGCATGTCAGGTCTTTTGCTAGCTGCTGATACACATCAGAGCTTCCAGGAAGTGGGGGAGGAGTCCCCATCCCACTAAGCTTCTTTCCCCAGAACTGAGTGCCACTCACAATTAAATGCAGTTTGCACCATTGATAACAACAGACCTTTCTCAGAGGAAAGTCCATGTACTGCTTATAGGTAAATCAGATTTTCATTTTTGTGCTTTTTCAGAAAAGTCCATATAGAGGGAAAAAAACCCATCAAGGCCAACAATAGAATAGATATGAAAATAATAGAATGGATATGAAAATTAGATTCATACAGTAGTACATTTTTAAGCATAACTTAATTAGTTCCAGATAAAGTTTTTCTTACATAAAAGTGTAAAAGATCTCATTTTTATTGTGTTTTGTTATTCATATAATGTCTATTTCTGTTTTTCTTTCCTTATAGTGAGTCCTAAATCCAGAGATCTGCACTGGGATCCCTGTTTATCTGGCTTTTCTTCTCAGCCAACTGCCAGTTAATTAAAACTAAATATGTAAATATATGCTTTAAATTCTACTGACAGAACTTTATGTAGAGACAGATAATAGGTTAGCTAAATGATAGATAGATAGACAATAGCTAGATAGATGCATGAGTTAACATATGCAGAGGCTGATCAATAAAGAAAGATTGTCACATAATCTTCCTTCTCTTTTATGACTTCACCCCCACAAACAAGCCTAGTAGATGAATTGCCAAGAATATGAAGCTTAATATAGCTGTCCGGAAAGGAACCAGTGGCCTGTTTACTGCACTTATCGACAATTTGTGAAAGAAGAGACCAGAAATCAGCCTAATTACCAGAGTGCCAGTTGTGCTTGTTAACACCAGCTTTGTGACCAAATGTTATTCCACAGTTGTCACATCACACGAGGGTTTCATTACTAACATAATAGTGAACAAGATCACATGAAAAGCTATTGATTGATCTGCCACACAAAGGAAGGACACACTTGTCTCTATTATAACATGTTACATCTCCGACTCTACGCAAGCAGATGTGGTCCTGCCATTCCTCTTACTAGAGAAGTGTAATTTCGATCCTGTCCCGCTTCTCTAAGTGTTTGCCAATTAAGTTCCCCTTTCTATTTGCATATGTCATCAATAGGCTGAAGAGATAAGCAATTGGTCCTGCTCTACCCCTTCCTGATCTTTAACCTAGACTCAGTGGATTCTTTTGAATTGAATCCAGGAGATCCTTGGGGTGAGCACAGCGTTTACCTTATCAATGGTCATTTGTGGGCAATAAAAACAACTGGCTGCTTTGTGTTAGTTTGGTTTCTTGTGTTTTGTAGGAAACGCACCTGTAATAGGCTACCTAGAAGGGACAGAGGAGAAGAAGCCACTCCCACCTGCAGTCTCTCACCCCTGAACTGTGGAGTTGGCACATGACCCATGGTCCCAAGGAACTGAAGCCATAATCAAAATCATTCTTTAAATCCTGCACTTTGGTTTAATTTCACAAAAAATTGACAAGTTCTGTCCACATTTTTCAAAAGGCAGCAACCTTTATTTTTAAGTGAATTCAATGACTGCTATCACGTAGAAGTAGGTTTGTTTACCATGGAAGCAAGTAAGGATACATATATATTACATCATCCTACCTGATGATGAGTGATTTATCAGGCAGAACTTGAGTCTGCTTCTCACTGACTCCATTTTTTCTGTTTATGCTTGTTGAACAGATACAATTTAATGAAGAATATAAAGTACTTAAAATCCATCCACCATTAATAGTTTAATTAAACTGACACATACTTCAAAAACAGAGAGACAGAAAACATTAATTTTGGTTATAAAGGGCATGGCATTATTAAAGTGCAATTAAAAACAACATTCACTTACAGTTAACAGCTAAAACAATTTAATTATTTAACAGTGGATTGTCACTTGTGACTAACTTCACCTCTTTGATGTGGGGACGTTCAGTGTCCCTGTTGCTTGTTATGGTTCATTCCCTCGAATTCCAAATGGGGTGGCATTCTCAGAGTATCAGCATCCTCATTCTGTCCCTGCTGGCTAGTACACATTGTAAAGTATGAAAATTTAACCAACTGTTTTGTCATGCTAACAGCTACCCTCCAAGTGAATTGTGATTATAAAGCATATGTGAAAAGTTTCACCTACTCTGAAAACATCAGCCAAGGTTGTGCTTTACTATACAGGCTTTGAACAGTAAGAGGCAATGTCATTTAATCCTTAACAAACATGGATACTGGGGCCTCTCTGGAGGCTGAGGGGTTAAGTCTCAGGGCTATTACCACGATGGCCTGAGTTTGTTCCAGGCCATGGAGGTGACCCACATGGCACAGCAGACCTCTCGTCTCACCGGCTGCTCCCCTCAGCAGTGTGTTTCAGTAGTTATACCTGTTCTGCTCCCAACTCTGTCTCTGGTGAATCCTCACACATCTGACCTACACTCGGGTTCTTCTGTACACACAAAAAAAGAAAGAAACAAACATGGATACTGAGCTGTGCTGCCTGGTTTCCTAGTGGAAGAACCCTAACTACTTTCTACATAATCTCAAACAATATTTTCTTTTTTTTTAAAGACTTATTTTATTTACTTATACATACAAGAGCTGGGATATAGATCAGAGGTGCAGGGAGTGAGAGGATTCACCAGAGACAGAGTGGGGAGCGAACAGATGGATCTACAGAAATACACTGCTGAAGGGAGCAGTGGGTGAGACAGAAGATGTCTGCTGTGCCATGTGGGTCACTTCTCTGGGCAGGGATTGAGCTCATGCCACAGTGGCTGTTGATAGCTTGATAGCACTGAGACTCAATCCCTTGTGCCACCAGGGAGGTCACAGGCAGTATTTCCAAGCTTTATGTGACTCTGCATCCTGGTATGGAAAAGGACATAATAATAGTACTTAGGTTTTCAGATCTATTTTAGAAATTGATCCAAAGCATTTAGAATCTGCTTGACACATAAGTGCTCAGAAAATGTTAACTGGGATCAATATTATTTTTATTAGGTTATGATAATAAAAATTTATACCTACTAAACATAAACTCAAAGAGTCAATTAAATAGGCAAACATGAATGCTCCATCACATGATAAGGAGTAATCCAGCCATCAGGAGACTACCATACTGCATGAGAAAAATTCCCTTCTGAGGACTAAAACTGCCAGATGTGTCTTACAAAAACATCAAGTGACTTCATATATATTTCACTTTTTGTATTTCAATTTTTCCTCATGAATCAACATGTAACACCAAAAATCTGAATTCTCCCCAGAAGGAAAAACAAAATCTAATACAAGAACCCTGAGTACAAACAAATTTGTTCTGCTGTCACGGATAAGGGAACAGAGCACAGAGACTCCAGAAGCAGAACAAGTTCAAGAACAAACAGAGTGACAACAGAGAGGCAGAAGTAGAATTGAGGTCTCTTACTGATCAAGCTAATAGTTTCTACTACTTTTATTTACCATTATTTTCATCGAGAAGAAAGAGGTAAATATGAGTTACAGAATTCATCTCTGAGTTCAGCATCATCTGAAATTCCCCAGTGTGGGGGATGTGTGTGGTATGTGAGGTGGAAGAATATTTCAAAGAGAGGCAGGTAGGGGCCACCTATATATCAGTAGGACTATAGTTCATAAAAGTAAACCAAAGACACTTCTCTACCTGACTATAAACTGACTCTGGCTACCAGAACATATTCATAATCTTCAACAAAAGATAGGAAGTTGTCTATTTTGAAGAAAAATCTGCCAATTAAAAAAATCTGTGAGACTGGCTCTCATCAAAAAGACTTCAGAAACAACATGATGTATAGGAGGTTGAGAAAAAGGAATCCTTGTGCCCTGCTGATGCGAATGTAGATTGGTCCAGCTCTTATGGACTATGAAGGTTTCTCAAAATATTAAAAATAGATCTACCAGATGACCCAGCAATTCCACTCCTAGGTATCTACCTCAAAGTTGCAAAAACACTAATATGAAGAGATACATGCACTCCTATGTTCATTGCTCCATATTTACAACCACCAGTTATGAAAGCAACTGATTTGCCCAAGGACAGATGAGTGGACTAAGAAGACATGGTGTATATAAACAATGGAGCATGATTTAGCTATAAAAGATAAAATCTTGCTATTTGTGGTAAAAGAGATGGAACTGAAATGGATTATACTAAATGAAGTCAGAAAGAGAGAGGCAGATCCTAGATGATTCCATTTGTAATATTATAAAAAAAAAAAAAAGGAATGAACAAAACTACACCAAAATAAATCCTAGGAATCTGACTAGTGGGGAAGAGTGGAGGTGGGGAGCAAGGAAAGGAGACCTAATGATAGATGGGGGACTTGGCTGCTGTATGGTGGCTGTGGTATGGTAACATACATCTGAAATGGTGTGAAGCTATACCCCTAAGTCACAGACAGTGCCAGAAACCAATGTTACTGCAATAAGAAAAAGATACAATGAAAAATACTGAGTTAATTGATTGAAATAGATGCTTTTATTGTGGTCCCCGGAGATTTTTCATTTGACCAGTGGTCACTGGCAGAGAATGTTTGAAAAAGTAAATTTTTAACTAGAATATTATCTACAAATTATAGCTGAGCTATGTTTCAGGGACAGAGGAGTTTCATTACTGCTCTCTTAAGTGGACTTTAATTAATAAACCAGCATTTATTAAGCACTGTTTATGTATCTGTCAGAAACATTGGGCTCCTATTTCTTCATTCTCTTCTGCCTTGCAGATGTTCCCAGCTGAATCCAGAAGCTACAGAGATCTGCCATAGTCTGAGATCAGTCTGGAGGCTCATCTTTATATACTTGGAATCAGAAGGCCCAGACCCTCTTAGAACTTACCCTCTAATGCTGCTGGAACACCAGCCATATGACTGCACGAGCCTTCCTGTTCTTTCTTCTGATGGTATACCTTTAGGCTGGGAAAGCGTTAGACCCCTGCCTCCTTCCTTCGGGACCCCTCCCTTGTCAGGATCTGGCCCTCTTTAATCTACTTGCGGTATTCTGCCTGATGTTTAGGCCATGCCTCGCTTTAGCATTTGTCTCTGTGATAAGATCTATCATTGGAAAGTAAGGGGAGGTGACACAAGAGAGATTTAAAAAAAAAAAAAAGACAAGACCAACGGATCTACAGCTTATATAAGACTAACATAGATGAGACAGGTAATTAGGCAGGTTTTGCACGGTGTACAATTATACACGATGACAAGAAGGGAGTGGTAGATACAAGTTAGCCACATCAGGGTGAACTTTCCAGAAGTCACAGGACTTGGGCTGATAGTCAAGTGTTCAAGATCTTAAAGAGGCATAAAAATACATAGATTTTTCTGCATATACAACTGAGACAAACAGGAATGAAGACAGAGAGAAAACAGTAAGCATAGGGATGGAGTGAAGGAAAGAATGAGGCACAGAAGAGTAGAGCTGAAACTAAGCCAAAAATTGATATTGAGAAGTGTGAGCTAAACTTGGGGAGGTTATCTGCGGTGGCTTAATGACTGATCTTTTACTTAGGTATCGTCATAGCATAAGAATAAAATAAAAATTTGTGGTAACTGGATTCCCAATAAGGCTTTGGGAATAACCCAATCCATTCCCGTCAGAGTGCTTCCCCCTAAGTCCCGTTGCCAATGGGTACAGCAAAGGCATGGTGATGAATTTAAAAAGGAGCATGTTATGAAGCTTTTTGGCTGGGTTGTCCTTTCTCCTGCGCCTTATTGAGTGCATGGAGTTCTATTACAATCGCGCAACCCAATTTCCAGCAAAAGAGGCTAGGTCAACTGATTTAATTTCACCCAGACAATCTTGCCAGCTCACTCAGTGAATCAAACAATAATCCTTTAGTTAGTGGATCAATAAGAAATTAAGAAGCAATTAAAGAGAAATGAAAAAAACCTTAAATTTTACATTGATCTGGCAGTGAGGTTTTTTCCTCTTTGAAAATCAAGATTTAAAACAGTTGAACTCACTGTACTATTCTTGCTTTTTCCCTTAGGTTGAAAAATAATTTAAAATGTTTGTAAAAATGTAAAGAACTTTTAATTTTAAAACACAATATATAACACAATTGCATTTATAGTAGAATATAAAATGTTTTTCCTTCCTACTGATTTAAGCAAAGGGCTAAATGGACACAAACATAATTTATGAAAATAACTTATGGAAAGAACTGTGACTATGTAGAGCTTCCATAGACTAAAAATCAGTTTTCCAAATAATCATTTCATTTAGAAGCAACATTTCAAAATTAAAATTATTGCTTCAAATGATCATTTCTGTCCCAACCCCTCTCCAAAAAACCAAAGCCTGAATATACAATTTGCTTCATCCGCTAAAACAAAACAAAAATAGCATTAAAAACAAAAACAAGAACCTTTCCCAGTGTCTAGTTTTTAATCTTTCTTGGGTCTGGTAATTAGAGCTGCAAGCTAGAAAATAGAAATACATGCTTTGGTCTTATTTCTCCAACTGAAATGTTGGCTAACCTTTGATAAATTGTTTAACCTCACTGTGTCCTTGTATCCACCTCTGTTTGAAAGGTGAGGAAAAGTTGTTGCTTACCTGTGGGAAGTGTTTGGTGCAGGTGAGTGAGCACAAGTCTATTAAACACTCAGAATAGAGACATGATGTGATGATGAAATGGTGTGATTTTTAAAGCAAATCTACTTCAAGGATCAAACCTACTGGTCATGATCTTCTAGAAAAATTTTTCTAAGCAAAAGAGGATGACATTTTCCTTAATGGATCACACATAACAACAATAAGCACAAAAGTAAAGCAAAGGTGGCAAGAATGATAAATAAAAAACACCAATGCAGGTGGTTTGGAAAGAAGTCTAGAAAGAAACTAGTGGGTCTTGAGGTTTGTTCTCAAGCAGGCACACCCATTGTGCACTGCTGCTCTAATTTTCCTGCTATGAAATAAAACAGACAATTATTAAGCTTTGTCTATTTTATGACTGCTGTGGGGACATGGACTTCATGAGGTGCTGACGTTGGATGAAATGTTGTGTACCAAAAATGACTATATTTCCTCTTCTGATTTAAAGGTGTTTTATTAGACAATATATGCCATCTTTTCTTTATGTTTCACACTTAATCCTTCAAATAGAGAGGTATTACGTGAGAAGCTGTGTGGAGTGCTTAAAGACCTGCACACCATCAGTAATGCAATTAAAATTGGCATTTATAAAAGTATATTTTGATTCCTAATCCTGTTTTTACAAGTGCAAAATCACATTAGAAAACAATGTGATGCTAATTAAAGCTTTGTCACCCATAAGACCTTAGTGAATTGCATTTGTAATAGGCTCTGATGCAGAAGCAATTTCAGCAGGGGAAACTTAAGCAGAATATGTGACTACATTTCTTGTTACTCTATTAAAATCAATGCTATAGTTGCATATATTACTGTTGTGTTTTTATCTCTAAACTGAGCTTGAAATGTCACGTCATCTAAAGTTAAATTCTAAAGCTGAATAAAAGTATTACATTATATCTGCATATTTAAAAAGCAATCAAAAGGCCAGGGATACTATTGATTTTCCTGATTAAGATGAAGAGGGCTGATTGAACCATCAACATATGCTTCAGAACATACATGAATACTACCTTGCAAAACCAAAAATGACTCTTGGGAAAACAAACCCCCCAAATTAATTGTTCCTTGTTTCTATGTTTATATAAAAGTTACCTATATGGTTTCACATCTGAATGAAATGCCTTTTATTCATACATGATTTGCATACATGAGTTTTTGGAGGATTCTAGAGTTGAACCTAACCCACTCATACCATGGTAATAAGTAAAATCCAGGCTATAGGGGTACTCAAACATAAATGAAGACTCTGTTACTTTTGATTCCAGGTGCCACTGACAGTGTTCTCATTACAGATGAGAAAGAAACCATAAGACTTGGAATCCAAAAACCATCCAAGAGCTTGCCTTGACCTTTACAAATGACCAGTAACATTATTTAACAGCAACATTAATGTAGATGTCTGTGTACGTGTGTGTGCTTGCAATTTAAATAGTTTTTGGATTGCTCCATTTTTATATTGAAAGTCTCACTGCAGGAATAGGTAACAAAACCCAGAGCAATATTAATGACTTAGACAAACAGCACAGTTACAACCATCAAGAATAGCATTAGCCTCGAGGAAACAAAATGGACATAAGTAGTTAATATCTATGAGAGTAATCATAGGGAGAGCTTAAATTTAAAGATGCTTAGAAAGAGATAGGGCATTAAAATTATCTTAAAATATTCAGATACAAATTTAGAAGTTTTATTTGCTATTTCAACATATGGTTATATAGAGACATTTAAGCAACAAGTCTCCAGAGCAATATCACTTCTATGTCTATCCTCTCAAATTTATCCATCCATCCATCCATCCATCCATCCATCCATCCATCCAATCTTGTTTTTGATGACTCAAAAAGAAGTGAGTAAATGGAGATACAACAATTTGCAAGTGACAAAATAATGTGATTTTGGCAAAGAAATGCATACAAAGTACGGGGTAGCAAACAAGTAACCCCCAAAACAAGCAAAATAAGAACACAGTGAGCATGGACAAAGTCCGTTAGGGGCTATGAATCAGAACATCACGCAAAGACCAAATAAAAATAGAGATTTAAAGGTGTATGAACAATAAGTGGAAAAGAAAGACAACAGCAAATGGATCCACATATTTTGAAGAAAGAAATGCTCTATGGTGAGATGAAGGGCCATGCAAAAGACCTAAGTGAGAATCTTTGTGATTTTAAGTAATTCTTATAAGCCCATGCTTCATCAAAAGATGAAGACTAAGACCAAAGGGAAAAAGTGCCTATTTCATCTTGTGAGGAAGTGGCGGCCATTGAAAACACAACCCATAATTACAGTAAACTCAATAAACAAAGTAAATATAAAAAGAATGAGAACTGAAATAGAAAAAGGAAATTATGCGGTTATTTTCTACCCTTTAAAGCCACATTGCTCTTTCTTTTGTATTCAGCTTTTCTTACCCTTTTATTTCTCTTTAGGAGGAAGAAACAAGAGAAAATAATTTGCAATCATAGATTATCAGTACCCACAGTCCATCTGTTTAGTTTAACCACAACAGAATGTGTGAGAGTGTTTGTATTTGGGCAGAGATGGGTGGTTACTATTATGTACCAATGAAACAATCTAATGTATAAAACCCAGATTCCGTTCAATAATTCCACTGTCTGTGATAATCCTGTTTGAAAATGCTCATAGGAATTCAACTTAAAGAATCCTCCCGCTACCCTTTTTAAGAAGTCAATTGTTTCTGCAATGAATATTCACAGTACATGTTCCCACAAAGCACAGCTAATGCTTCCAAAAGTGAAACCGGTAAACAGCCACTAGCAATAGAAATTTATGGAATTAGAAAAACCGGACTGGTTAAAATACATGACTGCATTCATTGTTGCAAAATGATTGGATTCATGTCTCATCAAATTTACATTGTGAAGACTGAATATAGTATGATTAGGCATTATTTTAACAACTACATTAAAATACAATTTAAAATAAAATGGCCCTTCATATCATACTAATATCAGTGTTTTAAATAACAAAGGGGATTTTTTAAAGGAAAGGATTAGCATTTTGTTTCAATCAGTACAAGCAATGAGATTCCAGTTGGGGTCTCAAAGATTCAGGATTTTATTAATATTCCAGAGATGCATTTGTGTTGCCTCTGGGTACACTGAAAAGCCACTTAAACCGCACTTAAAACAGCACTACAGGATCAAATTGATGTGCATCAACCATTTACAATAAAACTTGATTATTATAAAGGCATACATATTTGCATAATTACATGTTTGATTTTTTGATAATGCAGCATACAGGACAAAATGTTGCTTCATGTAGAAACACATCATCAAAAAGCACCATCTGCTGTAGTACTGAATGCACTGCACACTGATCGAAAATGTTGAAGATGGATTTCTGGGTATCAAGAAGAAAAAAGCCTGAGTTGTATTTACACAGGCAGCATGGCTGGCTAGATGATGTAGAAAGGAGAGATAAAATTCAAGCGGAATTTGGTGTAAAAAGGTAAGAAGCACACACCTTCAGACAGAGATGAGTACTTTCAAGAACACGACATAAGATGCTTGGATATCTGTTTATATGATGTCATCCTTGTATTTAATAAATTCAAAGATTCTAGATTCTATATTTAGAAAGGAAACACTTTAGAATAATTGCTCCTGAATAGGGTTATCCTTGAAGAGGCTTCCATTATGTAGAACAGTGGATTTGAAAAGGAGAAAAAAAAACCTCAAAAACCTCTGTTTTTCATTGTGCACTAAAATGAGGATAGTAACAATTATCTTGGGTAGTAGAATTACAGATAATTTTTTTCTTTTTTCTTTATGATTTTTCTTTGCTTAATCTTCCTAATATTTGTGTAATGTATATAGAAAACTATAAAAGAAAAAGCAAAAAATAAATCCTAAAAATGCATTTTCTAAAAGAATTGTTCTTGGGGAAAGGAAACAAAGCAAAGAGAATGCACACAAAAAATACTAACATGCAAAGTAAACTTTCAAAAAGCTTTGAAGAGCACACTTAGACTAGAAGACACACCTGTGGGGTATACAGAAGCTATCTTGTTGTGAGGGAGGGGGTGTTATGATGAAATTAAACTACAGATCACAAGGACACAGTGTCAAAGTTGAACTTCTCAGAAGGCAGAAATAACCTCTTTATCAGAACACCATTGATTCAGGGCTTATAAGATTACTTAAAATCACAAAGATTCTCACTTAAGTCTTTTGCTATGTGACTTCCCAAATAGGTCTGACTAAAGAGAAGAAATCCTATGGATGATGGTGAACTAAAGGTTTGGAAATAGTGAATTTGAGATGAATTAAATGAGTGCCTGACCACTAGCTCCGAGTCCAACAGTTTTTTAAAAAAGAATTAACTAATATTCTCGTTATAGATTTAATAACAGATTTCATAAACAGAAAAGATCAAATCCTGTTTGCTTTCTGTACAAGTAACAGGCATTGACAAAATAAAAGTTTCATAATACTACCATTTTGATTCAATTAGGAGTGCCCTAGTGGAGAAGGGAAATATTCTGAGGAACAGTTCTGAAAGATTTTCAATATGAGAAACCTGGACTCCAAATGAAGCAAGGATCATAAATCAAATAGTGGAACTACACCCCCCCCAACACACACACTTTAAAACTAATTCTGGAAACTTCTAAACCTAATGCTCCTTTGACATGGGACATGTCCTCGGCATCGGTTCCTGTCTGAAGCCCACTACAGGAAGTTATTGTCTATGGAATAGAAATGATTGCTTACGTATGTTGGCAGCTGCAGGAAGGGTCATGGGAGGGGGTGGTCCTAGAACAGCAGAGATGATGCTATCTGAGGGCTGATAGCTGCAGACAACACCCAAGATCACCTTCTATCTACCCACCTTGAGCTGTGTCCAAGACTCAAAGGCAAACCAGATATCTAATAAGGGAAATTTTTGACTGACACTCATTTCTTGAGTTCTGAAGCTACACATACAAGCATACGTGTGCTACATATGTGTGTTGAGAAAAACACATTTGGAAAATAGGCCCTCATCTCTAGAAAAATATGGAATTTCATTTGTTTGTTGCCTACAAATATTAGTATTAGCTCCCCTTTTAGGGGGTTCACTATTTTATTTTTTAAGTCTTTCATTTCTATTAACACTTTCTTTTCCTGATTATGAAAATCATAGCTATTTAGAGCAGAAAATTTGTAGTCTCTAGGAAAAAAAAAGGAAATTAAAATTGCCAGCAACCTTACTTTTTACTCGGTTTTAAAATTTTCCATAGAAAAGTTATAGAACACTCTAAAAATTAAAAAAAAGAACTTTGATTCATTTAAATCCCTCTCTTTTAAAAATAAGCTTTTGATGATAGAACATAATATTAACGGTAGAAATTCAAACAGTACTGAGAAAATACATTGTGCCCAGACTTTGAAGAGCCCTCTCTGTCCTCCTTTAGCCAGTATTCCTCCCCACTGTGTCAGAAGATCACAAGGTCAAAGAAAAGTGTCCCCCTTGACTTACAGAGCACACTGTATGGAACCCGGGCTAAGAATTTTCTCTTCTTTTTTTAAAATTTAAATTTATTTTCCTCCATCGCTGCTCATTTTTGTATTGTATTTCATTTCTCCCCTCAAGTGTAGTCCCCATGGTTCTCCCACCACCATAACATCCATGATCCTTCACCATAGTCTGTTGTGCTCATCCCTCCCCTGTCTTTCCTGCTCCCCTCCCTTTGCCATGCTGTATGCATGGCCAAGAACTTCCCTCCCGAAGGTACACGTCTGGGGCCTTTATACCTTCCCTGGACTTTCCAAGGGAAGTTTGCATCACTGTTGGTTGTGCCTGCTGGTTGACAACTAATTGCCAACGACATGGAGTGTGGACACTGAAGCTGCAGTGTCCATGTGGTGTTCATGATGAACACGGCGTGGGACACAGTTTAAACTGACAAAACAAAGAGCATGGGCAGCAGGATGAGGGCTGGAGAGCAACTCAGCAAAGTCTGAAAATAATCGTTGGAGCCTGGCTGTTACTATGAAGGTCATTATGAAGATAGATTTATTAAGGAAGGAGACTAGAACGTGTCTCACTTAATAGTTTTGTTAGCTTGATTTATGACCCTCGACGATTATGGCAGATGGTGTGTTGACCTACATATGTAATTTTTCTCCTGGAACGGCAAGAGTTGGGGCAGACCTGATGACAACAAAGAATTTTCAGTAGGGTTTCCTGCAGGAAAGCAGCAGTAGTTTAGTTTTGATTTGTATGTTTCCTCCCAGAAAATAAAGAGCAACACGACTTTGTACAAAAATACCTACATAAATTCTATTTTCATCAAAACTAGAAAACCAGAAAAAATAATTGTAAATTTCTAAAATAACTAAGACCAGCAGAACTTGTAGGCTGCCCTGTAGAACAATGAGGCAAAATGGTAAGGTATGGATAGGCTCAGAGGCTGAGCAGATAGCTAGCTCAGCAATCCCCAGGAAACAGACATTGATAAAGAGAAAGACTACCACCCTGAGCAGCAACTTTTGGGAATGAGATGAAGCTTATATAGGATCCCAAAAGTTGGGGAGACAGAGTATCAGGGAAGCAAAGAGCAATATGGTCCAAAGGTGGATCTTGAAATACAACTGCAAAAACAAACAGATAATAAGTAAGAGATCTATAAAAGTAACTTCTTTTTTTTTTTAAAGATTTATTTATTTATGCATACAAGCACTGGGGTACAGGCCAGAGGTGTAGGGGGGTGAGAGGATTCACCACAGAGAGCGGGGAACAGAACAGGCAGATCAACAGAAGTACACTGCTGAGGGGAGCAGCGGGCACAGCAGGAGAGGTCTGCCACACCATGTGGGCCCCCACCCTGGCCAGCAGCAGGGATCGAACTCGTGCTGCAGTGGCTGCGATTTGCTTTGTAGTGGCTGCGATTTGCTTTGTAGTGCGTTGCTTAACCCACTGCGCCACCAGGGGAGGCCCAAAAGTAACTTCTAAAAAGAGTGGTGAATCTTGAAAAGTGAGGTCTACACCTATATGCATTGAGAAGAGGTAGGGAATGGCGAAGGAACCAGGCAAATACGGGACAAGGTGAATAAATCCTTCTGAATTAAATTAGGTACTAGAAGCCATCCTGTTTTAAGAAAAATTTCTCTCTGTAGCAACCAAAATATTCATCTATAGGATTCTGTTTAAATACACTTTGAGTCACTTTTTTTATGTACTTTTGGAAAAAAGGAAAATTTATCAATCTATGAAATGAATACAGATGGATTCATAGAATGTGAAAATTATAGGATATGAATATGGGTGCATCACATTTTTGAATACAAAAAAATTAAATACATGTATCTGTATTTGCACATATTTATCCAAATAAATACAGAGGGAATGTAAGGCTCTAACATATGTAGTTACTCGCTTATAAGGAGTTTGCAGTATAGTCACCAGTAACGGAAACATATATAACCTTGTGTCTTTTTATGACGCTTTGAATTAAAATCTTCATGAAGTCATTGCAAATATGCTTGCTATGTATTTATAGTGGTTAATTTTATATATCAACTTGACTTGGCCAACGTGCCCAGGTCCTTAGTCAAACATTAATCTGGGTTATATCTATGAAGTTGTTTCTGGATTACAGGCTTAGTCTCCATAATCAGCTGAACCAATTCCTTATAACACATTTCTTTCCTCTCTCTGTCTCCATCTATTTCCTATGGAGAAACCTTACTCTTAGGAGAATGCAAAATGAAATATAATGTTAAAATATAATTTTTAGCACAATCAAAGGTAATCAGGATATTATTTCTCCTAAGGAGACTTTTTAAATGTCAAACTTCAGGTATTCTTGGCTGTAAGCTACTTTCTATTTTATTCTTATACAATAGGTCAGTATGTAAAGATACTAATGTGCCTGAGTAGACTAGTGGATAATGGCATAATAGGGAATGCTGATAACTGTTTCTTGAGGAGTTGCTGACTTTGAAGTGAAATTTTATCCCAAAGTGGGGCTCTCTTCTCCTCACTCTTTGATACTACATGTCACCTCAGGCAATATATTTTCAGTCAATCAAAAAAAAACCCTTATATGACCGAGAAAATCAGTAAGTTATTCAACATAATAATTTAGTGTGACTAAGTGACAGGCACTCTGACAAGCACTGGATATATTTTGGTCAAATATACAAAGCATTCTATAGTGTCAAGGAGAAGCAATAGCCATATACAGGTAGCAACAAAATATATAAATAAATACATATTATGGAATCAACCAGGACACACAGATAAAGAATGAATGGGAGACTGATGTAGATAAGGTTGCCAGGGAAGATTTCTCTAAAAGGATGACCTTTAAGCCAAGACCTAAGGAACATATTAGTCCCTAATGAGACTGTCGGGAGTTCTAAGCAGTGGGAACACTACGTGAAGGATTGAGATGAGAAAGAAACTACCTTGCTTGAGAAAGTTTCAGGAATCAGTGAGCCTAGGTTGAAGGCCGAGGGAACACTGGTGTAAGATGAATTTGGGAAGCAAGACGGGTTGATCAGCAGAGCTGATGATAGTCACTCTTGATGTGCCTGATTTAAGATGGAGAGTAAAGAGAGATTTTATGTAAGGGAGTGTCATGCTGGTATATATGTTTCTGTGGTTTTAGAGGAACAACTGGGGATGGGAGTGACTATGTTCTGTGTGCACAGATGTGATTTTGAAGATTTTACAACAGTTACTCTTAAAATCATGATCAGTTGAACTAGAGAGTGGCAGTGACGATGGAGAGAATTAGATCATCTTGAAGTACATTTAGGAAGCAGAGATGATTGGACTTAGTGCTGTAAATCAGATATGATGGTAGAGATATGGGGAAAAATTAGGAGTGACTTTCAGATTTTAGACCTAAACAACCAGATAGATGATGATGATTGCAAAGGAAGGGGAGACGGGGGTGGAGAAGAGTGGATTTTCTGAGAAGTCTCAGATCTATTTATGTGAGATGACCATGAAGCACCCATGAAATGGTGTTGTATAGATACAACTAGTCTAGTCAAGAGGTCATAGGAAAGGTTAGGAAATACAAAGGCTCGAAATACAAAGGTAGGAGTTGTTGACTTGAAAATAGTATTTTAAGTCATGAGATTGGAAAAGATCATTTAGGAAGCATAAGGTCTGGGTGATAGGTGATATGCTATAGACACAGGATATGATAGACATGGGGATATAGAGGAGATAGTAGGAATATGTAGATAAGTAGAGAAAAAGTGGGGGAATATATAATTATATAAACCAAGAATTGATAGCTCTTTGAGAGAAGAATGGTCAATTATCAAATGCTGATAATGAGATGAAAATGTGTATGCCAGGCCTCCCTGGTGGTGCAGCGGGTTGAGCACCGCACTATGAAGCATCTGTGGCACAGAAGTGCAAATTTGATCCCTGGTCAGGGAGGGGACCCACATGGTGTAGCAGACCTCTCCTGACTCACCCGCTGCTCCTCTCAGCAGTGTACTTCAGTCAATCTGCCTGTTCTGCTCCCCACTCTGTCTCTGGTGAATCTTCTCACCTCCCACGACTCTAGCCTGTACCCCAGATCTTGTATGCATAAATAAATAAATCTTTGAAAAGAAAATGTGCATGTCACAATATGGAAACCAGTAGTCATCTACCAGGTTGTGAAAGCAAGAGAGTTTCAAGTAATTTATGAAGGAGAAGTGAAAAAGAGTTAAGACACTGTGTATACACAACTATTTTATGGAATATATTGTGAAATGGGAAGAAGAGTGGGATAGTATTTGGAGAGAGATGTGGGTTGAGTCACATGTTTTTAAACATCATTTGTAGGATAGTAGTACTAGATTATGTTTCCAAGCTGATGAAAGTGATTCCATAGAGAAGTTATTTTAAAAGCATTAAGGCTTCTGAAAGAGTGAAAAGAATAAATTCCTTGCATAAATTGAAGGTCTGGTCTTTGATTAGAAGGATACACTCGAGTTAAGAGGGAAGAAGATGATAAAGCATTATCAATTAAGACTTTCCTACTTTGTTGTAGATACCTCCTTCTCTTAGTGAAGTATGCAGACAGCAGAAAGAAGGAGTTATGGGTGATACCTTCGAGGAGGTAGTGATAGTTGGATAATTTTTTCAAAGAAGAATAGGTATTCACCAGGTAGATGCTGGCACAATGGAGGAGAAATGGAATAGAGTGAAGAAGGTAAAGGACATTCCTGATAAAGAAAAAATTACTGACAAAACCACCAAACAAAGTTAACTAAGAACCTGATGCAGCAGGCAACATTAAGTAGAATTACTAGATCGATATTGCTGGAATGAAGTTGAAAGAACTAGGATGGAGGGCCTTAGCTGAAGTGCTTAGGCATTTAGACAATGTTGGACAGGGAATATGGAGCATCTGAAATGAGTAAGCAGTCATCAGAAAGATGTCACTTACACTACCATGTGGATCAAGCAGTTGAGGGATATAAAATTAACGACAGTCAATAAGGAACCTCTGTGGTTCTGATGAGAGGTGGTCTATCCTGAACTAAGGCAATAGAGGCAGGAAAAGGAGAAAACACAGAAAGATAATAAGATTTCTTTGACAGGATCTAGTCATCAAGTAGAGATAATTATTTAGGGACAGTAAACTATAAAGGGCATGTGAAAGTTAAGGGCCTCATACAAATGAAATGTTCCAGTCAGCATCAGTTAGAGAAGCAGAAAGAATCAGGAAGAAACAGAGTTGTCCCAGAGTCAAGATCAAAGGCACAAAAAGGTAAAAACAGGACCTGAAACAGAACACTACCTATTGCAATTATTATTTTTATAAAAGGAAAGCAAATGACAAGAAGTTTTAAAATACTCTGCTGAGATAGGACCAACAAAATTAGTAACAAATAATTTTAAAAAGGAAATAAAGATCAGTGTGAAAAAATGCATCTTTGCAAATTTGTTCAGCATAAGATAAAGTATCAGGCAACTGTATTATTTCATGTTAGTAAATGTCAAACCATTATGATTACTTTCTTTGATTCACTCATTCTCTTACTCCTCAAACTATTTTATTTGTAAGGTTATAAGTTCCTCAAACATATTTTCTCCTTACCATGGGCATTTTCAGAAACATAACCTTCAAGTTGGGAAGGAAATACTGTATCTGAGAACAGTTTCTGTAATCAGCTAGCCACCAAACATCCCTAGGATTTTGTTTCCTCATCTGTAAAATAAATAATTTCAATGAGATGATCTTAAGGGACTCTTCCATAGTTAAGACATCTATGAATCTGTGAATTTAAACATTATCTCCAAAATGTTCCTGCAGACTTTCATAATGCTCTTGGCAATAAGAATAAGTGATGGGTCTTTAAACACAGACTGCCTGTCTTATTGCTTACTTAAAATACATTTCTTCCACCTTTCTATCTCAATTTCCTTTTTTGTGAACAAAGACACATTTGCAAAAAGTCTAAGCAAGGTGCCTTGCACAAACTAAACAACAAACGTTTCTTAAATGGATGAGTACAGAAATACTCAGGTTATCTGTCACAACATACTAGGGACTACTAGAATTCCTTCTATAGCTTCTTTGACCATCTACTTCTTCCTTAATGTTTCCAGACCCAGGGAATGCCTATAATAATATCACAGGTTTGCCAGTGAGTCCTTAAAGTCAACACAAAGAATGGCAAAAGCACAGGGACAAAAATTGGAGGAAGAATAATCTAGTGGCACGTCTATGAGATATTGTCTAACCGTGATACATCCTAGGAATTTTGCTGGAAAAAAAGAAATTCTTGTTTTTAAGACAAAGATAAGTGAATGCTATTTTCACTAATTTACTATTTCTCAAGACCTTAATGCCATTTACTCTTAATTCATGTAGAAGATATTGTTCATATTTTAAGCAAATTTTTATTGAGGTAATATTAGTTTATTCCAATTATACCATTATATAATTTAATACCATATAATTTTCAGGTATAAAACATTATAATCCAACATCTCTATACACTATATCATGATGATCATTGACAGTGTAAATTCTATCCATTGCCATGTACTTTGACTCCTTTATTCATTTCACCCACCCCAAACACCATTCTCCTTTGCTAATCACCCATTTGCTCTCTGTATATAAGTTTTTGTTTTATTTGTTCATTTGATTTGTTTCTTTATATGCCACATGAGAGAAAACATGGTTTTTCTCTCTCAGATTTATTTCACGTAGTATAATCCCCTCATGATCCATCTACCCATCCATTTTGCAATAAATGGAAGATTTCATCCTTTGAGATACAGACACACACACACATATACACAAACAAAACATGTATCTTTTTTATCTACTTGTAGATTGATAATCACTTAGGTTTCCATAGCTTGTCTACTGTAAATAGTGCTGTACTAAACATAGGGATGCATATGTCTTTTTAAGTATTTTCGTATTCTTCAGATAAAACCCCAGGATGCAACAGTTGCATCATATGGTGCTTCAAGTACTTTTAATTGTTTTAGGAATCGCTACACTGTTTTTCAGAATGGCTGCACTAATTTATATCCCACTCTTTTTTTTAATAAGTCACTCTAACAAATTTGAGCTGACATCAATTGTAATCTTGATTTACATTTCTATAAGTAGTGGTCAACATCTTTTCATGCTTGTTGACCATTTCTATGTCTTCTTTGGAGAAATGTCTATTAAGAGTCTCTGCTCATCCACTGATGAATTGGGTTATGCATTTTTTATTGTTGAGTTGCCTGAGCTCTTCATATATTTTGGATACTGGCTCCTTGTTGTATAAATGATTTGCAAACATCTCTTCCCACTCAGTAGTTTACCTTTTCACTGTGATAGTTTCTTTCACTGTGCAGAAAGTTGTAAGTTTGATGTAGCCCATTTGTTTATTTTTGCTTTTGTTTCCCTTGTTGGATCCAATTTACAAAGACATTCCCAAGACCAATGTCAAGAAGCTTACCACTAATGTTTACTCCTATGTATCTTATGGTTTCAGGTTTTGTATTCAAGTTGTTAGCACATTTTAAAGTATTTTTTTGTGTATAATGTGAGATAATGTTCTAGTTTCATTCTTTCGCATGTGTCTAGAGAGACCATTTGTTTTTATATAACTGTTATGCAATTTCTCAAAGAAAGACCTAAAGTTTGCCTTTATAAGAGCCTGCTTACAAGTCATGGGATACTGTCCATCATAAACATGCTAGATATTCAAATGTCTGAAGATAGCAATTATATCATGGTTTTCTTTTTTATCTTTCTTTTTATATGAGATATTTTAGGGAACAAATATGGTTTGTGTATATGAATGCCTATATAGCTTCTACTCAGCTTAAGGAACAAAACACTACAAATTACATTCAAATATTCTTTGTATTCTTTATGATGCTATTTTCTTTTCTTCCTAAAGTAATGAATTCCCTGAAGTTCATATCATTCTCATGCATGTTTTATATTTTTACTGCATGTGGATGTATCCACAAGAAGTATATATTACATTTCTGCTTTCTAAACTTTATAAACATGGTAATATACTATACCTCTAATTCTGCTTAACTCATAAATTCTGCATTTGAGATTTATCCATGTTGCCGCACATAACTTGAACATATTCATTTGTAACTGGTGTGTCCCACTGTATAAATGTACTGCAGTGTACACATTACTTTTCTCCACACATAGACTGATGAACTGCCATCCTTGAAAGTGGAAATCTTCAACTGCCTGAATATTCCTGACCCCAGAGTGGTGTTTTCTCACTCAATTTTGGGGAGACTTATGCTAGAGCAGTCTCATCTCTAACCTACAAGAAAATGTAAAGTCCATTCAGTGAACAATAAGCAAAGGAGGCATATCGAGTTTTTTTTTTACTTTTTCCAGGTGAAAAAAGCTAGGGTACATGGCAAAATATAATTACAGCTCCTTTTAATCTTATGAGATACAAAGATGTTCTCTATAATGTATAGATACAAATTAAAGCAAGAAAGCTGGAGACCTCAAAAAATGAAAGGAGGTTTAAGTAAATGTTCCGCAGAAGTCATTAATTTGACCTCAAGGCAGGGTGGAAGCAGGACTGTTGAGAACCAAGATTCCAATGTTTTAGTCTCATCCTCAAGTGGCATTTCCCATGGAAGCTCTATCCGACTTTGTGCTTTGCCAAACAAACTATGTAAACACATTTTTACACAGACATATGCTTGTTTGTGTAGGCATGCTTACAAACACTGACTGAAAAAAAAAAAAACAGGTATCAAAATAAAGGACACTGTCTATTGGGCTTGAATTCATGGGCAGTTTTCTGGATGGTCTAGTGCTTTGCATGCAAAACTTCACATCCTCTGTGATGGCACAAAACTGGACACTGGAGACACCATGAGGAACAATGCAAATCTGAACATGAACAATGCAAACATGAACTTGCCCTTCACTAAAATTTTCTAAAAGCTAACCCATAAACATGAATTAATTTTGAAATAAGAAAAGACCAATAAAAGTTAACATCTTAAAAGAATCTACCAGATATGCCATCTGAATTAAGCTATGAATGGAAAGATAATTTGTTTTAATTGCAGCTATTTCACTGACAAGATAAAATTGCATCATTAAAGATGGTTAAGTAAATTCCTTTGCTGAGATCATTGTAGCCATTTAAAAAAAGAATATTGAGGATATGAAGGGCAAAATGGATCTTCGTCCACAGTTTGAAATTGTCTGGGGATGGAAATAGATTGAGGGTGGAGGGGCCTCTCTGGTGGCGCAGTGGGTTAGGCAACGCACTATGAAACAAACCGCAGTCACTGCAGCATGAGTTCGATCCCTGTTGCCGGCCAGGGCGGGGACCCACATGGTGCAGCAGACCTCTCCTGCTGTGCCTGCTGCTCCCCTCAGCAGTGTACTTCCGTTGATCTGCCTGTTCTGCTCCCNGCTCTCTGTGGTGAATCCTCTCACCCCCCCACACCTCTGGCCTGTACCCCAGTGCTTGTATGCATAAATAAATAAATCTTTAAAAAAAATTAAAAAAAAAAAGATTGAGGGTGGAGCTAAACTGAGCAGTGTTATAAGAAATCAGCCAGCTTGACGTTGGTCCTCACAGTCTCTCTTGCTTTTCCTCTCTCTCGGTGGTCTCATTGCCCAAGCTCACATCTTTAAGGTCTTTTCCCCTATTCTCCTTGCCTTGACTCCTTTGCCCTTCTATAGTTATTACCATCATCCTAAGCACTGAAACGAAAATGCTTCTAATAATATTTGCTGTTTTTCCTGAAATCTGTTTGTGTGGAAATTTCACCCCTTGGGTTTGGATGCATATTTTCAAGGTTTTTTTTTTTTTTTTATTTCCACAATCAGAACTTATTGAATACTGAAACCTCCCATGGAAATCTGACACTCAGCCAGATCAGCCCCATCCAGGTACAGCTGGAATGACCTAGACCATGCCCACCACCCATCCTTTTCTTCAGGTGGACAGCTTCCTGGAAGGTTTTTCCTTCTCTTTAAATTCTGAGGAGAATCTTTAGCGGTTTCCCCACTATTTAAATGCAATGCTGGGCTAAGGTCTGCCACAGAGCAAGCACATAATATTATTTATAAAATCAATGAGTGCCCATCTGTGCAGGAATTCCAGGGGAAAGTCAGGAAAGGATACAAAAGAAATTTAAATATCAATCATCACTTTAAAATGGAATCCTTCCCAGTGTTTTGAATTTGTCTCTATACCTAAAAGTGCATGTTCCTTCATGTTCCTGAAGTAAAACTGTTCCAGGCTCAATACTGGTCTAAGACATCTCCCAAGCAAGGCTACGGTGCTCTCTACCATAATGACCCTTCATCCCTGGTCCGGTGCTTCGGTGGAGGTTCCTCCAGCTGCCAAAACAGATGTGTCATCTTTGGGTGGTGATTTGCTTATTGGACAATCCTCTCAACTGGAAACTTGCTTATCAGAGAGGTCAGATGAGCCAGAGTGGGTTGTTTCTATGAGTTCTCAAGCTGAATCATTCTGGTGACAGATTTTTAGAAACCAGCAGGTATGAGCATAGACTTTGAAACCCTCACCAGGAAGGCACTGACTGCATTGGGAAAACATTTCTCTAAAGAGGGTCACCTTTCTCAGAACATGAGGCAACCAGTTCTGACTTGTGTCTAAGGCTGGCTGCATGAAGCAGCTTCGCACATGGCTACTGTGGGTAAACTAAAAGGTTCTGGAGAAACTTCTTGGAAAACCTCAGAAATTGCAGGTGATAATGGAAAAAACTAAAGTCTTGTTAATCTGGTAGCCCATTTGCATAGATAATGTTTCTTGATGTCCAGTTAGGACAGACAAGAAAAAAAACCAAATACCGCCATAAGTGAAATGATCTCCCTACACATACTATTGAAACTGTGTTACCCATAAACATTATAGGTGCTGCAAATGACCTCCATGATTTATAGATTATCTACACAACTGCATGAGAATCCCAACAAAACAATCTATTTTTGCCGAAGTACCCTCCTAGCCTTTGAGAGTCATCTCGCTGAGTTCAAAAGGACTTTGACACATGTGTCGCTGAGTCACTGTATAAAAATATGTCCTAAGTTCATTGACAGATTAGGATGAGGTGTGACAATGCTTACTTTGGTGGGGAGAATTCCCTTATTTCTTATCTCTGCTATTACTGATAAGTTGGGTCTCACTGGCTGCCTTAGGAAGTGACTCAGATTTAGGGAAATCAAATTTAAGAAATTAAAAATCAGAGAGCCAGATGATCCTTTCCCTTGCAACTGCACCAGGGGCAGCTTTGCCAGTTGAGTCTGCTGAAACAACCATACACAGTATTACTGTTTCTCCTAAGCTCTACTTTTTTTCTTGCTCTTTGTGCATGAGGTGGGCAGGATTCTTTATTTCATATATCATGTTCGGCTGCCTCAGAGATTCTGCAAAGACAGATGTGGTTAGAAAGTTAATGACTGAGAAACGTGCTGGTGGGCTGTGTCCTGGAAGGGGAAGTAGTGGAGTTATTGAAAGTTTGACTCCAGTGTCTAAGGCTGGCTGCACGGAGCAGCTTTGCATGTGGCTACTGCTACTGATTTCCTTTTCATTGCATGGCACTGACAGGTTATGATAGCAAAGCCATTTATCTTGAGTTAATAAATCAAGGGGGTTAAAGAAATGGCTGTCTGTGATGCTTCATGCTGCAGCTTTGGGAAGTCAAAGGACATGTGGATTTTTGTTTAATGCTGATTTGAGCTTAAGAGGAAAATTATTTATCTTCAAGTTGTTAATTAAGAAAGAAAAGGAAGACCCTTTGTTTGACTAATCTATTGCATCCAAGAATGCTTCATAATAACAAGCTGCCCAGGCTGTTCTCTCTGCAGCATTTCACCCGACTAGCCCGACACTGTCCAACACTTTTCACCTTCCTTTGTGTTTTCATCACGGTGATATCTCATTCAAATAGAAAGTGCTTGGTGCTAATTGTCTGCCACCGAAGCCAGTCAGAAAACTGACAAACATAGCCAAAGAAAGAATATTCAAAAGGAAGAGGTTGGAATAGAGCTTTTCTCATTTTTCAGAATACTTATCATTCTTATCATTATGATCATTTATAAAAGTGAGATTTCTGCATTTTCCAGCTTATCGAACTGGTATGAAGAGAAACATTTGATAGAGGAAGTGAAGTTTTCCTCCACCAGTTTTGATGCTTCTAAGAAGAATTCTGTACATGGGAATCACAACTTTCATTTCCTTCACTTGAAGCTCATTTCACAATTATTTTTAACTAAGCACAACACTGAGATTGTGCATACACTGCCAGGGAAAAAAGGAGAGGCTATAAAATCACTGCTATGATAAAAATGAAGTTATTGTAGCAAGTTCCTGCAGTGCAGCCTGCTATCCTGTGATATAAATGTCTCCTGGCATAGCTTGGGAGAAAGACTATCTATGGATGGGCTAGGAGAGATGAATTGAAACATAATTCTTAAGCCATTGAAAGTTACTCCTGAAACTGACTTCCTTTGGCAAAAGCAGATTACAGCTGAGCTGTCTACCACTTCTCTTTCAGTGCTTCACTTCATGATAATGGGAATAGTACTGTACTTGAAGGGACACTGAGTTGTGCCTGTATCACTGGCTCATCCAGAGAAGTATGTAGGGGGCAAGTAGACCTTGTATATCAGGGTACAAGAAAACAGGGCAGGGAAGCTGGACTAAATGTCATGTGTTTTTCAGCTTTTCTCATTTTATGTTGACTTTTCCTTTTGAAGGAAATGTGTATTTGTCAAAGAGCTTTGGGCTTGCTTCTGGCAGGTACTTTAGAGCTTTCTGAAAATGAGGAGGAAGTGATCAAAATGGAAAAGGATCTATTTTGACTGGGGTCAACATAAATTTGGAGGCATCTAAAAGGCTGAAAATTATTTATGATATTATCATTCAATGTGATGAACTGTCAGAGAATCTTATTACCTAAGCAAAAGTTGTACAAGATGTGCTGCTTTAGATTCCGTCTTCTCCTCCACCTCTCCCTCCTCCCCTCCTCCTTTATCATCTTTACTGTTAAATTCTAACCTCTGTGATAAAAAAACCTACAAAAAAAAAGTCTCTAGGAGCCATATTTCAAGTCATTATTACCAAGATGAGACAAATGATTATATTGATGAACAATCTTTATAACTGTTCTGCATCTAAAATAACTGCTTTTGAAAACCTTCAATATAAGGAAATACAAAAAGGCTATGGCACTGCCAATATGTGGCATGTGCTTCCCCAAAGATAATCCTGTTTTAACTCATGATCTAAGTATTAGTATGTCTGGTTTTATCAGTGGAGGAAGAGGTCCTGGAAGATTAGGTAACTGGCTCAAATTCATAGACGTGGAACCATAACCTGAATCCAAATCTATTTAACTTTTAAAATCCTATTTGTTCTAAGAGATGTATTATTCTATTATTGTTTATAAACACATTTCTCACTAATATTTAAGAAGCACCAGTCATGTTAGTAAAAGATTATGAAGTCCTTTAAACAGGAAGGAGGGAATGTAACAGAGATTCACACTAAGATTTAGGACAGTTTCCCAAAGGCAGGCAACTGGAAAGCCTCTAAATCTCCTTTACTGAAGTCAGGCCCTTTGTCAGTAATCATCATCCTGCCCATGTGCCAGAAAAAAATTGTTGACCTTTATAAGGTAGACGCTGGCACCCTCATTAGTGCTCTCCTAAGACCCTGTGTATGACACTCATTTCCTAAGTGTAATTTTGTGAGTTTTCTTATCCAAATTCTCTGCCATTAAACTGTGTGTTTGCACTTTGGGGACTTGCACTGTGCTGTATCTTGTTTCTCTCCTACTTTTAAGTCATAGGACACATACTCTGGGAGTTTCTCCCAGACATGTAATAACAGCTGACATTTGCCAATCTCTTACTATGTTCCAGACACCATTTTATGCATGTCTGATGATTCAACCTTTTAATCCTCATGTTAACCATGGGGGCTTTTATTAAGCCCAGTTTATAGGTCAGGACCCTGAAGTAAATTGCTCAAGTTCACAAAGTAATAAGGATAGAGGCATGATTTGAACCTGTGCATTCTGACACCAGAGCATACAATCTTAACCACCAAATTAGATGATGGTGTCTTTCACAGGGATTCAGAAATGTTGCATGAATAAAAGAGAGTAAACCCTTCCAAAAAATTATACCCTAACATGGTGAAATGAGGAAAGTGGGAGTATCTTCACTTTGTGAGTCTAAATCACATTTAGTAACAACTTCCAGCTAATGAATATCAGAGCACATATTAGAAGCTTCACCACCTCAAGCCCTTCCTCACAGCAAATTGTCACAGAGCATACCAGGAGGTGTCAGAATGCACACCACTCTTCATTGTCTTTTCCTGAAGCTTAAGCCTTTAGTTTTATATTTCTAGTTGGCTCTGGATGTTTCTGAGATAATGTTTGCAGTTTTAATAAGACTTTTACCTGATCCCCAAAAGAGTTCACTTACCAGTTCACCTGCTTAGACCTCACTGTTCCCTCTCATGTTTGAAGGGTCCAAAGTCTCATTCTTGCCTATGTCTCTCTCAGGTATCAGAATACCAATTTCTCACAGGTCCATGGCTTTGCTATGTAATTTACTCTATTCGCCACAGACAACCACATCAGGGGAGTGGGAAGTGAAAGGCAGAAGAGAGAAGGAAACTTCACATGGATTCTTGAAGCTGATAGCCTTAATTCTTTCTTTCTGTTAGACATTATGACAATAAACCAGACCCAGAGGATGCAAAACTAAACAGTGCCTCCTGTGCCCTCAGGGAACTTATCATTTCAGGGAATGGGAAATGGTTAGTCACATGCTCGGCTGTATTATAAGGCAATTATTTACTTCCTCAGAAGTGATATAAACTTTTTGATAGGAGTGGGATGGATATCGCTTCATGATAATGAAAGGCACAGCAGTTGGAAAAGAATTAGAGCAATCATCTATTATACACCATTATTAATGTTGACATAATTAACAGATGAATGCATGCTTAAAGAAGTACATGTGAGTATCCATTGATCTTTTAGAGTTTTACCCCTTATCTTATATTTTGGGGAAATGGAAACAAATTATTAATAAGGGGCATTTCTGGAGCACATATGTATTTTGGCATTTGAGTCACATATTAAGCACTCAGTATATTCTAATTGAACGTATTAATACACTCCAATATGCACTCATTCACTTACTCTTTCAGTCAACAAAAACTGAATGCTGACTTTGAACCAGGCACTGTTCCAAAAACTAGGAATAAAATAGCAACATGTCTCTGTCTAATGGAATTAACAGTCAAGTAGGAGAGCGAAACAATGCACATTAAAAACAAAATATTAAGCAAACACATAAAATAATTTTACATTGCAAAACGTGATCACGCTTTATAAGGGAACTATAATTTCATACTACAAATGAATCAAATAGACCTTTTGGGCCAATAAATAAAGTTCAACTGCCAAAACAATAGTCAACTGAAAGTGAATGTCAGCGTCATGAAGAAGACCCATGGAAGAAATGAGTAAATTCAAAAGTATATAAAATTTTAATTATGGTTGCAACTTAATAACTGAAAATCAAATTTTTAAAGTTTGAAATTATCTTTTAAGAGTAGTAATTTCTCTTTCTTTAAAGATTTTATTCATTTATGGATACAAGAGTTGGGGAACAGGCCAGAGGTGTGGGGGTGAGAGGAGTCACCAGAGACATAGTGGGGAGCAGAACAGGCAGATCCACTGAAACACACTTCTGAGGGAAGCAGCAGGTGAGGCAGGAGAGGTCTGTTGTGCCAGGTGGGTCACTCCCTGGCCAGGGATGGAACTTGCTCTACAGTGGCTGTGGATGCTTCACAGTGTGGTGCTCAACCCCTTGTGCCACCAGGGAGGCCCTCAATAGTAATTTCTAACCACTTTCAGATGCTAGATTGTCCTCCCCATCGCTACACTGCATATCTGTGACACTAAGCGATCCCTCATTGCCACAGCCACACTAACTAATAGCTTGCTTTCAGCAGAAAAAATTTAGAAATGTTTTCCAGGAATTTTTCTTTTTTAAAAAAACGATCTAACATTAAATATAGTGTTTAAGTAGAATTTAAGTTAGAATGCCACTATGTCACACAAGCTTACAAATATTAAAGATTTATTCTAATTTCCAAAATTTCTTCCTTTTATCATAAATGTGTCAACTCAAAAAAAGGATATATTCTACCTAACGTTACATACCCAATATTTCACTAATATTCATAAAGCATCAATCTATTCCCTCCTTGATTCTTTAAAAGTGCCAAATAATCATTTTTGTGATAAAATCAATTATTTTCATAATAACCATTAACTTCACCACCATATTACACTGACAATAATAAATATACATTTCTATTTCACTCTTAAGAATATCATAAATGTTGTATCAGAAAACTAAAAAGCTTTTATCATGTAAGTCCCATTGGTATATATATCAATATTAACATTTGGGTAGAAACTTACATATACTGTGTCTAGAAATAGGATGAGTCTGGGACTTTAGATTTACTTAATTTCAAAGTTATCTTAAGCCAAATAAAGAATAGACATTAGCAAACCTAGGCACAGAGAGTTAAATCAAAGCACTAAGATTGAGACAATGAAGAAGAATATATAAAGAAGTACAAACCTAGGGGTGGGAAAAGCACAACCATCTATGGTGGTGGTGCATGGGTGAATTGGTAGTGGGAATTTTATGTGGAAATCTTACATTGTACAACTATGAAGGATGATGTTTTATATATATATATAAAATAAATTTACTCATTTCAAATCTCAAAAAAAAAAAAAAAAAAGTACAAATCCAGAAAGGCAAAGGTACAGAACATAAGAACATAAGTGCCTTTTTCCTGAAGCTCTCTTTGTCCCCTTACAAAGTTGAAAGGACCAAACACTCTTGATAAAATTATGTGTTTCCAAGGAAGGTTTTCAGAGACTTAAAATGCACCTATCCTGTGCTTCCTGAAGATCTGTGGATTTTTAGCAATTTTATATTCTGAGTAGCAGACACTAAACCAAAGACAAATTGCTGAAAATCTCAGCAAAAAATTCATCTGCTTGAACTGTGAGTGATAATTCCTTTCCCTTGAGTGAAAATTTCCTGGCTCTTCCAGCAGACAATAATTTTTAGTTACCAGGAAAGAAAGGGTTAACCAATAATTATACCAACCCATACGACCTGCAATTTGGCCATCTTCTCTGCACTGATTTCCTGCCTCCTCCAATTATCCAGCCTCCCGCACTACACCTGGTAGTCAGGGTCCTGTCTCCACAGTGCAGGACGCTGGTATGACTGCCCTAAAATACACCTGTTGCCGGCAGATTCCTGCAGGTTAATTTCTACTGCCAGAGAAATTGCTCTAAATTGCATTGACTTTCAATGGGTTCCCACTGGCAAACACCTGGAGGCAATCGCCTGCAGATGACTGCCCAGAGACCCAGGTGTGTTTCTGGAGGCTGCCTTGCCCCAGTTCATCCTGATGCAATGTCTTGGTGCTTGGAGTGTTGGAGTGCAAAACAACTACCCCAGGTTAATGAGTCGCAAAGACATTAACATTCAAAAAGGCTTACAAAGAAAATGAAGCCTTAAAAGCAACAGCCTCTGTCAGCCAAAGTGGATGTGGGGAGGGAGCTTAGAGGGGAGAGAAATCTTGCTCAGGAGAGAGAGAAGCAATAAGCATGAGGTTTCATTCTAACAAACATCCCTAAGCCTCTTAGCAGCCCCTCCCCTTGATGGAAACAAGTTTTTCAGTAAGGACAGTCCATATGGTAACTGTCTTTTCTGGATATTACTTGCTAATGAGTTTAGTGTCTACTTGTACATAAAGTTCTTTTTCTTTCCCTTTTTTTCCTCCTGCATACAGTTTCTTGATCAACTGATTTTATGAAGACAGAATCTAAGGAAATGTAGGTGAAAGATAAATAAAATCCCTAAGTGTATCTGAACAGCACCAAGTTTTTTAAAAAACATATACCTTTTATTAATAGAAACATGCAATTCTTATATTTCCAAATTACAGGTGTTTACCAAGATGACCAATAGAAATCAGACTGTTTACTAGAAATACGGACAGCAGACAGAAGAAACTTACTAAACTCAACTCCTTTTAAATGTCATATAATCATAGTATTTCCTGTTTGATGATGGTCATGGGAAGAATTTGTATCAGAACTGGGTCTTATGAGTACATAGTGTGCAAGCCTGATTAAAGTTGACAATAGCTAATATTTACTGACAATTTCTCATGTCACTTGTGATACTTGAAGGACTTTGCAGATAAGCCTATTATGCAAGAAGAGATAGTTTCTGTATCAGGGCAAAATATGATGACAATATAAATTTGGGAAGGAGAGTGGAAAAGAGCTTCTCAACTATAAGCCTGCAGAACCACTTGATTATTTGTCTTCTAGGGTTGAGCTAGAAGATACCCCAGTCCCTGTTCCCTCCTGACTGCTGTTTCAATGCAGACTTCAGTATCCATAGTTTCAATTTCCAACTAGTCCCACTTGCCTCTCCATTAGCTCTCTATCTTTAATTGGATTTGAAGTGGTTGGGTTTTCTCAACTCACAATTCTTTGCTTTGGACATGGTGCCATTTAAGAAAGATCTGTGGCTTTACATGGAAATGAATCACACTCTACAAATGCAACTGTGTCTAGTTGATGGCAGCCCGCTGTGTAGCTGCAGGGACTGTGTGAGAAACCCAAGCCACCTGCCCAAACCAGGCGCTGGTCCTTGACAATGCAGTCAGCTCTGCCACTCAGTGCCAACCCTGGTCCCAACTTTATGGGGTGAGGGTTTCTTGATCCAACTCTTTATTTTTATTTTCATGTAGTCCAACTTTAACTCCTCACTGAGAGCTAAGGATAATGTAGAAAAAGAAGGCATAATGCAAAATACAGACCCTCTCTAAACAAAAATTTGAGACAGTACTTAATTTTTTAAAAGGGGCTGAATACACTGGAACCACCAATAGTGTCCTGATACCAGTTAATAGACAGCCTACCGATCAGGTTCATCACTAATCAATTTTCATGTGGGGACAAAATGTCATGTCAAACAACTGGGTTGCATTTCTAGCATTATTATAAAAGAGGACAAAAAATCAATAACTTTGAAGAGAAACTGATTTCATTTATGAAATTTCTTTAAGAATGTTAAACATCTGTGCTAAAACCGGATTGAGGTGACTGTATCAGGCCAGGTAATAGACACCAAAGAAGCATAGGCACTGTAACTACTACCTAAAAATAAATTCAGGAAGTGTTGATTAGATTCTCACGTGTGATTCTCACTGTTTCTCAGGCAATAACCTTTGAAAATAGTAATCAATCATGAGCATTTATATATAAATAGTCCAAACCACTCTCTACCTTCATCTCACATCTATTGTCATATTCCTGTTATCTGACACCAGAACAAAGAAACATGAACTGAACACCTTCTCAAGGACTCAGAATTAATAAAAATGGTTACAGCATCATGGTATTGAGAAAAAAAAATCAGCATTTATTTATTCATTTAATAAATATTTAGTATCTGTAATAGCCAGCTAGATGCAAGATGGGTGGGAATAAATGCTGAACAAGACAGACCCTGTCCTTGACATTAAGTAGTTTATCACAGAAAAGAGATGATTAAGGGGGCTGGTTTTCTGTGGCTGTTTAATATATCAATACTACTGATAAAATTTTTAACCTTTATTTCTGTAATCTAACTCACTTCTGAAAATGAAACAATTTTGCAAAATTGTTTTAATTTTTTTACATATTGTAAAAAAATAACTTTCTACTGTTGCTAAGAAATGTATAATATAGAGTATAAGGAAATTCACTTCAATTAAGATGAATAATAGTTGCAGACTTCTGAGGACTACAGATATGTCAGGTAGGACTGGAGACCACAGAAATCTTTGGTTTATTCATATAAATCCTCATCCAAGGAACCTAAAGAGGAAGGTCACAGAAGTTTGGCTATCTGTTAAACTCTGGGAAAATCTGAATAATGATAAAGATCTTTATTAATAACTATACGATTTAGGGTTTTGGAAAGGCTGAGATCAAAAACTAACTTTCAGGAGGGAGAGAAGTTTTTCTGCTCTGCAAGTGTTTGTTTTTACTCAAAAGTAATTGGTAGCTTAAGAATAATTGATAGTTAAAATGTATATTTTAAAATATATTAACATGACATATTAATATATATTATATCATGAAAAAAGTGTTCCACTGTATTTAATCTTTAAATGGAAAGGGATGCGGCATAATTTGGGGTAAAAGGTTAAGCTGCTGCCATAAGGCCTAAAGAAAGATGACTTAAGAGAGTGGCTTATTCTTTCTCTCCTAATGGACTGAGGTGATCAGCCCATGGTGTGACTATAGAGTTACATGTAAACTGAGTTGACAGCATCTTTCCCATCTTCAGTGCATGGCTGCTGAGTTAGCTCTAGTCATCATTTCCAACTAGCAGAGTTGAAGCCTGGGGCCAGAGAGAGAAATGAGGCAAAAACTTTTTCACACCAATTGTGTTCACATACCACTGACAGAAATTTACACTGGCCATTGACAGTCCCATGGCCACCCCTACAAGCAAAAGCTGGAAAGTCAATAATACCTCTTTGGGTGGCTCTGTCCTCAGTTACATGTCTACACCACAGATGACAAAGAGCATAAAATGTGATAAATAACTCAGAGTCTCCAGAGGAACAAGAAGGTGTAAGGAAGCATTTGCCTTGAAGCGTATCTTTATAAAAGTTTCTAGCAAAACAAAGCAGTTATAAATAAAAGTGAAAATTTGAGCTTCCACATTTTGGGAGGATAGTCTTCTGCTTTTTCCGCTTTTCCTAGCTCTTTCACACTTAGCTAGAAGGTGGTAGAGGGAAACAGAGGCGAGACATAATGACAACTGAGAGAAGCCAACTTATTTCACCCTCTAGTGCTTCATCAAAGATTACACTGCAAGTCAAAGGAGAAAATCTGGATCTTTTAATTCTAGGTCTAGAATTGGTTGTTCTTACGATCTGTGCCCCCCTGAGCAGGGATGTGGTCGTTCCTCTTTTCTTTGATTTAAAGTCTGATGCCTATAATAAAAGTCATCTTTCATTGACTTGTATATAATTAATGGATAAGGATCAAAACTAGACCCAGAGAAAGAACAAGTAATACATTTAAGAATTACATTATATTCACACTACATAGTGCCAATCATTTACTTTAGCTTACTTGATTTATGTAATACGTATACATAAGTCACAAAAATGGGTTTTAATTCCCCACATCTTTTGTACTGTGGCAGGAATCCAAGTTTATACCATACTTCCCTGTACTTTATTCTTAACTGAAACTGCCTTCCTGCCAACTCTCCGTTTCCAGAAAAGATTTGATTAGACTGAGAGACAACATGCCCTACTACTGACAATTCAGATTTCTCCTACACCTTCTAGTTTTCACTGATTTTGATTCCTGCTCAAAGTTTTTCCATTTGAGTTTCACATAGCTATGGTTTAAAGTGAAAGGAATAACTCCTTTTAGGAAATCAGGCCTATGTTGCATAGCTAGTGACGTCTGATGAATTGGAAATACAGGGTAGTAGAACAAATGGAAGAAGTCAAAGCTACATAGATAGGTCTAGTGTTCACTTCAAGCACACATAACGTGTTAGAGGGATTACAGAGATTTTTGGCTTTCCAGTTCTCTGTGGTCTCCCACTTTGCTTCCTTCTTATTGTGACATGGGACTCTCTTACAACAGTGTTCCTATTCCCCAGCAGGAATAACTCTGTTAATGATTTTTTTCGAAGTGGGTTCTCTGCTTTGGTTTGTCTTTGATGTTCATAAATGCTTGAAAGTCTTTCAGGAGATATATTCCTTAAGAAATAATATGAGTTTAAAAAGAACTTTGGGGGCTCCTTTGTGGCACAAGAGGTTGCACACTGATCGCACTGTGGGGCTTCTGCAGTCACTGCAGTGTAAGTTTGACCCCAGGCCAGGGAGGGGACCCACATGACACAGCAGACCTCTCCTGCCTCACCCGCTGCTCCCCTCTGCAGCGTATTTCTGTCGATCCATCTGTTCTGCTCCCCACTTTGTCTCTGGTGAATCCTCTCCTCTCTCACACCCACCCCCCCCCCATACACACACCTCTGGCCTGAATTCCAGCTTTTGTGTGCATAAATAAAATCTTTAAATAAATAAAAGAGCTTTGCAGTTCACCAAAAACAAAACTGATTGTTACGTGACAGTTCGCAGGTGACAGGGAAGTTCTACTGAGGCTCAGGCACCAGCAGAGTACCAGGCTGTAAGCAGAGTTAGCAGCAGATGATGTGGATGTTTCAGAGATACATAGCTGATGTAGAACTGGACAGAACAACCTTGGGACAGCAGTTTTTCCACTTCTATGTTGACAGCATGGGGATCTTCAGTAGAGGGAGCCCTATTTGCTTAACTTTGATGAGGACAAAGAGACATCCTATGGCAGAATTTGTCAATCTTTGGTGTGTGTGTGAGGGGGGAGGGAAAGGGTGACAAGGAGGAAATGAAAAAGGATCAGCCCTCCCTAGTTTTCTTAGAATGAGCAAAGAGCGTCACAGTACCTGGTCTTCACTCCAGGACACTGAATTAAGGTTCAACTCATCTTTGAAAGATGAAGTCGCAATGTCATTTTCTCCAAAACTTCCAACTCCTTATATTTTTCAACTGCAATTAATCACTAATTACCATCCAATTGGACTTAAAAAAAAAAAAAAAGAGCCACTTACAGATTGTAGTGCCAGAAGGGTATGGAGCAGGTTCTCAATGATTCCGGCAGACGGGTCAGGGAGGAGTCCTGGAGCCCTCGTTGGCTTTTTAGGCTTTTGTTATCAGAGGTGATGTAGTGGCAGGAAGGAGGCACCGGAGCAAGTTCTCCATGATTCGGGCAGATGCAGTAACGGAAGGGAGTCTTGGTGCCCTCAGTAGCTTTTATGCTTTTCATTGTCAGGTACATGGCAGGCAGGGGTGCCAGGGGGCCAGGAAGCTGGCAGGCCTCCCAGCCCCCAGCGCATCTCACCCTCTCAGCTGCTTTGCTGCTGGCGTCCTTTTTCTCCCACTGCTGCTGCTGCTCTCACTGCTTGTTGGTCCTGCTGTTGCTTGTTGGGTACTGGCGTCCTCATGACACCACCCACATAAGCCCATGTACAAACTCAGGTGCACCTATTTGCACATGCCCACCTAGGCAAGCGCACAGCACCGCTGGTGTCCATCATTATACCAGTGGCGGGAAGGTGGAAAGACCTGATAGTTCTCTGACCCTACAGGTGACCAGGTACACTGCAGGCAGTGGGGCCCCAGGGTGGGGGGTTGGGCAGGAGGCTGGTAGGCCTCCTAGCCCTAGGCACACCTTCACTCTCTGGGCTCTCTAGCCTCTTCTGTCTCTGCTACTACTGCTGCTTCTTCTGCCTTTCTCTCTCTTCCTTCTCTATATGTTCTGCTTATGCTCTCTCCTGGCATCCTCGTGACCCCCCCTCATATATGCCAGTATTAAGTACAGGTGCGCCCACTTGCGCATGCCCACACCCTACCTGAGGTAGGCATGCATTCAGGACAGCAGGTGTCCATCATCGACACCAATGGTGGGAGGGCAGAAAAGCCTGATCACTTTTCCATTTACCCTACACATATATACTGCCTTCATTATAGTTAATTTTCTGCACATTTATACTGGGGATGGTAAAGTTTTCTGTAAGACAGTAAATAGTTTCGGTCTTGCAGGTGTGCAATCCTGTCGTAGCTATTGAACTCTGCCTTTGTAGTACAAAAGCAACTACAGACAATATATACATAGGGGAGCATGGCTGTGCTCAATCTACCATAACTATTTATGAAAACAGGTAGGAAGTCAGATTTGGTTCCTAAACTAAAGACTGTCAACCCCTTTTCTAGGCCAATAGTCTGTAAACTCAGAATTAGCATAGCAATTCTTTACTATTCATTATAAACCATTGCACATAAAGAATGGGTGAAAACATGACCACTGGACTTGATTCCTGAAGTTTAAGGAACAATTTTGAGGAAGTCTACTCTATACGGCAACCATGAAGTTCAAGGGCCCACTGTAATCTGAATAAGTCTTCACAGCAGTGGCAATTGCCTCATCAAGATGAACCAGAAGCTCCTGGAGACCATCAAGTCATATACATTCAAAATGAGCAGATAGAGCCTGGTTTGCCTCTGGGTAATGCACAACTAATGTGCATAGATGTCAGGATGTATGTGAAGAACTGTGATCACGTGGCTCAATTCCATTCAATCTGCCAGTTCATCTTCAAAGCCCTGGTAGCCCAGTATCAGAAATATGAGAATAAGGCCTCCAAGAAGGAGATCAAAGACATCCTCAACCAATATGACTGGATTCTGTTGGTAACTAACCCTGTTGCTGAGAATCCCTAAAGTTTGGAGTTTCCAGAGCCCCTAATGGCTACCAGAAACCCTATAAGAAGGAGCCCACAGAGGGACCCAGTTCATTTTTATAGTAAACAATGGATGTGGATTTGTAAGTATCAAAAACATACCAATTATTACTCACTTTGAGATACTAGACAAGCCAATTATCTGTTTTATACTTCAATTTTTCATGAAAAACTAATAACAAAATCTGATACATAGAGTTATAATGAGCACAAGTGAAATAATTCCTTTAATAGATTGGCACATGCTAAATACTCACTAAGTAGTTGCAGGGTAAAGGTTGATCAGGTATTTCCACCCTCCCACCACTGATGATGGACACCTGTGGTGCTGCGAGCATTCCAGGGTGGGCATGCGCAAGTGGGCGCACCTGTGTTGGACACGGGCATGGGTGGGCGGTGTCAGGAGGACGCCAGAACTGTGAGAACTATGAGGACCGAGAGAACCGACAGCAGCAGCAGCAGCAGCAGAGAGAAGAAGCAGCCGAGAGGGTGAGATGCGCCGGGGGCTGGGAGGCCTGCCAGCCTCGCGGCCCCCCGGCACCCATGCCTGCCGTGTACCTGGCCACCTCTACTAAATAAAGTATGAAAAGCCACCGAGGGCTCCAAGACTCTCCTTCCCTGACCCGTCTGCCCAGAACCATCCCAGAACCTGCTCCAGTGCCACCTCCATCCTGCCGCTACAGTAGTTAACCACTAATATATTTTACTGCATGGACGTCTAATTATATATACATATACAGATATATTTGTGAATGAATAATAATGAGAAATTAAATTCATGTTTCAAGTTTATCTGCAATGGATCAATATTATTTGAAGACACTGAATATAAAATAATATTTATTTAAATGTATTACTAAAAGGCATGTGTACAAATCTAAATATCTATAGAGGTTCAAGCTGACCAATAACATTTTAAATAACAAAAACTGTTTTTGAAAAGATGTAGAATTCAGATAGGAAAGGAGAGCGAGGAGGCAGAAAAAGCCAGTGTTTTATTTCATGGGAGTAAAACAAAATCAATCCTGGAAATTTATCATTTTTTAAAAAATTGAAATATCAATAAGTTAATTCAATCAGAAGTAATAAATACAAGGAACAAATCAATGCCAGAATTTTTGATTGTTTAATAAAGTTAAAAGATTAGTAGATGAGTACATCTACCAAATCAATTTCTGTTTATTCTAATAAAAATTTTGATATTTTGTCATAATTATTATTTATATTCAGCATCATGTTTCACCAAATTAATAAAAATTGGTATAAACAAAAGCTTGCTACAAACAAAAGGAAACAGATGAGGAGAATGTTCAAATCACATTAAAGGAAGTTAGGAACTGTTATGTGAGAATTGTTCCCATTTCTCACCGTATATATCCCATATATGTGTGTCATATATATGTAGCTACAAATATGTAGACATATAGATAGATAATATACGTGTTTGCTAACTTCATACACACACACACACACTGTTGACTTTCAGTCTGCGGGGCCATTAGGAGGCACCAGCAGGAAGTGAGAAGTGGAAGGAGAGGCCAGAGTGTTTCACTGGCACAGTCACCACTGTTTTGGGGGACTGAATTTCTGGTAAATCCTATGTGCTTCCATAAATTCTGGGTCCCCAGTTCCATGGTCCTCTCCAAACTCCTCACTTTCACTAGGCATTGGTCCTTCTCCCCAAGCTCTTTGGCCCTCACGTGTAGGGACAGTGAGCGCTTCCTGCTGCTGGTCTCCTAGCACATCAGTATTCTCTGGGTGTCCCCTCCCCTGCCCATGCTTTAGTAGGTTCGCCTTTCATCATCTTCTGACTAAATGACTTTCTAAGGATGTAATATTTTAGCAATCATGTAAAATTTTAGCAATTTAAAGAGAAGTTCGAGGCAACTGATATTAACTAAATGCATTTCAAGCAACTATTCTCCAAAATATTCATGGAGTGGAGGTAATGTAATTGGAAATCAAAACTGAAACAAAAACCCAAGAAAGTAGTAGTAACAACCTGTTTGAATTTCTATCACTGATAAAATGAAACTTCAAGGCTTGGATAAGCAGAAGAATCATTTACATGTAAGGGCCGATACGTAAAGTCAATTTCTAAACATTTCACTGTCTTGTTCAGTCTCAAGCATACCCTAATCAGCACAAGGTCCTCTATGGCCTTGGATAGATCTCAGGTTTGCACAAAAACTGCACCTCTCTTGCTTACCAAATCCTTTCTCCTGACTGTGTCAATATCTGTTTTGTATCTCTGTCCTGAGATTTCACATCTTGTCCTCTTTACGCTGCCCTAGACTTACTCAGGAAAGACACCTTAGGGTCTACTTTCCTCTAGGAGCTGAAGCTATAGGACAGTCCTGCCCAATTAGCAGGTCCAGCCTTTGTCTGCAGAACCCCAACATCAGCAAGATGCCCCCTACGTACATGCACTACACATTCACCCAGAAGAAAAATTCAAATAACTCATTTTAAGACATCTTTTCAAAAAGTGTGAATACAAATGCTCTTCTCATTCCCCAGAGGGAGAAGTCATAAATCAAAGTGTTTCAGGGAGCAAGCCTGAAATAGAACCATATCTTCTCAATGATTTACATCCCCAGATTCCATTTGTTAGAGCAGAAGTTCTCAAATTCTTTTGCTCATGTAGCTTCTACAGTAATTTTTGAAAAACCATGTACCCTTTTATACATTTAAAGCTGACATCTAAAATTTTTCATCATACATTTAAAATAAGTTCATTTCTTGTGAATAGTGAGAATTCACTGTAAGTGGAATAAATAGTTCTTAATGCAATTTGATAAAATATATATTAACTAGTTCTTAATGCAATTTGATAAAATATATATTAACTATCTCATTAAATAAAAGCTCACTGTATCTGACAGAACTCTCATGATTTTATCTGTTTTATTCAATATATTATCAAATAAAGATAAATGTAGGTTTATGGAAGTCTATAAGTCTGTTTGAAAAAACTGTTATTGCGGAAGGGAGAATGTCCTGACTGCAAGTTTATCTAGGGTTTTTCTTTTGGAGGAAGGAGTAAACATGACTGAAAGAATCTTAATGGTGCAGCCATCAGGGAATGCCCATCTTTCTGGTCTGCCTTAGTGAAGGATCATTAAAATAGAGCTGTTCTCTATTGTGATGCTGGATCAGGCCAAGGATGGATCAAAATTCTAGGTCCAATGGGAAGAGAAAACTTAACTGTGAACGCTTGGTCACGTAAGGTTAAAAAGATTTTTGCTCTCATTGGACAATGGGGACAAAAGTTCAACCAGTCTTTCATGAAGCAAAGAATGGAAATTTGGAGGGTGTGTGTCCATCTTGGATTAGGAAATCATATCCCTTATCCATGTCATTCCTTTAAGTCCTACGAGAAAGTGTGTTTCTTTACAGTGAGATATTTTCCAGAACAGAAAGGGTGGGGAGATTTCTTTAACCACAGCTGTTTTCTCAAAGTGCAAGACTCAGATAAAGTTCAACCTTTTCTGTACAATACCTGGACTACACTAATGATACCAAGTGTCACTAATCCATACTGTTTTGGGTATTTTGAATTTTGGGCAGTGGAATATGATCCAATATATCATAAGGAAAACAGAGGGTGTGCCAAGTGTTTAATGATCCTCGAATGCTTTGAAGGGATAGCCCCTAGCCATTGTGTCCATATATCTCATTTTGGGGGTCCCTGGGAGATTTAACATCCTATGCCAAAGTACTTGAATACTATCTGGAGTGGATGCAGTCTCTGTCTTCCTTATGTGAAGTAGAAGGAAGCATCAGCAAGTAGAAGTAACAAGTTGCTTCCTATTTAAAGTTATTCATGCATGTATTATCCCAGGACCCCAGGAACAAGTTGCATAACTGTCTTTTAGTATATAATAAGCACTGATTTAGTCTACTAGTGGTTCTGGAGGATATTTTAGCGATCATTCTTTAAATTTCAAAAACAATTATGGTGCAATTAACAAGAATAAACACATCGCCTATAACAATATCTCATTTCAAGTGACAACTAGTAATGGCTTATGAGGCTGTAGAGTTTTATATAATAATGTGAAACTACTCTTTTATACTACATTAAAACTTTAGAAGATGACTATGACAAACTTTTAGGAAATCTAAATTTTATATATTAATTAAAGTGGCCGATGGAAACAGATAAGAAAAGGGTCAGTGATGTGTGCTTCTCCTGCTTAGTTTAATGTTTCAACTGATTATCTTTTATAGCATTCACATCCTTCCTTGAGATATACAATATCCTGTCCATTATCAAATGAAAACATTCCACTTCATGAGAGTTAGCAACAATAAACAGTCAACGGGAAAACTGAAATTCCACACAATTCCGCATTACCCTAAATTCAGTCCTCAATTACTTACCCCAAACTTCCTATTTTAAAAAATGCTACTTGAAGCTACAGATCATGGTGAGACCTGGTTCTGCCATTTCCCCCCGTATCATCCAGGCACATTTGCAAAACTCTGAAATCTGGTTTTCTTTCATAAAATGGAAATAGTATTCTATATCTCATATAGGGTTGAAGAGGATAAATGACACAAGCAGGTAATTTGAAAATAAATTGATCTACAAATGCTAGATAGTATAGTGAATCATGAATATTGTCCATTATCTTAATCACATCTAGTTTCAAAATATTTAAATAAAGAGAGCTTCTAATCCTTTCCCCTATATACAATGCGAATTTTGTTTGGTTTTACAAAACAGCTCTGTATAAAACAGGTGCATTTAAAACACTATTTAGGGCCTCCCTGGTGGCCTAGGGGATAAGTTTCAGTGCTACCATGGTGATCCCCTGCCAGGGAGGGGACCCACATGGTGCAGCAGACCTCTCCTGTCTTCCCACTGCTTCCCTCAGCAGTGTATTTCAGTACATCCGCCTGTGCTGCTCCCCACTCTGTCTCTGGTGAATCCTCTCCTTGCTCCACTTCCGGCCTACACCCTCGTTCTTCTATGCAAAATTAAATAAATAAGATCTTTTAAAAAATAACCAAAACACTATTTAATGCATAACCATTGACTTTGTATGAATTTCCCAGAAATTAATCTGTTTACACAAAGTAGAAACATGTCACTTAGGACAAAATAAAGGATGCTCTCTATATCCAGCCTACGACATAGTGAAAGAATGTTTCATTCTGGGTGCTGTATTATCAGAGTGATAGAGAGACATTGGAAAGTGCTGAAAGACATATAACAAGAATGATGAAGATCTGAGGTGACTGATTCATGAAGAGAGATTAACAAAATTAAATATACATGGCTTGGTGAGGCAAAGACTATGAAGGACAAGATAACAGCCCACTGATATCTGATGGTATAAACAACAAAGCTAGGAGAGAAATTATTTAACTAGCTACAAGATGATATGACTATGAGTAATAGGATGAAATTAAAAGAAAGAAAGAAACTTCAGGCTACATTTCATGAAAAAAAAAATCCTGACAATGAAATCTATTAGGCTGTGAAAGTGTCTCTAATCATAAAATTTAAGGAAGTACTGTGCTGTGCCTTGAGATATTTAAAACCAGAGAGAAAATAAACTGAGCAGTTCATTATGAGAAAGAATTAGGCAAAATTGAGACAGTAAGCCAGTGACATAAAATCTTGCTGTACTTGATGATCATAATTGGAGATGGTCATATTTTAATGGTCAAATCCTAAATCTTTAAAATCTGTATTATATTAAAGAATAACTCATTATATATCAGGTTAGCTTGAACTATCATTCTTGTTTACAATATTCCATTCCAATGGTTTCAGTGATGTTGAACTAAAGTGCTAACATAATTTTAAAGGGCAAGCATTACAATGTTAAAGTTAGTTACTTTTAAAAATACATTCTAAAGAAAAATGAGTGTCTTTACATTTTATTATATTTACAACTTCTTTTAGGCATTTAGTCTCTGTTTTGTAATAGGGAAAATGAAATAATTTTAAGAACACAGTTTTATTATGTCTCAGTGCAAGAATTTATAATATTTATCTCCTATGTCAAAGTTTTGCAGCTTGGTATAGTGAAAAAGGAGCTAAATTTGCAATCAACACACCTAGATCAGATCTGATTCTTCAACCTTCCTTTTTTTTTTTTTTTTTCTTTTATAAATGATGGGCTACTTCGAGGTGAATCTGAAGCAATTGCAAATAAAAATTATATAATGTTGCATTTGAGAATGATACTTTAAAACCATTACAGTGTAGCTAAGAACAAAGACCCATGTAGCATATGAAGATGCAGGATGATTTTCACTGTAAATTTGCAAATCAGTACTTGGGATTATATTTCAGCATCTGGAGAATTAGGCTATCCTGGGCATTTCTAGTTCTAGACCTACAAAATTGATTATCAGACACTTAATCACGTTAAGTTGAGCAAGATAATGATAATGTGAAGGGCCTCTTGGGTTGTCACCCTGTGGCAACTCCTTTTGCATTGTCATATCTAATTTGATCGTCATAACTGAGGCAAAATGTCTGTCACTGACCAGTGAAGAAAAACACAGTCTCCATGCCACCAACCACGTGCTTTACTTCCTAGCCTTCCTGTCAGCATTAAGAGGACTTCATGACCACATCCCTCCCCAGAACATAGCCACATACATACCTCAAATCTATGTCATCCCTCAGCCATTTCTCCTGTAGCCCTTGAAGATGTCAATGTTTGCTCACCATAAAGACTTGGAAAATTCTCAGGCATTTCAAGTCTATGTAATATTGAGGACATCCAGATTACTAACATAGATAATGTTAACACACATTACACAAAACAGGGAAAGAAAGTGCAAAGAACGTTTAAAATCAAGTTGTAAAAATAAATTAATTAATCTTTTCACAGTTGAGGAGGAGACATGTTAAGACCTGGATATATGAACTACTTATGAACCACAATTATTAGGAAGAAAATATAAGTTTCTGGATATCCCACAGAACAGAGATTAGTTTATGGGTAGATTAGTTAGGATTTGCTGATTCTCTTTAAGTGGCTGCTGAAGGATTTCTGAGAAAAGAGACCCTATAACTGATCTGAAGTGGTTTGTGTTGTTGAATTGTACAACTTCTCTACCTCTCAAAGAATTCTCTATTCTGTTCTACACACACACACACGCACACACGGGCAAAGGTCTTGTTTGTTATTATGGTTTAGGGAGTGTGAAGTAATTATTTGTTTAACTACCTTTTATTGCTATTGTTGGACTGGTCATAGTTATTTGTAGCTAAAAAGGCAAAGGGACTGAATTTCATGTATGGTTGGATACAGAATAGTGACAGATCAGATGACTGGTGGATAATTATAAGCAACCAGTCAAACAGGGTTTGAAGGATGTAAACCATTCAACCCTCCCCCCAAATCTCAAAGAGTTATAGAAATAGAAGCTTAGTAGAGCTCTGTCTTAATCCATATAGATTCCTACAGATGGGGTAACTGATAAGCAATAAAAATTTCTCACAGTCCCTAGCGCCCAGAAGTCCAAGATCAGGGTCATATGAAGAGCCTTCCCAGCCTCACAGACTTCTCTTACATCCTCATATGGTGAAAGGGATGAGCTAGTTTCCTAGGGCCCCATTTATAAGGGCACTAATGCCATTTATGAGGATTCTGCCTTCATGACCTAATCACTTTGCAAGTCTGACCTAATTCCATCAGCTTGGGTTTTAGAAATTCAGCATATAAATTTGGGGAGGGGGTACACAAATAGTCAGATCAGAGTTAGGTCTATTTCACCATATTTCACTTGAATATTAAAAGTCTAGTACTACCCCCTGCATCTGGGTTATACAAAATGGGGAAACTGAAACCCAACCTGTTTGAGTGGCTTAGTTAGGATTTGCTGATTCTCACAATCCCCTCCCCATCATAAGAAGCTCATTTCAAGACTCATTGGTCAATTGCTACATGTCAAATACAGCTACCTGCCTATGCTCATGAGTATTTGAGATGTTAGTTTAGTATGCTGTTGGGGCCCCAGAACTGAAGCAAAGACAGAGGATGGTGGAGTGCCTTCTCCCTTCAATCACAGATCCACATGCTTACTGGCATTTTAAATCACCATGATGCCTAGCATGCAAACCTTGTCGTTCAACTCCAAGTGTGTTTTTCTTTTTTTGGATGACAAAAATATGGCAGGGAGTTCTTAAAGTTGAAACGTAGACAAGAGCAACTTGACTCACCTTTATATTCTTGCTGTCCCAATACCAGTCATTCTTTCCCTTCTTGCCACTTGAATTACATGGTCACTCCCACCAAAAATGCTGGAACGCGCACCTTTCACTAGGGTCATGTTTAAGTGTAGATTTAGTTGATAGATGGAAACTATTGCTAGAAATACAAGAGCATTTGCTTGGTACATACTTTTCATCTAATGCCTATAGCTGCTCTGAGAAAATATTTATTGTGCACAGCAGCCCACTAGAGTTCTTGCTATGTGATATTACTGGCCTCTCCTGGGGCCAGGATGAACTCCTCAAGCTGAAGTTCCATGGCAGGAGACAGTTTTGTTTCTTGGATCAAGGAGTTCCAGAGCTGAGACTACGTTTGTTTCCCAGATCAAGGGCAAGCACTGCAGGTGCTCACGAGTAAAATCCTACAAAGGCTGTGACTCTGAGCACTGCCGCTGCTCGCTCCTGTACATCCAGCCTTAAAGGAATACAGAAACAAACGAAAAGCACATTTTATTGGGGAGAATTTACACCAGGCTCCTGAGAATTGTGAAAGAGTGTAAATAACATTTTCTTTCTTTATTATGTTGGCTGCTGCTTATGAACTACCTCGTAGAATGTGAGGCAAGTATACAATCAAACTCCAAGTAAATAACATCATTAATTCAAATGGAATAAAGTGTGAAACATGACCCAATTCAAACTATTATATATATTTTTTAAAAAATTAGAATGATCTCATGTGAAAGTGACAGGAATGTGCTGTAATTTAGAAAGAGATGAATCATCCAGTGTTCCCAGGATAACATTTTTATGTGCTGATAAAATCTATGTAATATATCTTCTTAAAAAAAATAAACCTTTTGCCTATAAAATACCTTTATTAGAGTTTACTGAGTTTAGCAGAAATGGCAACTAATGTCTGGAGCGCCTATTAAAGTGCAGGTCATTTGTTTGATAGTGATTATAGAGCATATTATTAAAAATGTGCATTCACAAAATGGTAACAATTCTAGCTTTATACAGATCCACACAGAAAAATAAAACTTTTAAATTGTGGAGATTATATACCCAGTAAAATATTTATTGTTGCACAATGTATTGCTAACTGTGTTGCCTACTCTTCAGTAAGATGCTACATAAATGAAAAATTAACCACTGTAGAATAGAAAAGACTTTAAATCCTGAAGTGAGTCCCTACGCATACAAAATAGCTTTGTCCTGGACAATATAATGTGGAAATACTTCAGTGAAGAAGTAGTAGAATACTTGACAGCAAAACAAAGCCTAGACCAGCACCAGAATTGCTAAATTAAGAAGCTGCACGCCAGCGTGGGCTGGTCTGAATTAATGATTATGAAGGGTACACGTGGAGTTTGGGGAAATGATGAAATCCTGCTGATATTTTAACTGCATCTCAGCAATCTGAGGCACAAGTCTGCTGCTGTTGTGTGGTGAAATTCAGAAGAGAGAATAAACTTCCAGATTAAAATTTCTTTTCATATTTAAGTAATTAGTGGGAGAAGAATGATTGCCTTCCTCACTTTCTGCTTTAGAAACCTCTGGTGAAATCACCCTTCAGCCTGAAATGTTACTGTATAGAGGATTACATTTTTAGTGTTAATCAGAACATTTCACTCAAACAGTAATCTCAGAATTCGTTCTCCTCATTGATTTTGTTACTTTCTCTTTCAAAAACTCAGTGTTAGCAGACTTCCTTTTAGACTTTTGAGAAATGACAATTTTTCTCATGTGTTCTGGGAATGATTTTTAAAAACTAGCTACCTCACTTTGCTGTCTGCCTAAAACACTTAAAGTACCAAATTTTCATCCTTCGGCTACTGAAGTAATCTGAGACGCCAGTTAAACCCCAACAGGGAAGGGGACCTCGCCTTCCAGAAATTGCCTCCTTGGGGTGTGCTCTCCTTGATTAAATCGCTGAATTGGTTTTCTGAGTTTCTGCCATAGCACAGTACCTGACAGCACTGAGCAAGGTAATGTTTTCTTTTTTTGTACTTTTAAAATAAATCCAGAATTGAGGATTTGCATAGGGTGTTTGTGGTGGGTCTCATTCTCATAGATGCCTCCAGGTGGCTAAACCCCACTTATTACTGAAAGCTGAGTAAGTTCTATATATCCTCATTCTTTACTGAGAACAGACCGAAACTATAAACTTCCTTGTATCTTAGAGGACTTGAAAAAACATCATCTCATTTCCTTCCCTTAGCTCAAAAGGTGCTGCTTTCTACCACAAAGATCATACAGATTCAAGATAAAACAGCATTTCAAAAAGTAGCTTCTCAATGCCTGTTTCCTTGAGTCAATTACATTTAAGCTGTTGAGGCCAAACTATGAACTACTTGAGTACAGGAAATACATTTTAATTTATTTATATTGAATGGTGCCTGGTGAATAGTAGACATGCGACCAACGTCTTTTGAAAGACCAAAGAAGGAATGAACAAATGCACATTGCTCTTTTTTATATCCCTCAGCTTAATATGATAGCTGAGAGTATTATGTTTGGAGTATAATGTTGAAAGGGAGGAGGGGAACGGAATAAACACTAGCTCATATCTCTTTTTGAAAAAACTCTTAAGAAAAATTGGCACTAGAAACAGGGTCAAGAGATTTTAAGGAAATGATGCATCTGAACTAAATGATTTCTTTATCCTTGATATATGTAAAAGTGCTTGTAAAAATCATGGTTTTGAGCTTGTTAAATTTGGTATTTTGCCAAATGCTAATCATCTGTAGCCATCACTTTCTTCTCTTGCAAAGTGAAGATTCTCTCCCCACTCCTTACAAATGGGAACAGTCTACTTATCTGTCTAAGGAAAAGTTCATGTAGAAAAAAAATGTGTGTATGAAAATTGTGAACAGAATTGAGACTGTAGAAGAGACTAGCACATTTTGGTCCTTTCAGATATTAGAAAGTACACTCTTTCTCTTCTAAAAAAACATAAAACAACAGAGCAGTGGGAAATCATCTCCTTAACTCATTACTAGAACAGACATTCCTAAAAGAATCCCAGTAAATAAACAAACCAAGCTCAAATCTAGGACCCTGAAAAAGTTGATGGAGGTCTTTTTGATATAATATACTTTGTAGAAGCAGCGCTTGCTTTTATGTCTGTATTATAGGTAACAGTATTGGGACTACTTGCTAAAACATCAGTGGCATGAAGCTTCTGATAAAGGTTACTATAAACTAGGGGTATAGAAACGTTAAGTACAAAGTAAAGACATTGGGATAAGGAATGAGGTTACTCTCCTGTTGTGAACCCAGTCACCGTTTTCCACTTAGTGAAGAAAGGACTGAGATAGTCACAATTGCCTTTGTCTCTTTGAAAAACTGGCTTTCCATAGGTATGGAGAAAAATATTTCCAGTTTATAAAATAAGGGGCTTGTACTAGATTCACTTTCATGTCTAAATATTTTCTGAATTCCTTTCAATATCAACTCCATTTCTCTTCTTCAAACAAATTCTGAGAGTTATCTGTGTGAGAACAGTGTCTAGTACAATTCTTCAGACAGAGTAGGTATGTAATATATTTTTGTTGTTATACTGAATCTGCAACAGATCTTCCAAATAGAAAGGGTAAATAATCTCCCCAGTATTTAAAGAAGCAATATTATTTTTAAAAAGGGAAGTTAGGGCAAATACACATCTCACACCTTCAGATTGCCTTATTTTAAATATCATAGTGTAACAATGAGGATGCAAAGCAGCTCACGGAACTGATTTTTAAGTTTCTGCTTCTACAATAGTCTTTAATCATGTAGAAAAATTATGTTAAAAATGTCCTTCTAATATTGAGTAACAGCTGTGCTACACATTCTGCTAGTAGTGGCAATTCATAAATTAAAATAACTGGCAATTTTGCACTAAATTTATGTCAGCAAATGCCTGGTCAATGTGGACTAGGATGTTAAATCATAAACATTAAAGAAGTTTTCTTAAACAAAAGACCAGCCCATTAATTTCAGTGGTTTCAACACATGGTTAAATAAACCATCCAGTATGTGGGGAGACAGATCTTTTCTTTTTAAGAAATCTGAACAGATTAGCCTTCATTCAATACTGAAATTTTCGTGACTGCCAGATGATAGTGAGAGGCCAACAGTATATCTCAAAATTAGATAAGCTACTTCCTCTCCCAGATACAATGCCTCAGAGGTTGTGCTTTTAAGAAGCTGCTATATATGATTTATGTGATTTATGTGTTTATCTCTAAATCTGGGGTGTTCATTGCATGTATTGTATTCTATTATGCTCTATTTGCACAATTCTCTATTAACATTCATTTCTACAGGCAGGGTCAGTAGCTCTCCCCTGCTTTTGTGATGTATTCCAAAAAGTTTGTACATAAAAATGGGATAATTTTGATGAAAAAAAAAAAAGGAAATGGATATGTGGAGAGTGGTGAGAAAACTCTGATTGTCATACAGCTGAAATAACCTGCTTTGTAAAGACAAATCCTTGACAAAGAACTGAAACAAATTCTGATTGCGACTGAAATCCAAAAAGGAAGCAGTTTCCAGTAATTCTGCTTTAAAATGCTACATTAAATTCAGGCAGGAAAGAGTTCAGGCTGACTTCAGACTTCTTAAAAGGTATGTTCAATGTCAGAAGTCAAAGGAGCAATTTCTGTATGGGTCTAACAGAATGTGTAGCCTGAAATATTAGACTCGGGAAAATGTGAATCAAGGGTTATGGCAACCAAAATTATTCTCAAACATCACTCCATGAGTATTTCTCACATAGAGAAAACAAAATCATATTCTCCATATAGATCTGAAAAAATACTTTTTATGAAAACTACTCGAAACTCAAGAGTTAAACTTGCCAGAATGGAGGAACTACAGGAAAAGAACTGAAACTGACACCATTTGAATAAAAACAAGATTATTCCCTGCAATATTCATGGTTTTGTGACATAAAAGTAAGCATAAACTTAATAACAATAATATGTAACCTTAATATATATTAAATATAATATATGACAAAAATTTAAAAAGCAGAGATGGAAATAGCACAAAATCATCATCTCTCATAGTACAGATTAAATGACACTGATTGAAAAGATGCAATTAAAAATGTCAACTCAAAAGCCATGTTTTTCCTAATTTCTTAAGATTAGATGGCTCCACTGTGAAATAATTACCTTTGAGGTAAAAGAAATATATGTTTGTTTGTTTTTTTAAGGTCAGCAATCCTTTCTCTTATTTCTTATGAAATTTTTCATTACTAAAAAAAACATAATTATTTTGCTTAAAAATAGTACAAGGGTCTTGGCGGTGGGTATGGTGTGGTAACATGAATTGAAAAGGTGGTAGTCTGTATTTCTGAAACATAGACATTGTTTTAGAACCACTGTTACCTTAATAAAAATATTTTTAATTTATCATTCAAGTTTCGGTAACCCAAGCAATACCTCTTCACCTTTTTCATTTGGGGTTTTCCTTTTCTTTTTCTTATTTTTTATACTTCTATTAAATATAATTGCATAAACTATTATGTAAGTTTCAGGCGATTTTTTTTTTCAGTTTTGAACATGTCTATTGGTTTACTCTCACAAGAGATGAGAAATTAGTTCCTATACACTATTCCCTACTTCCCTAAGTTATCATCAATCATTGTAGTTTTTGTCATTATTAGTTTTTCTATTGGTCATTTCCCCACTGGTCTCAAAAAACACAGTTCTAAGATGATTTCTTCAGTCCTGTTTAATGCTTACAAAACAGTTGATATGATTCAAAAAGAATAACCTTTTCTCCAGAGGCACTTATATTGTGATCATATCTGTCAAAAGTACTTTTATCCTTATATTATAAAAATTAGTAGTATTAACATTCTGAGCTTGGGTTTGCTTATTTTGGCTTTTCTGGTTTTACTGAAGTTGCATATAAAATTTTGAACAGCTTTCCAACTTCTCACCACTGGGTGATGGTGAAATGCTGACTACTACCTCTTTCACTAAACCTCCTCTAATACCACCCAAAGGCAGGGGTTACTTCATTACCCTGAGGTGGGGGGTGAAATTACAGGCTCCCTACTTGTCTTCTCTGATATCATCCCAGAGGGTGGTATTGGGTTCCTCTTGCTTCCTCACTTTCCATTTAGCCTTGCTGGCATGGGTGGTGTTTGGGCCACAATTTTCTCTGTGTTATTTGACTGAAGGAATATAGTTACTCTTATGTCAGGCTGATATTTTTCTGGTTCCTTTGGCTAGAAAGAGCAGAATTTACTACAACCTTACATGGAAAACTAGTTCATTGTTTTCTCTAAGCAAATCCTCCAGCTTGGAAGCAACAGAAAATAATTATGTAAGGAGAAGAAAGATGTACATCCCAGAGTACAATTTAAATGAGGCTAGTATCCAATATTTCAACTAATGTGAATATTTCTGTTTGCAACCTAAAGAATTTCTAGTAATAAAATAATATCAAATAGATTTAATAGACAGTTGTTGGTAAAATTTCAACTAATATTTATTAATGTTTGTCAACTACTGATATTATCTTATGATGTTAATAGAACACTTTAGCAATGTTGAACATTACATAAATTAGCTGTTTCCTTCTCAGGAGAGTGTCTTTATAGGATAGTCAGAAGAGTATATATAAATGGGTCCTCCCTGTTGGCGCAGCAGGTTGAGTGCCGCACTGTGAAGCATTCGCTGCACAGCAGTGAGTTCGATCCCCGGCCAGGGAGGGGACCCACATGGTGCAGCAGACCTCTCCTGCCTCACCCACCGCTCCCCTCAGCAGTGTATTAAAGTCCATTTGCCTGTTCTGCTCCCTGCTCTGTCTGGTGAATCCTCTCACCTCCCGCGCCTCTGGCCTGTACCCCAGCTCTTGTATGATAAATTAATAATTTTTTTTTTAAAAAAGAGTATATATAAATGATTGGTGATAACAATGAGCCTTTGTACCCTCCAATTAATATAATAATATAAACACAGTCTGTTTGTTGTAATGCCAAAGAACAGATATCATTTAATGTGAAGAATTTTAGCTAATTTTTCAGTCATTTTCACCATGACTAATGGCTGTTTCATTTTTTCTATACTTAGATCACAATTTATTTAATCCTTTTCTATTCTCTTCTAGTACTTCCCTACAATCACAAGCCTAAAACCATTGCAACTTGAGAGGGTCCAATGTACTATAGTGGAGGCTTTGTGAAGGGCAGGTTGTGGTAACATACCTCTGAAGAGCTGTGAACTTATACCCCTAAATCATATAGGCTGATTAAGTGTTACCTCAATAAAAAATAACACACACACACACAAAATAAGATGGAGAACCAGTAAGTGGAAATAAGAAATCTACAGAATCAAGTCCCATTTGGTCACACCTACTCCAGCTACACAACTATGAACAGTCCTTCCAAAGGTAAAACTCTGTGGAGATCCTCTGAATCAGGGGTGCCTCATTTAATTTTCAGTAACCTCAATTGCAAGAACTGAGTATCACAGACCTTCTTATATTTTCCAAACAATAACACACTGGAAACAAACCACAATAAACCTAAATAATTGTTGTCTTTCCCTTTTTTCCTAGGAAGCATCTTCCTACTCTTAATAATGCAAACTGCTCCTGATTTATAGCTTCAAATACTTTAGGTAATACCAATAACTTCAGGGTCAGTAGTGCCTGCAGAGCAAAGCCTTGTTAATCAGTCAAAATGATTTCATGTGTTTTCTCAGCAGCATCAGAAAGGGCAAAGGATTTATGGCCGATATCATTTTATGTGCCACTATGGCGTACAATATTGTCATCATGTGTTAAAACCAGCAATGGTCTTCATTGATTTTAATCATAGTCATCCCCAACTTACTCTCCCCTGTGCACCCCCATTTTTATTTAAAAGGATAAAAGAAATCTGAAGGCATTTTATATGGTGAGTGAAAATACTTTTAGTCATTATAAGTTTTTTAATGCTTTTATAGCCAACCAAGATAAAATGCCACTTCTCACAGATCATATGTCTTTCTCACTAAAACTCCAACTGGAGACACTTAAGGATATTGAAATAAGAGCATTTTAAAGTGGAGGGGGGTTTTATAAATAACCACCACTGAAGAGAGTTATTTGCCTCATTTTTCCAAGAGTATTTTGTTTGTGTAATTTTATTCAAGAAAGAACTTACATTTTACATGGTGATTCATTCACATATCAGAAATTCAATAAAAATCCCATAGCCAAGAAGATAGACTTACAGCAAAGGAGCAAAGGCAGGATAAGCTTAAATTGAAACATGTCAGAGTAGATCAGATGCCCCTCCATCACCTTCCAGTGAGCCAGATTTGCTTCTCCAATAGGGTTGCTTTAGGAAAAGAAAGAGTTCGGCCCTCATCCACAGTCGTCTCCTTATGAAAGGAATGCATTCATTCGATCAGTCATCACTTGTTTTCTCAACGAACATTTATGGAATCACATCTACATACCAGGCACAGAGCTAGAGTAAGATGTCAGTGACTTCCATTTCAAGGTGTTATAGTATACTGAGGATAACTTAAATAATAGCAACATTAATAATACCTGCAAACTACAGGAACCTGGAAGAGGGAGTGATCAGCTCTGTTTATGATGGGTGGGTGGCGACGAGATCAGGTTTCACATAAAAGCTTCCCCAGGAATATTGTACTATTCACTGCAGTGCCCTCAGTATTTATCCCAGTGCCCAGCAAGCATCTGTAACAGACACAAATATGGAAGCTTTCTGTCTCAGGGACACCCCACTAAAAGCATACCATGTACTTCTCCTACCTTGACCAATGATCCAAATGTATAAACATTTTGTTGAACAAACCATAATATCCTATTCACTGCTTGGTTCAGGAAGAAGCATATGACCCAAATTGGAAAAACTAGAGTTTTTTCCTTGTTACTCATTTATTCTTTTTAAAATTTTAGTTGAATGAAGTCCCTTTCTTTTCATGCTCCTCATGGCCCACACCCATCACCTAGAATAGTGAGAAAGACTTACAGGGTTCTCAATTTTTAATTGCTGAAAACTGGGTATATGTTTGTGAAGTTCTTATGTTTTGAAGTTTTTTTTAGGATGCAAATCTGGAACTTGTAGTACTTAGGTTCCACATGTCATGGAGAAGACCATTCGAGGAAAAGATGTTGAGAGGCAGAGAAAAAGTGGGAAGAAAGAAAATTCCAAAGACATGTATAGATTCACTCTTGTCATCCCTAATACCACTCAATTTCTTGCTTTCCACACCAAAATATGTCAATAAACTAATTCAAACTATTCACACCAGATACAGTCCTAACATCCTATTCAGGAAGCGCTGATTGAGAGACTGTCTAGTGATTGAATATATAAATTAGTGAATGAACAAATTAAGCACATGTCAGTAGAGGGCACAATAAGGATGAAAGAGAAAAGCAGAATCGTCACGGCACAGTACACACAATACGGTATTTTGGCCCACAGTACATTTTTAACTTTCACATATTTTACTATGGTTATTGTAGAGGCCAGGAAACAATAACCACTATTTCCCAAAATTTCTTCAAGTTAGACATGAGCTTATGAATTAGGTTCAGTCAATGGATGACATAAGGTATGTGAGACTTCAAAGGACAAAGTATGGTTGGGTTGGGTATTGTTGTTTCTTCTGGTTCTAGTAATTACAATAGGAAGACATGTGCTTGGAATCTCCAGTCTGGCCAGAAGCTTCCTAGGTGTGAGAGATGGCTTGTGGTGATGTCAGGGGAGGTAACAACTTCCTTAATCAGACTTACACTTTGAACTGGCATGCCTTAAAAGAGTAGTCTGATGAGGTTTTCCTGAAATTCTTCCCCTCTTGTGCTTCCAACAATGTTTCATCAATGAGTTCCTTCCTATGAAGATACTGAGCTCTTTCTGCTATCCTAAGTGATGAGTATGGTATATTTGGGGTAAGAGGTTAAGAGAGGGTCTCCCTGGTGGCACAGCAGTTTGAGTGCCGCACTGTGAAGCATCCGTGGCACCGCAGCATGAGTTCAATCCCCGGCCAGGGAGGGAACCCACATAGAGCAGCAGACCTTCCCTGTCTTGCCCGCTGCTCCCCTCAGCAGTGTATTTCAGTGGATCTGCCTGTTTTGCTCCCTGCTCTGTCTCTGGTGAATCCTCTTACTTCCTGTGCCTCTGGCCTGTACCCCAGCTCTTGTACACATAAATAAATAAATCTTTAAAAAAAAAGAGAGAGAGGTTTTAATGAAATGGTGGTGCTCAAATGAGGTGGGGAGAGCACCTTTGTCCCCCAGGAACTATTTGGCAACACCAAGAGATATTTTCCTCGTTGAAAGTTCAGGTGGTACTGGTACCCATGTGACATCTTATGATTAGATGCTGAAGTGAGGTGAATGTTTGTCAGTCAAAAGACACAGGTCACACATCATGATTATCCAGCACTAAATAGCAATACAGAGAAATTCTGACATACTGAGAAATTCTGTGCTGAAATAAGATTTTAACAGGCAGTAGCTATGTTATATGGCACAAAGGAAGGAAATGTTATATGGCACAAAGGAAACATGGACACCACAGCTATCAAGAAGCAGGTTTAATGCACCGGTGCTGACTCAGGGGATTTGTATCCCAAAGCTGAGTCCCCTTTGTAAGAAGTCAGGAGCTTATATATACTTAGTTTCTACAAGGTTCCGGGTAGGTTTCCACTGGCAGCTGTACATGATATCAGATACGACGTGGCTATATCCCAAGAGGTGAGTCATATGGTTGCATACCAAGGAGTGAGTAAGGGTCAACAGTCATGGGACCCCTCAGGTCTATTCTGCCTCATGACCGTATGTGGTCTATCAGGGACTAAGTTGCATACCAGGGACTGAGCAAAAGCTTGTTACTAAGGTCCTCTGGCTGCTTAACTCAGGTGACCACGCTTCAGCTTGAGGATCAGGCATTTAGTGTCAGTTGGGACCACCTCAGAAAGAGTCATATGTGATAAAGTATGAACAGATCTCTCTTTCTCTGATAGTTCTCAACTGGCTTTTTACCAAGTTTGGGAGGTTTAAGGCTCTAAATTCTGGTTTCAATGCATAAAATTGAAAACATTGCACTGTTGTGAGTTGCAGATATAAATATAGCCTAGTTCTAAAGGTTTACCTGGCTCTAAGACAACAGTCTCTGACCTTAGTAAGAATTACTTATATACTTTTCAAATTACTTATATATATTTCAAACCACTATAATCATTACATTATCAGAAACCTTTCTAGTGTAAAAGACCTATGGAGAGAATTCACACATGCAATCAGTTTGAAGGTTGTATCAGAACTGGTACACACATTTATTAAACAATCTATGAAAGGACTTTGATTTTAATTCTTACCACACAGCTATAATGAGCTGAAAAATTAAAAGGTTTAAAGCACTCAAAAACAACAAAAACAAGATAGTGTAAAATGCCTCATATACTTATTTAGTCCTACAATTTTTCAGGGAACACAGATAAGCACATCTTGAAGGGATTTGGGACTACCCTGACTGTTTACCATGAAAATCATTCAAGGGTTAAAAGAGAGTTCCCATTTGATTTTCTCCTCTCTATCCCTGGGCATGGACTACAGAATGATTCAACACAAAGAGGAACAGGGCAGCTAACATCAAGAGATTTAAGAAGCTACAAATAAAAACTACAATAACAAAAAAAAAAAAAAGCACATCAAAAGTGAACTTTTAAATATTCATTTTGAATGTGAGTTCTCCATGCTTTTTGTGTGGTGCAGATGGCTCAGGGATTCAGGGCAAACAAAGCAACCATTTCTGCATAGTCTCAGCTACTCAGCCATTATAGCCAGAGGCCCAAAGCTCAAGAGCTTTGAAATGATTCCACTAGATCCCTTTACCTCCCAAATTCCATCAGATCTATAGAGCCACTGTCATAATACCAAGGGTGAAAGGGTAGTAGGAAATGTGGGTTCTCTTTGCATTAACATCCTCAGAAGCCTTTATCATTGGGGAATGACCTTTTCAATTTTTTTTTAACATTTTTTTTCATAGTTCATTATGACAGCCAAATGCTTTTGAGAGGAAAGGAAGTACACAGACTTATTTCTTGAATATTTTGATCCAAAATTTTTAATTAAAAAAATTAAGCAAATGGAAAATTGTGCACATTTTAATCAAGTAGAATTTGTTAACTGATTGCAGGGAATGGTCTGAGATATTTAACTTTAAAAAGAAACCTGTTTCTTTGTTAGACATAGGGGTATGACCTCATCACACAGAGCTTATTCTGTGCATAATGGCTTGGAGAAAATAAAAAGCCAAACTGCATCATCTTTCTGCCTGTCTTATTGCCAAGGGAGAGCTAATACTCAAAGAGTATAATAAAAAAAAACAACTATTAAACTTCATCTTTGAACAATCAAAAATAATACACAAAATGGAAACCAAATAAAAAGCTAACAGCTTTTTCTGTAAGAGGAGATAATTTTGCCATTTATAATGTGTCAGAATAACAGATAAGATTTTCCATTCCACAGACATTTGATTGAATGCCTACTATGTGTCAGGCACTATGCAGTGCTCCAGAAAAATGCAAACAGCAGGAAAAGAATGCATTTGCTCCAAGTTATGTAGATAAAATAAAAAAAATTATAAGTATTTTTTTTTTCATATAGAAAATAGTTCCAAGCAAAATTTCAGAGACCACATTACTACGGGTTAGAATATATCAGAGAGGATTTGGTGGAGAAAGTAGTATGAAAGGAATCTTTCATGACTAAATGGATGAATTTGAACTGAGAGTAATGAGAGCACTTTTTGTAGAAGAGTCAGTAACATCAAAAGAACAGAAGCCAGAAAGAAAACGGACAGGCTGTTTGGTTGTTTGGTTTAGCTGTAACTAGTGAAACATAGAGGGACCTCATAAAAAAAATAAGTCTGGATGGGTTAAATTAGGAAGGAACATCTAGAGTTAGAGAAGACTTTCTGAGTCCTATAGCTTAATTCCTCCATCCTACAGATGAGATGACAAAGATGCAGAGAGGGGAAATAACTTATGCAAAGTGATACAGAAAGGTGGTGATTACAGTAGCGAGTGATGAAGGAATCTGTGTTTCCTACATGTCCATTCCAAGCGTTCTACCTATGGCATCTTGAGAATAATCCGACTGTTAAACAACAGAACAAGAAGATTGTACTAATTATGTACTTTGGTAAATTATTTTTTTACTTTGGTAAATCTTAAAGAAACATTAAGATCTTTGATAACAGAAATGTCATCACTGAGAATGAATTAGGAGACCTAGAGAAAGGAGAGTCGAACCATTTTGTAGAGATGTGAAGGACAGAATTTTTAAACTGAGATTAACCTTCCTAAAGTCTACTTAGTCTACACAGAGACATAAAAATCACACTTAACATAATTCTTTAACATAGCTTCTTTAGCACAGCATTAGCAAACCTATTGAAGGAATCAAAGCCATTTAGATAGATGGTATTTGCATTCAATATAAATTAAAACTGTAACAGTTAAAATTATTTCAGTCCAGCTCAAAATTATTTTCAATATAACTTAATATCTACTTTGTTTTTAATGTCAAAAATTAATTCCCTTATTTCTCCTCATTTATATGCTTTGCAAAAGCAGATAAATCAATGTTTCATGTGAGACATTTCCCTCCTAGAAATCCCCAGACATTTTCTTAATTCACATACCAAATTCAATTACTGATACCCATGCCTTGCTTCTCTTTTGAAGATACAATATCTAATGAAATATATTAATAAACATTTATTTTAGGTATAACTGAACATTAAAAGGTTTGGAAAATGGTTAGACTGTCATTTCAGCTGGAAAACTTGAGAAGATAAACGTATTCATCATTTTAATAATAGATATCATCTATTAATGACCTACATCTATGAGCACTTGGCATGCATTAGTTCACTTAGCCCCTAAAACAAGTCTATGAAGTACAAACTGCTATTACCTCATTCAAAAGGCCTGGTTGCTCCAAATCATAACCAGGTTTCATGTGGCTTCAAGTCCACATTCCACCAACCCATTGCCTCAGTTCCTTCCATCAAGTGGGTAATATCAGGGGTTGTTCAAGGAAAAGAAACACACTCACTGGCTAGGATAGAGGGGATTTAATGCATGAAAATGAGGAATTGTGAAAATGACTGATAGTGAGAAAGATCATGGAATGTTCAAAGAATGAAAGAGGTGTATTACAGCTGGAAGAGAGAGGAGAAGCAGGAAAAAATCTGGAGATGCAGCATGCAGTGCCTTCACAGGGGACCTGGTCAGTCATATTTTGAGAATGTACATTTGGTGATGGGTTGTGCAAACAGTATAGTAAGTGGTTATTTTGAAACTGGAAGATCTACGTTCAAAATCCAGTCTCCCTCTCTGGTTATATAACTGAGCAACTTAAAGTTACCTCACTGTGTAAACAATAACTGCTATGAAATGGATTCAGAGCAGTTTTCTTAAATGTTGGTGGTGATTATGTAAAATAATACATATAAAAGTTATCATAAGATACACATAATAAATGCTTAAAATGTTGCTGATTATCATTGTATACTCTTTTATTATACTTGATCTGGTGTCAGAAACCTTCTGTGATACACCCAGAAATATCTTTCACAAACTTACTATTAATAGACCCTCAAAAGGAAATGCCACGCCAGAAGGAAACCGGTGTCACACTCATCAAAGGTTATTCACCATGTTTCCCATTTTCCTTCAATCAGTAGTAATTTACTAAACATGAATTGTTTCAGACACTAAGCCAGGCATTATAGATGTACCAATCATTAAAATGTTTCTTAACCTGGGCCTCCCTGGTGGCGCATCGGGTTAAGCAGCGCACTATAAAGCAAACCGCAACCACTGCAGCATGAGTTCGATTCCTGCCTCCGGCCAAGGAGGGGACCCACATGGCGTGGCAGACCTCTACTGCCTTGCCCGCTACTGCCCTCCGCAGTGTGTTTCAGTCAGTTTTTCTGTCCTGCTCCCCACTCTGTCTGGTGAATCCTCTCACCTCCCACGACTCTGGCCTGTACCCCAGCTCTTGTATGCATAAATAAATAAATCTTTAAAAAAATGTTTCTTAGCCTGCAGGAGTTGGCATGATGAGGTGATGCAAGAGAACAGTGGTGGCTGCTGTGTGCTGCCACCTTCTGCCAGGGGAAAGGGAAGCAAAGCCATATATTAGGCATCTAGCACATTCCAAGTAAAGTACAAGGCAATTCTGTGCCTTCTGATTAGACTTTAGTCCTTTTAATAACAGGGAAGGACAAAAAGCTAAGAATAATCAAATAGTTTTCCCAATTCACATATTTACTAATATAGTTATTTACCAAACTCTCCCTTTAAACCCAAGGTCTTTTCAACAACAGTCTTTCCTTTCCAAATTTTTGGATTTAGAACAAAGAATCCCTGTGAAAACAGTTTACTAAGGTGAAGGAAGCTGCTAGCAGAGGAAAGGAAACAGTGGTTGAAAAGGGTATAAAGCTAGGGAAGGGATTTTGATCTAAGGGATTAGCGCTCTCCATAATAATTAACATAGCATCTCTTCTTCCTTTATAAAAACATATTATTTGACCACCCTATCTCAGACTATTAAGTTTTCTCATTTGCTACTTATTCCTTAAATAACAAGATTCCAAGTTACCCAGAATCTATGCTCTAGTAACATGACTTACCCATGTCCTATCTGCAATCCTATTTAGTCTTTCCAGCCACATTTGGAGGCTACTGTCATTATTTCCATTTTACAGGTGAAAAAACCCTGAAGTTAGGAGAAGGTAATTTACCTGCCCAAAGTCTAAGTGGTGGGTAAAATATTGGAATAAAGGACAGTCTGACAGCAAAGTTCATAGGTACTGTCTACTACACCAAATTTTCAGAATCTGCAACACATGGAATTAGACACAGGCCATTTATTTAAGGTTTCTGGGACTTAGACTGGTCACTACCACATGTTACCTAACTCATGGAAGGTTAGTTCTCAAATGGCACAGGCTCCCTATTAGGGAAAGTCAGAACTTGGAGTCTCTGTTTAAGCTAGTGCCAGAAACAAACAAAATTTATAGATAACTCAATTAAAAAGTGAAAGAGTTAAATCTAAATAGTCAGCATCTCCCCACATAAAAACAGACCTAAGTTTCAGGCTACTGCAAACCCTAATTCTTGAAAGAAGAATGAAACAAAAGACACCAACATGCTCACTGACTGACTACTGAATCTAAATCTGTCACATTATAAATCTGACTATAAACTGCTCAAGTCCTGAAGAGGACAAAGTTACCAGTCCATCAAAATGTTTTACCAACCTTGCACAACACCTCCGTGATAATAAATGAATGAAAATCTAAACCATCTCCCTGCCGCACATGTATTATTGTGCAGATGATACCACCTCCATCGCCTGAATTTTTCCCACACCTATTACTTTTGGTTTGTGAAGGTATGACATGATAAGTGAGTAGGAATACGTGGAGTTCAGTGGGTCACAATAGGCTACAATTGCCTTTCTTTGTTTCTGTAGTAAAGATCAAAATAAAACAGGGACCGTTTTCAGTGATAGAATTAAGACCTCTTTTGAGAATAAATCCTTCTTTACTTTGCCTTCTTTCAAGTGCATAAGAGCTGCTAGACAAGTTTATTTAATCACTTGGAATACGTCATGTTAACTCAAGGAAGAAGCAAAGTGCCTGAAAAGCCAGGATAAACTGTGCATAACTTTTTTTCCCCTCACAAAGTCTGGTTCCAATAAAAACCATCTTTACTGCCTGAGGCTAATGTGTAAGTTAGTGAGAGATTATGGTCTGGTTTTTATAGCATTTTATGTAGTATTTGACAATCCATAGGGACCTTGCCTGTTAGTCCTTTACAAATATAAAATGTAATTTTAAATTTCACTTCATCATGATAATAGACTCTATAAGCTTTCTTCTAAAGTCTACAGACCATCTTGTCACCTTGGGGAGCCTCAAACAAGCTGACTTAATCACCTCTTGGTGACTCATTGTGCCCTGTTCACTCTTTTGAAAATATATAAATCCTAATTATTTTTAAAGGCCTTTTCTAGAAAACGAGGTTGATTTTTTTTTTTTTTATACACACTCAGGCCAAGCATACACAGAATAGGCAGATAGGAAGAGAATCTTTGTCTCTGAAGGATTACATTATTTTCATATATTCTTTCCTGTGCCCTTAATTCCAATTTGTAGTAGAGCCTCTTGGATTGAGAAATTTGCTTCAGGCTAACAAACAATTGGTCAAGTCCCTTATGAGGAAAATAAACATTGATAGTTGCTTATATTGTGACATGAAGGTAGGTAACACTGTAACTACTAAGGTACACAATCACCTCCCATACTAGGCAATGTGGTCAGTCAATTGCTAGATAGATGAAAACTAGTTTTGTTAATATTTTATAGATGAGGAAAAAGTGACTAAAAAGCTGACTTGCTCAAGATCTCATGACTAACTGCTGACAAGAGTTAACACTGGATCTTTCTTGTACTTAGATAACATTTCTCCACTATACCGCACAGCCATTTACCCGATTAAATAACTTCTATCACTTCTCAAAGATCATATCTTGAGCCTCCCTGGTGGTGCAGTGGGTTAAGCAACACACTGTGAAGCAGACTGCAGCCACTGCCGCACGAGTTCGATCCCTGCCTCCGGCCAGGGAGCAGCCCCCACATGGCTCAGCAGACCTCTCCTGACTCGCCTGCTGCTGCCCTCCGCAGTGTGTTTCAGTCAGTCTGCCTGTTCTGCTCCCCACTCTGTCTGGTGAATGCTCTCACCTCCCGCAACTCTGGCCTGTACCCCAGCTCTTGTATGCATAAATAAATAAATCTTTGAAAAAAAAAAAAAGTCATACCTTGCCTCTACTGGAGTCATTTTTCTCTTAATCAGATAGTCCAGTTAATCACAAAATGGTCTTTACTATTTAGTACTTAATACTAAGGTATTTGTTACTGCTTTCTACGTGATACTCTGTGCTGAGTATTGCCACAGCACTTCCCCAGAAGCATTTAAAACCCAGAGAGGATAGTTCCTGTGTAACCATCACTGCTCTCAGCCAACAGTTCAGGACCATGGTGGTTTTAAGTTAGATTCCTCCCAGAGGTAGAGGAATGCCACATTCCAATCCTGGAACTTCGATAAGCTATTTGTTGAAACCTGGAGTTACTGGCACTTGACCCAAGTTGTTTTACAATTTCCTGAATCATATCATTTTGCCAATTTAAAACTTGTACAATTAGAATTCCACCTCATTGAACCAACCTGTTTCAGAATATCTATACCTCAAAACTCATCTAGAGGTATTCCAGAGTTTCAAAAACAGATTTCTAATAAACTCCTAATAGACTGATGGAAAGAACTCTACTTTTTTCTAATTTGCTTCTTTAAATGTGAATGCAGCTGAATATTTCCGTAAAGATAATTACATATGGCAAGACAGAAAAACTTTTTGAAAAAAAAAATTCCCTTGAATATGTGCCTGAATTCATTTACAACTGTTGCTGCTTTAAACACTTCAGGCAGAATAAGTGGATGGCACTAAACAGCTTAGCTGCAATTATTATGGAATGTCTGAGGTATAATTTCCCCTGCGGTTTTGTTAGGCGTACAAAATTCATAATTCTGATTTGTGGCAGGTACTTATTACCCATCACAGGTGGGGATATGCAAATATTATTCTAGTAGGGGTGAACAGCCTTTATTTCAGTATTCAGCTATTAACGAGATTTGTGAGTCTGGTACTCTAGGGCCATTTAATTAATTAGATGGTACAGATAAAATATAAATTGTTTTGTAGGTTACACAATTCCTGTCCTAGGAGGTGTAAAACTGAGGCTAAATGAACTTAGTGTAGATTGATTTGTTGTTTTTTATATAGCTCCCAGTAAATGTAAATCCTGCTCATTATTTTACAGTATTAATTCCACTCACAATCCTTATATCCTCAGTATTTTGTTAAAATAGATGTTATATATTTCATTATTTTGCTAAGTGACTTTATTACTTAATCTCCATGTCTATTGCAGAAAGCATGTCCATATATGAAAAGTATGTTTTTATAACATATCTTTTGAAATTTTTCCATGTTTCTCAGTAAGAAATTTGTGTTAATTTATAATAGTATATATGTTGAAATGACATCTACTAAAATAAGTCCTGGAAAATCACAGAGTTTTAAGAGTTTTATTGGAGTTGGTCAAGAAATAATACACAACTACTTGCATGCAAGGAGAATAATTTCCCATGTATTTGATTCCATGTGGATGAAAAGGTTGCAGTCACATGATAATGGCAAATAAGTTTAACTTTTACTTTGCCTATAATGCTTGACATTGGAATCCTAACCATGCCATGATGAGAAGAATTTGGGATCTTTAATGGGCACAGTGGAAAAAGGCACTGTGATTGATTAGCAATGTCTGTCATGGTATATATCATTGCAGAGTGCTGCTCTTTGTGCTAGATATTGGCCACCTTTGGTCTATTGTTTTGGTGCCAACTATTTAAAAACCTTTAGTCATACTGTTCATTACCCTTAATCTGACAATTAAGAACAAAGACTAATATGTTTAATTTCCAAGAGAACAAACTGATTGAAGTTATTAAAATGCATAGGAGGTCCATCTTCTAATAAAAATTTTAAGATATTTACTACAATTTTATTTGAAACTAGAAGATAATTGTGCAAATAAGTGACTGGGTATTGTTTCTGAGTTAAAATTGGAATGACCTTAAATTGTACTATGGGGAACATGCTAATTTCTTTCTTCTGAATTTCAGGCCTTCGTATAAAATTGAAAGTGGAGCTGACCATAATTCTCTCTTCTCTGAGTATTATTTTCTATCTACTGCCAGACTCCCTGCATTCTCCATTTCTTTTTATTTCTTAATGAAAAGCAAGTATAGTTCTCAAAAGAACTATACTTTTAACACCTCAACTAAATAAAAGGAGGGGTACAGAAGAAAATGCAAAAATTGGAGAACAATTTCCCCAAGGGATTTAATAACTACATTTAAAGTAATTGCAAAAGTAGAAGCCCACACATCATGTTGACAACCTTGAATGCAAAGAAAAATACTTAAATGTGTAAATCTGAGAGCTCTGTGTTCCAGGTCAGCTTTCAAAAAAATATGCTTTCAAGCATCATCTGTTAATCTCCATAAAAAGCCAGGAAAGATACATTTTATCAATTTAAAAAGAGATTTATAAGGTGTTACAACCAAGTATGCTACATCTCCAAGGAGAAAAAATTAAATGAAGGGTGATAATTATTCAGATTCAAAACATGTTATAGAGCCAAGATAAAATTTACAAATATGAATGTTTTACTAGTGAAAAAAATCCCTGAATTAATGACAACAGAATTATATACTAAAATAATTGTTCAAGACAATGCTACTAAAATATGTAAGTGGTCTACAAATAATAATTAGGTGTCCCATTAAATGTAAATATATTTAAGTGAAATTTTTTTGAACTTGCAAACTTTAAGAGTTAATTTGATATAAATGATAGAATATATAACTGTGGAAATAATTGGGATTGACTCTCCTGATATGATCAATGCATTGTACATATAAATGGATAAACAGAGTAAATGAAGATGGGACAAATGCACACAAAATTAAATGTAAACATTAGTCCAACTTTAAAAAATATTAAACCCATGAAAATATTTCAGACACATATGCATCCTATTGAGTATTATGCAGATATTGTCAAAGTTTCAGATCTTTGGTAACACAGTTACTCACTAATTTTTCTGTTTGAATATATGGAGAAAGAGGATTATCTTCATTTTGGGTCTTTGTGAAATGTTGAGCACCCACACGATAAGCATAGGATGTGTGGGTAGGCAATCATGACATGTGCTCTCACAGCAGAACTTTTAGATAGAGATCAGAACTTGAACTTACCCTAGTTCAAAAAGGAGTTGAACTGGGTGGTAAATACATGGCTCTCAAAAACCCACAGAATTGTATATTAAAAAAACATGAACTTTAACATATGCAAGTTAAGAACAGGAAAGCATCAATCAGTATCTTGAAGGGCAAATGAATTCAACTTCTTTACAAAGGCATGACTTCAGAATGCACTGAAGGAAATATTAAAAAGAGAGGCAGACCTACATTGTTTTAGAAAACAAGGTTTAGGCTGTACACATAAATCTTAAAATTAAGGTCAAAACAAACTGTAAAGACAAAAAGCAACTGTATAAAAACATGAACCCTAGTGAGCTAATATTTTTCTCATGAAAGTACAATTTAAGAATTATGAAAGGGCTAAGTTTATTATGGGGTTGGCTAAATAAGTAAAGGGAAGGTGGATGGTGGGCAGGCTTTTCTATTAGGGAAAAAAGTTACATTGAAGCAAGAGGGACACCTTAGAACAAACTGTATGATGCTGGATCAGAGGTAGAGAATTCAATGTGATGTCAGATTTAGCTTAATATGATATAGATAGATATAGAAACAACCATATATTTGTTTGTGTGTGTATGCTATTATACAGACATATATTACTTAGCTCTGTTCATTGAGAAGTTTTAGAAGCAATGATACCCCATTGGAAATGGGAACACACAACACCTGGAATTTGGTTTCTAAATACCATTCCAATAAAGAAACTAGAGGTGCTTAGAGAGATAATTAATCCTAAGACTGATGCTGAAAAAAAACACAAGATGAACTTGGAAAATGTTGCAGTGGCAGAAAGTAAGGAAGTGATTAAAAAACAAAAGAATTAGACTTATCAAAGGGACACAGAAGCCAAATGAAAGCATTCTCACTGGCAAAAATTGAAACAATGTAAACAATAAAATACAACATAAAAAGAACATTCACGAATCCATATTAATATAACTAAATGACAAATCTTCCTTATATGAGAAATAATTAATTACCCAAATAATTAAACTCTATAAAAGGGGCCACTCTCCCCCATCAGTCCATTCCACCTTAAGAATGGGTCAGATTTAGGATTCACTTCCAAAAAATAGTGCATGAATGAAGAAACAGTAAAGAAATCTCAAACAACTTAATAAAGGTTAAGTAGTGATTCAAGGGCATATTCAATATGTATGTTGAATGTATGTTGAGAGGACCCTGGACTGTATTATTCGAAAAACCTATAACCCTAGTCTAATCATAAGAAATAGAGCAGATAAAGCAAATTTGACACTCATTCTACAACATATCCAACCAGCAGCCTTCAAAATTGTCAGTCATGAAAAACAAGGAAAGAAACTGGAGAACACCAGAGATTAAGGACAAACAATGCAATGTGATATAATTTGAGCAGAATATCAATGGCATTTCATTATAATATAATCCGGTTGAATCTTGAAAGAGAAAAAGATAGGCTTCACACAACTTGTAAGGAACTGTTTATATATCTCATAATCCATAAAATTCACAACCAGCTTTTTGTAACAGCATGTACATTAGTAGGATGGCCAACATTTGAAAAACCTTTCAAGTTCTTCAAAGATGAGCTGGAAAATTCCCAGACATTTTAAGTGGTTTTTGTGCAGTGGCTACTCTTAAATACTCTTGTAAACATTTAAAGTAGAATTGAAAAGCATTAGAAGCATTTGTAGAAGTCATTTTCACCTTGGGACAGCCAGCAATAACTCAATTAGAGAAGGGGGCTACTACAAATCTCATAAATATATCCTCAGAAATCCAAACTGAATGTTATTCAATTTCCCTGTGGTCATATGATCAGAAAATACCCACAGGAAGACACAGAACTCACTAAGCATAGAGATATGTGTTCAGGTTGGGGGTGGTAGATGGGTGGAAGAAAGGAAGTACCTGTAGTTAAACTACCTGTACTTCCACAAATTTTGTGAAAATATATGACAATATAAAGAAAATGTTATGTCCCTTCCCAGGCCTAACATCTGATCCTGTTAATAAAATACCAGGATTTAAACTTGGACATAGAGTAGTGGGTAAATTCTTCAGACCTGAAGTCTAAGCAGCAGGCTTCAGCCAGATAGTCAGTCACTGATCAATTAATACCAACAGGTATAATGAAAGTGATCTCCAGTATAATTCCAGTAACCAAGGAATCCCAACTGGGGAGAAAAAGAACTACAGAAAAACAAATACAAAAGAAGAAGGTAGTAGGGAAGCAGTCATGAAATAGATTCCAAGGATAGATCCCCGCCAAAAAAACCTTAGCATGAAAAAGAGTTCAAATCCTTCAACTGCTTTCCCTTAGTGAAGAGTGGAAAACAGGGAGAAGGAACCGAAGAGGGGACTCTGTCAATTTAACCTAGTTCTACAAATAGGATAGACTGATTTGCAAAAACAGTCCAGAAGTAATCCCCTATTTCCTCCAACCTTTACCCAATTATCTCTGGAATTTTCATTCTGACTTTACAACGGTTGGGTCCTATTGTGTTTTGGACCAATGTAGTCATTGGGAAAGTGAGTATTACACTGGTCTGAAATCAAATCCTCTTTCAAATAAAATAGAAACAGTCTGCTAGTGCACATCTTTTTTGTAAGCAGTCCAAACTTTAAGGCCCATCAAAACGGGCGCAAGTGAGAGAACAGAAACAAAAATAAGTTAGAAAGCAAATTAAAACTACCTAGCACTTTAGGCTTATCTCCACTTTTAAACATGAAGAAATCCTGGTCTTGGACATACACATATTTGGCATGAGAAATTGGATTGCTTCTTCTACTGATGTTTGTTCAGTCTTTCAAAATGACAAATATGAGAACGACTTGGAAAATGAGTTTATTTTGGAGATTTGTTAAGAGTCTGCTCACTGCTGGAACAGTGTATACAGAAAAAATCTAAAATCATTAACACTCCAAAAATAAGCAACTCTCAGCACTGACACCCTTAGCAAAGCTACTAAAGAAAAGGCAAGTGCTTTCAGCACACTGGGGGGATAGACAAAGCGGGAATCAACTAAAGGAACAAGGGGGTATTCACAACCCACATAAGCCAGCTTTCCTCAAGCTTACTAAGAGTTGAATGAAAGGTTATTTAGAAAAACCACCTTGGGGAAATTCAAATCCTGGCTGAGTCAAGGCCATTCTGCCTTTACAAAGTTTAACACAATCCCTTAATTTCTTTAAAATCTTCTGGCAAAAAATTATGATTGGATATTATTATAATTGGATATTATAAGGTGCTGTGTTGGGTCACTAAGAAAATAACTAGTTGTTAATGAAGAAAATAGTTGTGACCTTCTTGCCCCAAGAAACTAACTTGAAAGTAAACACCAATCATGTTGGCTGCAAAGAATATTTTAACTCTCTGCATTGTGTTTAACTGAGGTTGTTTTCTACCTCCAGATACCTGCATTACAAACCAAGGAAGCTAGATTTTGCATGAACAGAGCATTTACATAAAATTCATCCTTTTAATAAGCAGTTTCAAATTTCACTCCTTCAATCAATGTCATGATGGAATCTCAAGCAACAACTCACTTAAAAAACAGAATTTGATTTGTAGAGCAGTTTTAGGTGTACAGCAAAGTTGTGTAGAAAGTACCGTGTGTCCCATATGCCCCATACCACTCTCCTCCCCACCATACTCTTCCTCATCATTAACATCTGGAACCAGAGTGATGTGTTTGTTAAAATGAACCTACATTATCACCCAGAGTCCGTAATTTGCATGAAGCTTCATGCTTGGTGGTGTACAATGTATGGATTTTGGCAAATGTGTAATGACTCAAATCCACCAGGTTTCTCTCAGGTGACTACATAACCTCTTATCTGCTTTTCATAGTTGTGAGTGCCAAATTCTCTTCAGAACCCCAAAAGATTCTTCACACTAGTGTTTTTTCTGCCCATGTCTGACTTCATATTTAAGAAACCAGCTTTTCCAACAGCTACTGTCCTGGTTCTCTACCCCTCTGCAGCTGTTCCACTCTGGCAATCCTTAGCTTTTTTATTCTGATTTATTTCTCTCTACACCTATACACTCAACACCATGGAAATACACTATTTTTGTATTTATTTGTTTATCTCATTTGCTTCTCTTTTCTAGTAGGATGCAAACTCTCCTGACCGCCCTAAAGTAGGCACTCAGAAAAGGAATGAAGGGCTAGATTTAAACACAATGCATTGAAATTTGACTATCAATAAGAATCCCTGGCCTTTCCCAAATTCAATTTTTTCTAATTAACTCTAGTATTACTATAATTTTTGTGACATAATCAAACAGTTCCAACATAGCCATCTGGAGCTCCTTTCAAATTTGCTCTTCGTCCGTTATAACAATGCCTCTGTTACCCTTGAAAACATTGTTAATGAGTGGCAAGAACAAACTATCCAGGTCTGTTATCATTTTCTCCTGACCTGAGGCATGGCATGAAATCCCTTCTGGCCAGTCCGGGGCCTTATAATGGAGAACTCTATTATGGACCAAAATGTTAATTTTAGAATGTCTTTAAAATTGGGGAATGGATACATTCTAGTACTATTACTATGACTTATCTTAAAAGTTTTAGTAATGTCAAGCTTGAAAAAGAGAACATTTTCCTGACCTAAAATTCAACATTTGAAGGCGAGGATGTCACACTGGTGTTGCTAACTCAACTGGTTAGATGGTTTACTCATCTTTTTTTTTTTTGTATATGATTTATTTCTTTGATCAGTAAGTCATTTTCTTACATAATTTTATTATTTTTAGAATTTAGACCAGTGGCACATAATAAATTTTCAGGATGTATTTGATAATTTATTTTTGAATAGACAAGTAAGGTGAGATTGGAAATTTTAAATAGCAAGATGACATAGATCAAATATATTACTATATAGTCTGTCTCTAAATACATACGTTTTTAAGGCTAGTTTGGGAGCCTGATCAGAAGGCAAGTTCAAAGGGCTAGCGTGCCTGATGTTTCTTATCTATACATGCTACAAGCATGTGTTGTTTTTCTCCACACAATAGGAATGGGTTTTCTAACAGAATAGATTCTATGCATTGCGTATTATCCACTTATATTAAAATTTCACTCAATATCAAGTCATTCTCTAAGGAATTCAAAGTGCTTTACACAGATAAAGAATGGTGACAAGTCACTTGTGAAGTAAACAATAATGCTTTGAAATAACATAGCACTCATCATCAGTGGAGCCCAAAGCACTTCAAATGATTTATCTCATTTATCCTCACAATGCTCCTGTGAGAAAAGCAGATATTATTTCCACTTCACAGATAGAAATGATTAGGAATTGGTCATGAATTATGTCAGAGGCAACACTATTTAAAAGAGTAAAATACTGGTGCATGTGGAAGTGCAAAGTGCAAGTCATCTCTGACCAACACTCTATCAGGAAGACCATCCTTTTTAGCATAAGGTCTTTAGTGAACTGATCCTTCCAGAGAACTGCAAAAGCATCCTACCAATGACTTAGTCGTCCATGTTTCACCATCAAAGGTGCTAACAACAGTTCCCTCTGAGGAAGGTTCTTATAGTGGAGATTGTATAGATCTCAGATTCTCAGTACAAATATTCAAGAAAAGTTAATAGTGCCCAGCAATTTTATCTAAAATTGATTTCCAACTTTTCTACTCTTTTTCTCCTTTATTACTAATGATGGAATACTTAGAATCACCTGTGGGAATCTAATGAAACCTCTGGACGCTTACCCCTCAAAATGTCACCTAAATTTCACATTTTTCATTGGTTTCATGATCTTTCCTAAGTGTACAAAATATGAAGGCTAATTTTATGTCTTGTGAGATATAAAGCACCACTGAAGCTCTTATGATGGAATCATTCTGTGAGAGATGTGATAACTGGGTGACTGACCAAGTTGTTTTCAGAATGTCTTCTTCTGAGGGTTCCAAGATGTGTGTGTGTGTGGGGGGGGGGGGGGAACACATGGATAGTGATAATAGGTAGGAAGGTAGATATAGGTTGATCTGGGTATATGTATCTATTTATCCACCTAGGTATGTAAATATATACTTAAAGGATCAGTACATATAATTCTGGGACCTGGAAAGTCCAAAATCCACAGGGCTGGAAATTCCTGCAGGACTTCATGCTGCAGTCTTGAATTTAAGGTAGTGTGGAGACAGAATTCCTTCTGCATGGGATCTCAGTCTAATCATTTACAGCTTCCACCTTATTGGATGACGCCACCCCATATTATGGAGAAATCTATTTTACCTGTTTTAAATGTTCATCAGATCTAAAAAAATCTTCACAGCAACAAAAGACTGGGATTTGACAAAACAGCTGGTTACCACAGTCTCATAAGACATAAAATTAGCCTTCACATTTTGTACACTTAGGAAAGATCACGAAATCAATGAAAAATGTGAAATTTAGGTGACATGGCAATTTTTGAGGGGTAAGAGTCCAAAGTTTTCATTAGATTTCCACAGGTGATTCTTTTCCAAACCATGTTAAGAAATATTACATAAAATGCAATTTACTAAATGTAATGCAACACTGCAATAAAACACTGTTTATGGATGTAGCAGATATTCTAAAGCCCATATGCATCCTCTAATTTAATCCTCAAAACAGCTCTACTTACTTAACGTCTACAGCTAAAACATCACAACATGAACAGAGCCCAGAGCCAAGGTGACCCTTAAATACCTTACTTTTTATAGCAAGCCAGGCCACAACTGACTAGCATCAAAAGCTAGCTCCATGCCTTTCCCATTTTATTTCTCTTTGATAATCTATATGTGGTCTATATATTCTAACTAAGCTCAATGGAAAGGTTTTAATTTCAAACACTGAAATTTTTATAAGCAATGACACAAGTATTTCATCAAAACTGAAAGAGGATGCAAGTTGCAAATGTACTGGATCTGGGATACTGCATCATCACCTACAACCACATTGCTGCTAGATCCTTATTGAGGCAACCGCCTCCAAGCAATAGCTTTATGTCTTTGAAGGATGCAAACCTAAAGAGATGGTACAATCTTGGAGCTGGAAGTGCTCTAATTTGTGTTTTCCTAGGGAAAGGTGTTATTTATGGAATAAGTCTCAAAGAAATAAGGTACATGCTCTGTAGTGCCTTTTTACTATTGAAAATTCAATACTCTGCTTTCTCTTCAGGTTGATAAATCTTTTACCTTTTACTATGGGAAATGAAGAATTTTACATAAATAATGTCAGAGAAAAACTCTACTTGACTTTTTATTTGTGTTTACCCATCTTTCTCCAGCTTATTACTACACACTAGAACAACTGACCTCATCATCATATTGGTAAGGCAATTATTACAAATGGTTAAGCCAGACCATGAAGCTGATCTGAAAGCAGTCAGGAAAATATCCTTGAATATTTCTAGAAGGAGTTCTCAGACATTTTGAATAAAATATTTTCACCTAATTTCCTGGGTAAGAGTAAAAACCTGGGAAAATGAGTTTGTATGTTAAGGAAGAGCTAGAGAAGACAGAAGGGAACTTGTAAGAGGAGAAAAGTCACAGAAATAAGAAATATCACTAACTTCTTCATTTTATAATTAATTATGCTCATGTCTTATTGGTGCAGGCCAGCTACTCATGCCACCAGGATCACATGAACAAACTGGTTCTCTTTGGTCACTAAATTTAGGCATTTTTTTGATAAGCAAAAATATAGTGATGTAAACTCTGTTTCTATTTAATACTCTGAGATATGTTAACATAACACACATGTATTTTTTGGGAACCATTCTTGGCTAGAAGAGTTGACTAGTAGAGTTTTTTAATTCTACTTCCTCATCTTAGGCAGTTATACTTCCTTCCATTTAGCTTTAAGACATTTTAATTGAATACCATCAAGTTACTTTTCACATTTTAAATTACTAATCTGTCTTTAAAGGTTTTTATTAGTGGCCACTTTTGCCTTTCTGGTGGGAACATACAAGCTTATAACATTAATTTATGTGTTTAATCTATTGTACAATTTGCATTTGCTGCAGATGGTGGTAATTATACAAAATATTTTTGTCAAAGAAACCCTTTCTTACAAACTGCGTGTGTAACAAATCCCTTATTTCTACCAAGTTGTCTCTTATTTGGCCAACTTACTCCCCAAAAATCATTTGATAAGATGCAGGCCATCCTTACCCTAATTTCATGAGAACTATGGTAGGATATGAGAGCTAAGGTAGGATATGCTTTTAAAGAAAAAGTAAAGTATTAGCATCAGTCTGAGTTCTTACCCTTTGCTAGGAAAATTTGTTTCTTGATTCAAATGGAAGGGGGAAAAGTGACTTTTTAAAACTTGAAAGCATCAATAGAGTTTGAAGCTATCAAAGTAAATAGACAAATAGAAATCCTATAAACTAAGGGTCACCTAAAATAATATTTTATATAAGAACAAAATGTCAACACTAGACCAGAATTAAATTTGCATTTAAAATGTGTTTTTCTAGATATCACAAAGACTAGGTAGAAATAAGCATTCTGCATTATTTGTACCATCACATCATTTTCCCTGTTCTTTAGATGCTATTCAAGTTCTTTCACTCATGAGAATTATACTACCCTACTTCATACACCCAGAATCTTTTTGTGAAACCAAAACTCTATAGGAAAGGATTGAATTATACTAATCAGTATCTAAATGGGAAATTAACTTTGCATATGATCAGCAGCTTAAATCTTACCTCTAAATTTTAAATAATAGAATTTATTAATGGCTAAAGAAATGCATCCCATGAAGAAAGTGCACACCCAAAATCTGTAAGACCTTTTACTCTAGAAAGGAACACTAGCTATAATTTCCCACTCTGTGCCTTTACCAATTCATCACTTTACCTGGAAGAATAAGAACTTCTCCTTTACTATTTTTCAAAGTTCAACACAAACTTATATCTCTGTGAAGGTTTCCCTGGCTGCAAATATTCTCTTTAGATGCCAAAAGCAATGTATATATCCTGACTTATATCACTAACTTCTTCATTTTATAATTAATTATGCACATGTCTTTTTTTTTAAAGATTTGTTTATTTATGCATACAAGCACTGGGGTACAGGCCAGAGGTGTGGGGGGTGAGAGAATCCACCAGACAGAGCAGGATGCAGAACAGGCAGGCGGACAGAAACACACTGCCGAGGGGAGCAGAGGGCGAGGCAGGAGAGGTCCGCTACGCCATGTGGGTCCCCCACCCCAGGCCGGCAGCAGGGATCGAACTCGTGCTGCAGTGGCTGCGGTCTGCCTCATAGTGCGCTGCTCAACCCACTTCGCCACCAGGGAGGGCCCCTAATTATGCTCAGGTCTTATTGGTGCGGGCCAGCTGCTCATGCCACCTGAAAAAGTCCGGGTATGAGGGACACTACTGAAAGATCGGGACGCTCCAAAGGCTGGCCCGTGCCAGATTCCTTTTCTCTTGGCTAAAATTGTAATTCTGTGATTTCATGATCTATGCTTACTGAAAAAATATTCACGGGGGTGGTTATAAAATTCCATGTTTTGCTAGACAAAGTAACTGGATGCTATGCATTTTGATGATAAACTACTGATTGGCAAATATTGTAACATAAATTCAAAAAGCCAATACTGCAAAACCAGGCAGGATCAAATGCAATTGGAATGTGGTTGTTTTACAAACTCAAAAGTTAGTTATTAGATAATTTCCCAGACTTAAACATTCACTATGTGAAACTGGCCTTGGGAACTGAAGAAAGACCTCTGTAACTTGGCCTGTTGTGGAAGGTTCTGTATTGCTCATGTGATAAATGATTCACGTAAACCCTACCAACCGTTCTCTCCCCTCTTCTCTGCCTCTGTTTTAGTTAAATCATAATCATAAATAAAAAGTCTCCCTAATAACAAAAAATATTGATATTAGTTTAACTCTACACCTTGTGGCTAGTAGTCAGTCTTATACGCAGAGTAACAACAAAATAATTAGTTGTGACTGCATGAAGTTGTTATGCCTGCCTTAATATTAAAAAAACATGCCATGCTGATAGAAACATGTCATCTCACACGTAGGCTTTACCTTGAAACAGTCTATGCCCTAAATCTTGACTGGAGGTCATAAAGACCTCGAGCTGTTCTTAAGAAAAAAATGTAATGATTGTTATCTTTCTGCTATATGCACATGATGATGTGATCCCACTGCTTGCTTGTAATATATAAATAACAGCCTGTTGAAACCCTTAGTAGGACGTTTGCTACACTTTGATCAAGTGACCAGTGACTCCTCAATCCCCATCAAGTCACCAATGCCGTCTCCTCTTGTGGGGACCCTGGCCTCGGCCGGAGCTGGCCTCCAGCATCTTATATCACTCTAATAAATCAAAAGTTTCTTGGCAGATGTATAATCTGTTTTTTTGAAGTTATAGCAACGCCTAGGAGAGTACCAAGAATGCAGGAGAGATTTAATAAATATTTGTTGAAGAAATTAACTTAAATGAATATGAATTTAACAAGTGACATAATGCTGTTTCAAACAGATTAATTGCATCTTTGTGCCATTATTTAATTTTTTTACATCTGCAAAATAACATTATAAATTTATCTGATAAATTTGACATGTGAGATTTTATATTTTAAGGCATGCAGTGTTTTATTTTGATATCTTTAGATGTTGAAATATGATTGCCAGTGAAGCAATTTTTATCACATTATATCATCATGGTACAATATTATTATGTTTATTCTTTATACTGAGTAAAAAATCTTCATTGTGCTGAGTTCCTGATCAAATGTGAAAATATTTATTTCAATTGCTAGCAAATGATTTCTAGAACCCAGAGACAAAAATATGCTGATTTTAGTTTAAAGTAAAACTAAAGTTTGATATACTATTAACATATACAGCCGGGAAGTTATATTCAAAGTATATAATTTTGTAGTTTCTGGGCTTCTATTCCTTATGAAATTAGATGCTCAGTGCAGTGTAAGAGTTGTGAAAAGACCTGGTGAAAACTGTAGCAACAGATAATTCATAAAAAGAAAAAAGAAAAGCTGAAATGGAAAATGTTAAATTTGTCTATAAACCGGGAATATGATCCATACCTTGTTACCAAAAGTAAATCATATATCAACTGAACTATCAATGTTTTTGTATCAAGAGTCCAGCATTAGGGAACTGCTGAGATGTAGAAAAAGTGATAGGACATAAACTCCTCTCGTAATTTAAGATATGTCAAAAAATGTAGTTACCTTCAAAAGACATAAAGCCTACCATCACCAATATTTGCTGAAATCAGCTTATAATTGCCATGGGGTCTGGAGAGCTGCTAAAGATGGCAGCTGGCTCCCCAAATACTGCTTTCCAGTCTTCATTTTAAAGAGGCTAGGACCAATCTCAGCTCTCAAGATCTGTAGTAATTCTTGTTTTATCTCCTGACTGATAGAAACCTTGATTTTGATTCTTAGTTTTCTGCCTATCAGAAGGAAACTTCTACCAGTCTGCTAGGGATTTTTCATAGTCACCAGCCTTTTCCTTCCCCATACATCTGTAAGTTTACCTTACATAAAGTCACAGGGGAAGTTGAATTTTGCTTCAGCCTAAGTCAGATTTCTTTCCAACAGCCAATTTCAACCTAGTGCTACTCTTCAGAGAATAACGATTGCATCCTAGAGCAGCCACAGATATCATCTTTAATAGCATAACCTGGTCTACTCAACTCTAATTGTATCACTTATGCTAATCTGCTACAGTTTTCCAGTCCCTGTCTGGAAGACTCCCTTGCCTCATCTAAGGGATGATGTTTGCTCAGAGAGATGACACAATCACATCTTCTTTTCTCCTGGTGAAGTATTTAAGATGACCTTGCTATAATCTGCAAATAAATTATTTGCTCTTCTAACAGCCCAAAATTGTCTAGACAAGCTTAAGTAGCAATAAATTTCATAAATGATTACAGGTCAGAAAGTGCTCCTGAGTGACGCCAGCAGCAGCCCATGGAAAATCCTAAACGACTCTTTTTCCTGCTTTTTGTGCTTTTCTCTGTCTACCCAGGGCAGACCCATTCACATAAAGTTGAGTTATCAAATCTTACTTTCACGCATTTGCTTTCAGAAGCATGCAAGTAATAAAGTATTTCATGTTTCTGCAGACAAACTGACCACAGGGTGTTCTCCATTAAAAGGATAACAAAAACAGTACTTTGTTTTTCTTACACAAATGGCCAGCTGAGATTCATTTAGTTTTCATTTTCAAAATAAGACAGTAATTTCTGGTGTGACCTAAATGCACCACAAAATACAATATTCATGGCACACATACATTTTTAGTGAAAATATTTTATCCTTTCAATAAAGAAGACTGCATTAATTGACCTATGGCTTCACAAGATATAATTCAGTTTTTGTGCCTTTGCACCTAAGACAGCTTCTTATTAATTTCCTTCTCAGTTCAAATGTTCACTTCTTGTCAACAGCCTTTGCTACTATACCTGGTCAAAACCACTTTGGCCTCTATGTATGACCCTTTTGAATTTCATTTTATGAATCACTTCGATTTCTTTTAGCAAAAGCAAATTTACTAACTATCAAGTATTCTCAAAGCCAGAGCATCATGCAAAACAGAGCTTCTGACGGTTCAATTACCTGATCAATTGATATTAGTGAGTTTTTCTGCATTCCACTCTCAGGAGATGAAAGTTGCTATTAAAGAATAATATATGAAGTTCAAGGTAGCTTAGGACCTAACAGAGAGTGTAATGAACACTTCCAAAGGCCTGAGAAGCAGGTTGTCTATCCTTGCTAAAACAAATGCCATCACAGAAATGACTCTCAGAAAACTGGTGAGCTTTCCAAGACTCTCTTTCTAAAGTAAGAGAAATCATCAGTCCCTGGGAAACAGTAACAGCCTAATGTATAGAGAAGTACACGCCTGTCGTAATTAGTGTTTGCTCAATAATGTCTATTTCTCTGAATTGATATTTTTCATTGGTTTAGAATACTATGTAATTTTCAGGAATATAGTTTCACACCTTGATGAATATACATTTCCACCACACCCTCCACTATCAAACTGACCCTTTCCCTGTTCTTCCCACCTCCTCTTCCCATCTGGTGGTAACTTTGTTGACAGGCTAAGAATTGTTTGTTTGTTGTTGTGTTTTGTTAATTTGCTTCATATTTTACATGAGTGAAATCATTCAGTATTTGTCTTTCTCTTTCTGACACTTCACTTAGAATAATTACCACAAATTCCACCCACATGGTCATAAAAGGCAAGATTTCATTCATAGATGAACAGCATTCCATTGAGTATGTATGCATCTTCTTAATCTAGTCATCCATCAATGAGCATTTAGGTTGTTTTCATGTCTTGGCTATTATGAGGAGTGCACAGGTTTTCTCCCATAAAGTGTATCCATAATACATAGACATAAAAGCAGATAAGTGTCTGGAATATACAGAACATTTTTTACAATTCAATGATGAGAAACAACCTAATGAAAAATGGATAAAATATGTGAACACATAATTTACAATAAAAAAATACACAGAGGGCTCCCTGATGGGGAGCAAAGCACTATGAAGCAAACCACAGCCGCTGCAGCAGAGTTCAATCCCTGCCGCCCTCCTGGGAGGGGACCCACATGGCACGGCAGACCTCTCCTGCCTTGCCCGCTGCTCCCCTCAGCAGTGTGTTTCAGTCGATCTGCCTGTTCTGCACCCTGCTCTGTCTCTGGTGAATCCTCTCAACACCCACACCTCTGGCCTGTACCCCAGTTCTTGTATGCATAAATAAATCTTTAAAAAAATAAAATAAAAAAATACACAGAACCAGTAAATGCATGGTAAGATATTCAACATCAGCTGTCTTTAGAGAGATATAAATTAAAATTACACCCTTTGGAATAGCTACAATTACAAAAAAAAAAGATAGAGATTACTCTCCAACTTAGAAGATGAGTCTATATAGATATTTAAAAGTAATGTTTTTGGTTATGATAGCACAAATTTCAAGATGAAAGTCTTTTCATTGGCTATAGAGTCTATTTATTACAAGTATTGTAATAAAGTCTATTTATTACAAGTATTACAGAGATGTGTAATACTTGTAACTTTCATACAGTATTGTTAGTGGTTATTAATTATACTGGTTTGTTGTTTTTTGTTTGTTTGTTTTTTCAGAACAGTTAGGATTTTTCTTATAAAGTTAAGTGTGTACTTACCATGATCTAACAATTCTATCTTAAGTTACTATAGAAAGGAAATCAAAACATGTTCATAAGAGACATTCATATGAATATTCATAGGAGCTATAATATTCTTAATTACTTAAATATTGAGAATAATCCCTGTATCCATCAATTAATTAATGAAAAATAAAATAAGCTGTGGTATGTCTCTACAATGGAATGCTGTTCAGCAATGAAAGACACTCCCAGTAAACCCAATTATATGTATGACTCTCAAAATGTGCCAAGCAAAAGAATCCAAACACACACACACACAGTATACTGCATGATCTAATTTATACAAAATCATAGAAAAGAAGTTAAAATTGTTTTGCAGAAAGCAGATGACTGACTGGGTGAAAGGATAGGAAGACTGACTTAGCAGAGGCATGAGTAAATATTTTGGGATGATGAAATTGATCTTCATCTGGACTGTGATGGTAGATAAATTAGGGTATGTATCTGTCAAATTCATCAAGTTGTACAAATAAAATGGGTGCACTCTTCTGTTTTTGAATTATAATTCAATAAAGTTGCTTCAAAGGAAATGGGATGTGAGTAGAAGTTCTCCTTTAACTGTTAGAAGCAATTTCCCTGCCTATGGAATGTTCATATAGTTTGTGAGCTTTCTATTTAAAGCTACTGACATGTTCTATTTTGATTACTTTGAAAACAGCCAATATCCCAATATTCTCTCCCTCATAGAAAATGACTATTCTGCGATTCATAATTTCCCCATTAAAAGACATAGATCACTCTTCTCAAGTCCAAGTCATGTAGCTTTTTAAAGGCAGATATTTCAGTATACCAAGATCTATGTAATGGTGCTTTAAAATAAAGAGGCAGATCAATGTATGCATTGCAGTGCCATATTCATGGAAAGAGTTGAGGAAATTCGTGTTTAAGTAAATTGAGTGATTTACAAAGATGTCTATTTGGATTAATCACAAAATTGACATTAACTGTGTTTCCTGGAAAGAAGTTAATATTTGGTTCAAAGTCCAACTTTCTGCCTTTGAAAAGAACTGATTAGAGATTTGGCAGCAGGAAAAAAGTCTGGCAAAAGAAACTTGGGAGTGGTAAGCATTTTGCTATATGATACTGAGAAAAATATTACACAATTTGGAACTTAAATAGATAAAAGTGGTGACATAAAACAATATAAAAGCTGGTTGGGATCACTTACTGGTTTTAGATATATTGAGATGAGCAATATTCTGAGCTATGGTGTTTTAAATCTCCAAATAATATTTTGAAAAGTCTGATCCAATTCCCTTAACTCAGATAATAAAATCAAGAATGAAACATGTTTTGGGTTTCTCTATAAGTCTAGACTAGAAACCACATTTTCTAATGCTTAGTTCAATGATTTTTCTATATTGCTATGTTGCCTCTTAAATGTATCTTTAAAAGAAAGTGATATAGATTTGATAGAGAATACTCTCCAACTTAGAAGATGAGTCTATATAGAGATTTAAAAGTAATGTTTTTGGTGATGGTAGCACAAATTTCAAGATGAAAGTCTTTCACTGGCTATAAATAAAGTCTATTTATTATTATGCAGTGAAAAATCACTAAAGAAATTTCTCCATTAAACCTAACATTTAAAAACAGTATGAAGCCACCTCATATGTTAGAAAACATTTTAAGTTACAATATGATAGATAGAAATACAACTAGAAGCATCAAAAATTAATATTTTATACCTGAGCTGCAATCCTCAAAAAGCAGGTAATGTGAATTATTTAAAGGTAATTTTGATCTGAGAAAAATCCCCCTGAAAATTTGCCTTTGGAACTACATAAATTTTACCTTGTAATTCACTTCATTGGTCTATAGTTTTGTTTTCTGGTTTATTGTATAATGGTTTTTTGGTCAGTTTGTTTTTACAATTGCGGCATATGTCATCAAAACTTGTGGAGGAAGATGCTTAAAAATTACTGTTTTTTTCATTCAATACATGCTAAAAATTAATGAGAGCATAATAAAAATGGGAGACTCAACTATTATTCAACTGGAACAAATCTGAAACATGTAATATGGAATAAATCATATGTGAATTCAGTAATTTTCTGTTATTTTAAACCAATGTTCCAGATACATGTCATTTTATCTGCTTTAAAAAAAATAATACCGTTAACTACTATCTACAGAGGTCACTGACAATAGCTCCAATGTTGTGTTTTATTCTGAAAAAGAAAAATTTATGATAGACTGAAAAATGTTTTAAAGAAATGCACTGAGAAAAGATTAATATCTGAATCCTTTTCAATATTATTTTTCTAAGGAACAAACATACATTTTTTAGTAAGAGGACATTAAGGAGGAAAGCATGCGAGAACAGAGTAGTAAATAGAGAGATCTAAAGTGTACTCACAGGTACATTTGCAAAAGGATTTAAGATCTCAAAGAACTGGTCACCAAATAGAGAAATAAGAGGGTTTGATAATGGTTAGTTTTTCAGAAAACAACTCCCCCACTTCTGTCTGAACCTGAAATTTTATAGAATTCCAGTTTCCTTTCCAAATGTTAACATAATACTGAAATCCTGAATCCTAGTGGCAATTCCTAAATAGTGAAGTTTTAACTTGATGTTTATATTCCCTCCCCCAAATAAAGGAAAATGCCTGAGGCACAAGCTTGAAGTATTCATTCATTTTAAAAATGTTATCAACACCTTGCTTCCTTCCCTTATAATTTGATAGGATGTGAGTCCCATATGAGAGAACCTTCACGAAGCAAATAAATGTGTGATCCTGTACTTCAATATGACTCACTGGTTCTTTTCTAAAACAAGTGGAGTCTGTATGATGGCCTCAAGAAAATCTATATCAAGAATTTAAAGGTTGATCCTAATTACTGAAAGGACTATTCAATCATGAAAAGGTTAGAGACATTTCAAACATTACCATATAAGGTTTGGGAGCATTTAACATAGATATTCAACGTTTGGGAAGAAGGGAATCCAGACACCATGACTATGAGTACGTGTCCTTTTTATGTTCTTTGGCTAAATTAGCATGCATGTGGATTATATTAATGTTTGAATAACCCCTTTTCTAGCTATTGTTGTAAGATTTTGTTAAAACTATGTAATAGCTGTAATATGTTTTTCCTCTTTTACATAAAGCACTGCCATCAAATAAAAAGAATCCTTGAAAAAAACTTCTATTGATGAAATACATTCATGGGGTGATAGAAGAAATAGAAATGTCGTAATTCAGATCCTTCGGGTAACTATGGAAAGACCCACCAACTACAAATGCCATGCACCTCACAGAGGATAATTTCAGGATTACATATAATGGCTGGCATGCCTGGAATTTTTCTCTCTGGTGAGGGGGTAGGGGTAGGGGCAAGGAGGAGGTATGTAAAGAGAAGCAGAGGGCGGGGCAAATTTCAGTCCTAATATCTATTCAGTACCACAATTGTAATACCCCAGTTGTATGCTGGGGTTTAATTTTTACTTTAAATAAATCTCATTCTGTCCCACTTTTGGTGTGGGGCCAACTCTACTAAAGGGAACAACACCTCGTTAAATGATTAGGGTCTACAAGGGAGAATTTAAAGCATGCTTAGGGAGAGACACAAAGTTTCAGAAAAATGAGATAACATCTTAAAGGGTAAATGTAATCACAAAATAAAAGCTGGAGGAATAGAAAGTGTCACAGTGCTTTTAGAAAAGTGGTTCAGGACCAAGGCTAAGACCAAGGCACCTGAATTGAGGGTCACTTAAGCTCTATGGAGCAACAGCAAGTATAACAGTTTAAAGCTGTTAGACAGATAAGAGATCACCTAATATCAGTTCTGTGTTCTGATTTTCAAATGAACTTTAAAACTGTATGTGTACATGATATCTTAGAAAAAATCTGAAATAATTAAGTATATATGACCTTATTAGTTAATTCATAAAGAAATATTTTTTGAGTCACTTAAATGAAATCAGGAATCTATAAGGCCTTACATGGAAAACTCTTATGAACAATAAAATAGACATCACCAAATGTTAAATGCTTGAGTGTATGTCTATAGTGGTAGTTTAGGAATTATTTGACAAAAACATGGTGTAAGACTGAGCATGAAAGTCTTATAAAGAGCTTTCCATTTATTTTGACAAAGTAGATAATAACTCATTCACATAAATATATACTTATATCGATCATAATCTGTTATAATTTAAAGTAAATGAAACTGAGTATTAACTTAGAACTCTGGCCGGAAAAGTATAATGTGTAGCAAAAGTATTTTGTATTAAAGGTGACTGTTAAATTAAATACAAAAAGTCAAAGGATGGCATTTCACATGGAAGTAATTTTAGAATTATATTTCCATAGAAAATTTAAAACCTTAGAAACTGTAAGATTATTATCAGCAAAATATGTCATCACTCTGGATATCAGTATGCCCAATATAAATGAAAGGACAAAATAATCAAAAGAGACTGAATTTCCTTAGAACATAAATAACTGATGGAAGTTCTTCTGAAAGTTGAGAGAAACAGAAAAATTTGGGAGGTGATAAATGAAAGTACTCTACGGCAACAGAACTTCTTTCTCCCTCATTTTCAGACAAATACATGGGGAAACACTATCAATGCACCAAGACATCAGTTTTGAATACATAATATATGATCAATTCATTAACCTTACACCACGGTGCTATCCAAAGTTGGGAAGGATTCATCAAAAAAACAGCATTTCCCATTTGGAGTAAATGATATGACTATACTGATTTTAGTTCCCTCCTATGCCTATTTTTTAACTAAGTCAAATAATACCTATATTTTCTTTGAATTTGAGAGATGATTATATATAGTAGGTTAAAATGCAATAGAATACAGTTCTCCACCAATACCCATTAGTATATAACTTGGAGAAGGTCATATCAGCTCATGGAACTTTAGTTACTTCTTCCATACTGCAAGTGGGGAGGGGAAGAGAAAATTGCTACACTCTAGAAAACCAATGGTTTTCGTGTCAGTCATAACTACTTGGTTATATACCATTTTGAATTATTCAGTAGTCTTCTCAGCTAGATTTTTAAGTGGCCTAGATATATTTCCTATTACCTAGCACAATGCTGGGTGAAAACTAGATATTTTAAAAAGCACTTCTTGCTGGACTGAATATTTACTGAAAAGACTGGAGCCTTATAGACTCACTTGAATATTCTTTACTCTAGAATTTCTGTGAAACCGGGTGGATGAAGTTTGTTTGAAAAGACAGACTTTTCATTATCAGTTTTAAATACGCTGTCTTACAATTGTTCCGTTACATTATCTATAACCTAAAGAACTTGTTCACGCATAATTTTTTTACACATCTGAAAGTAAAATGAGTTAATGTGTGACCTACCTACAGAAATAGCAGAAAGTTGTTTCAAGACAGCCTGAGAAAGGTGGAGAACTTTCAAACTACATTCCTGTTTAGCTAGCATATTTATATAACTCTGTATCTTTTCTTATCAATTCTAATAATATATGTTGTACTAAGAGAAAATATGTATACTGTAAAATTAGCTTCTTTCTTAACCCTGAACAAGTGAGTCTTTAAAATTTTATTATTGTATTTCATAAGTTCTTTATTGAGGCTGAGCTGTAATATGGACTGTGATATAGGCATCAGCTAAATAGCATATGAATGCACTTCAAAAGCCACAGAAATAGTAACAAGGAAAATATGTTTAAAAATACTAAGAAGTTTAGTAGGGTCATCAAAAACATATGGTAATTTCTAAAGTTTTCCTAGCTGCAGCAGGATTTCTATAGATTCATTATGGAAAGAAAAATGATGAAGGTAAAATATGAGTGAGAAGTAACCTTTTATCTTGTGAACCTTTTTCCTCCCATCCCATCTGCCTCAATCACATCACACTTGGATGTGTTGAAACTATCCTGCAGAGGTCACATTTATTTTTGAAGTTCAGTAAACAAGGTTATGTCTCTTGGGAAAAAATGCAATAGACTGTACTAACACTGAAGAGTCAAATAGCAGCTTCACCTATTAATTCAGATTTTCTGTAAGATAATAGATATGAGAATATGAATTGAAAATAGAATGGGTTTACTGTCAAATTGGAAGGTTGATTAAAGTTATCAGAAGATATTCACGATAAAAGAATGAATACTTTTCATATATTATGAAGTCATAAGTTCACATGCAGTGTTTTCAAAGGGCAAGGGACTATTTTCAATTGGAAAAAATAAAAGGCATGTTTTTTCTCAATAGTCGCTTTCTCTTCTCAGAAGAGAACACGCTCTTCCTTTTCTGCAAGGTATCACACAGATACAAGGACTTTCCACTTCGGGGGTTTTTTCTAGATTAAATGTACTAACCTCCTCTGCCTACCAATGGACATATATTTTGATATATGCCACTACAGAAAATAAAGAATAAGGACTTGAATATAAAACACTCAAAAATAATCAAATCAGTGTTTACAAAATTTGATGCTTTTTACTAAAAACTCGAGTCAATAATTTCAATTTAACTAAAACATACTTTTAAACCACACAGTCTCAAAAGAGCTTAGCCTGTTTTTATTGTTATTATTATTATTCAACAGAAGTAGGGGTTAGGCTTAGTCACTAAGAGACAGAGCTAAAAAAATAACTTCAGAGACTTGGTCACTTTTGAATTACATAGCAGTTACCAATCATTTCAAGTCCATTTTTAGCCCATGTAAAAACATTAGATTACAATGTGAAAAGTACCTTTAAGAGTCTCCCTTTTGTTTATTTGTCATTAATCTTACATTTATTTCGTCCTCTAACATTTTCAGGTATTAAAGACATACCTTTTAACACAGGGAAACACAGAATTTTTCTGCTCAACTCCTTCTTTTTTACTCCAGTAATCCTAAATCCTTGCCTAGAAGCTCCCGTATAATAAATATACCATTCCTCCTTCGCTTAAATCTCTAATGCTTATTCTTCAAGTCTATCAAGTGCACATAGCTCAAGACTTTTGTAGTTGTTATTCCTTTTGTCTGTTGTACTTTTCTCCTTAATAGCAAAGAATTATGTGCCTCACTTTTTTGAGAGCCTACTCAAATATCACCTTAACGAAGTTTTTATTAAAATTCGTATATTAGCACACCCCTGAATCACTGCCACCTTATATAATTTCACCTCCTTCATAATATTTATGACAATGATCCAACATTATCTACTCATATATTTACTTATGTATGCACTTACATTCACCTTGCTATGTCTGCTATTTGTGTCACTCTGCTAGAATGAAAATTCCTTGGATGGCTTCACTATTAGGGGGAATATGAAAGAACAACAACAAAAAAAAAAAAAAAAAAAAAAAGGAAGCTCAAGGAAATGGGCAATTATAACCAAAAGCAAACAAAAAACTCNAAAAAAAAAAAAAAAAAAAAAAAAAAAAAAAAAAAAAAAAAAAGGAAGCTCAAGGAAATGGGCAATTATAACCAAAAGCAAACAAAAAACTCAACAAGACCAAAAAGCCAAGATAAACCAAAGGGACCATGGGGGGGGGATGGGAAAGAGGGGAGGGCAAAGACAGGGATGAGGGCAGAAAGAGCACAAGGGACTGAGGTGATGGTGCACGGGTGGAATGGTGGTGGGTACTCCCTGGGGAATACAAATGCTGTAAATATAATTTAAAAAAAATTCCATGAGGACACCGGATTTGTCCTTTGTAGCCCACAAAAGTGACTTGGTGTTTAATAATAACTATTGGGGTGAAAAGAGAACTCATATCTTCACATGTGACCCCACTATCCTTTAGACAGATATAATGATTAGAAAACTCTGAACACTAAATTAAACTTTGGTTTTGTCTATGGATCTTTCCTACCTATGAAATTTGTCCTACCTTCTAAACCACAAAGACCAAATCTAAACATCTCTGACTCTCAAACAATCCTTCCAAGATTTGAAGAAAATTACAAATCATTCTGAGTTAATAATACCAGCTCTGCTAGTCATTTTCCAAATTATGTGAATTCTAACATCTCATTCATCAACTCTGTCACCTTCCCCTGGATATATTCCAGTTCACTGTTTTTCATACTGCAGGTCATGATCCTAGAGTGGGTGATGGAATAAGTATATTGGCTCAGTTTGAGGAGGGAGGAGGGGACAGGAACTCCACATCTACTGTAGAGTCAATGATCTTGGGTCGTAGAAGTTCAATCTCTTATTATTGAGCATATAACTTTAACTCCTCTGATCGCAGCTTCCTCATTTTAAAAATAAGGATAATGACATTAGTATGTACTTCGTAAGTATATTCTGAGGATTAGTACTAGAACACTGAACACTGTGTTCTCCAAAACCGGATGCCTTGTGTCAGGCGATGGAGATGCTCCCCACGCCACCACCAACAAAAAAAAAAAAAAAAAAAAAAAGAGAGAGAGAGAGAGAAAGATAAGGGGAAAGAGGGAAAAAAAAGTCTCTTTCACAGAGAGCAGTCTCTAGGTCATGCCTACGTCTCTATACACAAGTGGGGAAAGACCGGTGTTCTCTCACTCAGAAGGGAATGACCAGTCCTCCTTATCACCCCTAATTCACAAAAGCAGGAGAAGCCAAGCTATGTAAATATGAAAGTCTTTGTCATTGAAAATAAAACATTTAAGGAACATTTTCCTACCAAGTCTGGTTGAAAATACCTTGTACACTCTTCAGAACTTAGTTTTAATATTACACATATCGCTAATGATGTCTGCTGAGGTCACAAGCAGCACATGTAAGGGGGAAAATATCAAGTGAATACAATGATAGTCCCAAGTGGATTTTAAAGTGATGAACTCTAGTTTCTCGAATTCAAGGGTCTGAAGTTGTATGTTAAATAACTTTTCTTCCTTTAGATGGATTTTTGAAGAAGGTTCACTATCTCAACCCATCATTACCCTCTTCCACACTCCCAAGCCACCAAAGTAGCAATCATTGCACTACCTTAAATGAACTTAAATTGGTCAGAGAACTGTGTAATAGGTTTGCATAGACACTAGTTCTCAACTTGGAGTTGTACATTTTAGATTAACTCTGGTCTACCCCCTCAATTTAGGGCTCTCTCATAGCTCCCAAGCTAAATTTGTATGAAGCTTTATATGAAATTAAGGCAGTGTTTCTGACACCAGCACTCATGGGAAAAGTAAAGAGGAAAGTCTCTGCCAGGTGCCAAGAGATGTACAACCTGTTTCCCATGTGGTATGAAGGCTCACCCCCGCTCATCCCAAAGTTGATTTTCACAAAGAGCAACTCACAAAAAAATGCCAGGAACTGTTGCCCTCAATATCATTTTCTTAGAGTCCTGGTTGACCTTACTTTCATTCACTACATTACTATGTTTTGATGAGCAGAGAACATTTCATTTGACTGCTACTGTTTGGCATCACTGTATTTAATTCTTCCACTAGATCCCTGGTCTGAACGGTATTCTTTTGGAGATCTCCTGACGAGGTATCCCTGCTTAGGCCTCTCCTTTATTCTCTACAAAACACCACCAAATTAATCAGCTACTCATTACACTCCAGTGAAGGATGGCCTTCTACACTGCCCCTCTGCTGACTACAAATGTACTGATTCCTTAACATTTTATCATCGGGCATCAAACAGTTATATCCCCCACTATCTTCTGCCACCTGATCCATTCAAACCAAGTTCTGAAACATGAATTCTGTGGTTTGTTCATGTTGCTTCCTCACTTAAATCCCTTCTGCATTCCTGCAAATACACTGGGTATAAATTCTACTGATCCTTCTGATGGCATCTTTCCTTGCTACTTTCCTTACTACTAATTCCAGACTTGAAGTTACTCTCCTCTCTCCTCCCAACAATTTACTTTACTCTCTTAAAAACACACCTCTTAGGTTTAACCTTAATTAAAACTATAGGCACACACGTGCCTCTTTTATCAATGGAAGATGCTTTGGGAGAAGGAACTGGCATCGCTCAAGTTGATGTCCTGTGTCTAATACAGGCTCTGTGATGTGATAGGTCCCTTGCCCAATAAATAAGTGACTCTGGCTTTTATCCTCTGGGCGCTAGACTGTGAGCTGCCTGAGAGCAGGAGGACAAGTCTCGGTGGATTATTCTTAGTGACCAGCTGCCTAGTAGTAAGCCTGGAATAAAGTAATGCTTATTCCATGTTTGCTGACTCAAAATAAAAAGAAGACAAAAAAACTGGAATTCATACCCAGTGGTCTTTTTATAGAATTATCAAAAATAGTATGTTGAGCAAACAGAAGTTCAGATCTCAGTTTTTATTACTCATTTAAGCAAAAGGAAAACCAGCCACAGAAGAAAAAGTTTCCACAAACAACTTCATTCACACGGAAAATCACTGATCTTTCCTTGAAAGACTCAGGATATCCCTTTCCAGGATAGCTTGGAAGCACACACTTTTCATAAACCTCTTAACTTACTCATGAACAGTTTGGGGGCCTCCCTGGTGGTGCAAGGGGTTAAGCACTGCACTATGAAACATGCAAAGTCACCGAATCATGAGTTCGATCCCCAGCCAGGGAGGTGACCCACATAGCATAGCAGACCTCTCCTGTCTGGCCCACTGCACCCCTCAGCAGGGTATTTCAGTCTATCCACCTGTTCTGCTCCCCACTCTGTCTCTGGTGACTCCTCTCACCCCACACACCTTTGGCCTATACCCCAGCTCATGTATGCATAAATAAACAAATCTTTTAAAAATATTAACAGTTCTGCAAGTAATACAATGGCCACAAGCTAAAAAAAGGGAAAAATTAAACCAAACAGGAAAGACGATAAAGTTGTGAAAGTTATGGCTCCTTCCCAGTGACTAAGGATGCTGCCCCCGCTGAAAATAGTCAAAAGCTCTTGCCATTACCAAGTGTCTCACCAACATTACATTTTCTAGTATTTGCTACTGAATTTTTCTAGGCTGCAATACTTATGCTTAACAAAAAAATCAATTCTTTCCCTTTTATTGGAAAATTATGTACAACAAATTGTAACTCTAACCTGATCTACAAGGTTTAATGTAGGCGGCTTTGATTTACTGGCCCATTCATAATCTGCTGATGATTAGCCTCCCTGGAAACAATCCATTCACTTGTCTAAGTGAGATCAAGGTGTTTGTTTTTAATCTGCCCAAAATCATCCTATGGACAAATGCATTATTGAAGAATTATATTTTAATTTATCTTCATGCCATGCTTTTGATGGACATTTGCATTAACACAATATGATTATGCTTCTTTACACTAGTATCTATTCAAATTGGAAATTACCTACACATACAGTCTCAGATGGTGGTCAAAAATTGTACAAAGAAGTAAGAATAGGACTCCTTAATATCACACAGCCCTGCTGCTCATCAATGAGGCTTTTTCTGTTCTAATGCTTTTGTCATGTATATGAAAGTCATTATGTAGTTTAGAAAACAGAAGATGAAGTGAAAGAGGAAGATCAGGGACCTAGGATGCATTAATATTCCACCAGCATCAAAGATATTTCCCTCGAGGGGCTCCTACAGGCCACGCTGTTATTACAGTGCCTATCCATTATCTTGTGCTGTTCTTGGTATTAAGACAGTAATGGAGAGAATAGGATTATGTGCAGATGATAGGAAATGTGAAGGCAATTCTGCAAGATAGGAAATGAATGGAGACATGATTCTTTCATCGAAGCCAGGGATGGTTTAGCATAGGGTAAGAGAGAAGATAAATGAAGCAAAATGAAATCTTTACAGGTTAGCAGGGGTAAAATGAGTGTTTTCATATAATCTTATGAGTTTAACCTTTTTGAAAGAAAAATGCCATGGCATCATTCTTTAAAATCCAACTACCTGTGCCTGACGAGATCATCTGTTTTTGTTCTAAAAATTCACTTGTTGGAAAAGCTGTCCAGTGCTTACATGGTCAGAAGGTGGCCTTCAAGAAAGGCATAACCTTTTAATTCCCTCCCATTGCTGAAAAATTCAGGCTGTTATTTAAGATTCCCCTGTGGAAATGATGAACCTAGCGACTATCTGACCCACCACTGGCCAAACAATGCCCAGTAATCAAGAGAGCAATAAACTAAGCACCAGACAGGAGAGTTGCATTATGAAAAATGCTTCATCTAGATTTTCAGAGCCCCCCATTTTCCTTGACACTACCCCTCCCTGTCCATCCATACACACAGAGAAAGCACACAAAGGTAATCACCCAGACAGACTTTGAAAACAGGAAAGAAAGGCCCTAGCTTTTTGAAAAGATCACCTATATTAGATGCCCAAGGCTAATGTGCTCAAAGGTTGGCATTTGCGTTGATGGTGGAAAATAAGAGCAGCAGTTTATGTCATTTGTGGACAGAGCACTGGCATAAATAAATGTTTCTGCTTATATATAAAAAAGAACATTTAATTAAATGAAGGCACACTCATCTGCAGACAATATGACAGGGCCAGAGAGGTTGCTTTCTGTGTTCACATGTTCTGCTCACTCTTCAAACACTGCATTTGATCCTAACTGAAATTGGATAGAAATTTAGCCAAACTGAGATCAACAATACAATAACATCCTCTAACTCAAAGAGTTACCAAGGGAAATCGGAGAGAAAATATTAGAAGAAATCAGCATGTAGATACACTGTATCTGTAAGCTTGTCTAAGAAAGTGAAAGCTGGGATATCCAAGCAGCATAGGAAATGTAGATTAATATATCCTGCATGGAATTGCACTGCAGCCAACACAACTTAGTTCAATATTCATTCTTTCTAAATAAAGTTGAGAGCTAGTTTGAAAAATTATATACATATATATATATAATCTTTTAAAAAGCACACTACTGGGGTGGGGAAGCTAATAAGGAAGAAGAAATATATGTATATACAAATTTTCATCCAAAACATGGGCCTGTACAAGGGGGGGTAAGAGCATATATAAAGAAAAGGTAATCAAGACCTTGGACAGCTTTGGGGCCTTTTCCTACCCTTCCCCCAGCCCTTTCTGGGCTCTGTACTACGCCTTCTGGTTCTCTGGTTTAAAAATGGCTCCATACTGCTCTCTGCTGCTGGTTTATAATTTTCAGTTGGAAAGCTCAGAGCAACTCCTATGGCTCAGACTGCATGTTACATTCTGATTGGCGCTCATGCCGAATAGGACTGTCCTAATTTAAGACAAAGCAGATTAGTATTTTGTAGACTAAACTGCCAAACTCAGCTTCCTGGCTACATTTTATCCTCCAAATTATCTGGACTCTTTGACCTCAAGAAGATCTCATTCTAGCTACAAGAATCATTTAAATTTAAAAGATTGCCCTCTTAAGAAAAAGGATGTGTTACTGGGAAATCTCATTCTAGATTCATATCTCTAAGAAAGTGAGGTGGAAATGAGAAGACATTTTGGAGATGGATGTGGAGACTAATTAATATCACTCCTAATATCCACATCATATTGACCTCAATTCAAACAAGGAAATTAATAAATTAATACATGTGTGATACAGTCCAGCACAAGATACATAGTCAATTAATGTAAAAGAGACTTGAATCAAATCTAAGCAATTGAAGAAATATCAGATACCAAAGTGTAATTTGGGGGAAAAAATTACCTCAGAAAAAACATCTTTCAAACATTGAAATATTTTAAGTGTATTTTAATCTTCTTTGAAAACATCGGGGGAAAAGAGTTATTTGCTTATTTTAATATAATATACCAGAAGGTTAGGATTTTACTAAAAATTGTGGTTTTTTTATTCAAGCTAATGATTTCAAGCATAAAATTGTTTACTAGGGGTCTTAGTCAATGATAATCCATTTTCTCCTTTGGAAATAAAGATGATTATGAAAGACAGTTAACAGCTGTAATTGGATGCTGTAACGTGTGGCTACGCCACCTTATTATTTAATCCACAAGCATTTAGTCAATTGTGTGACCCTGCTTGGCAGACAGGAAGTTGTTAGAACCCATGTCATTAGTTTGAAATGCACCTAAAATACACAAGCCCATTACCCTGCTCAAAAGGAACATAAGAAAGAAAACAAAAAAGGAAGTGAGATTTAAGATGTAAAATCAGTGACTTTCACAGAGACCCTGTTTGTTGTGTAGATGTCCCAGAGAATCAGGATGGGCTTCCATATAAAATTTGATTTGAAAGTCAAGACTGTTAGCATCATATCCACAGCAAGATGGTACAAAAAGTTTTATTTACAGAAAGAAGTTTTCTGGAGAAAGTAAATAGGTCCAAAAATGACTTGATTGAGCATGGGAAAAATAAATGGCTTGGGATTTTTATGGTGTTTAGGAGGTGGGGTCAGGCTCAGTTTTCCAAGTACAGGTTTGAAATGCCCAGAGGCACCAAAGGAGAAGCACCTGGGCTTTTGTATCAGCTTGTCCAGAGACAGAGCATATGAGGAAAGAGGGCAGAATGAGGCCTAAAAACTGTCAGCAGCGAAGCATTAAAAAAAAAAAAAATTAACTAAGTCACTTTATTACAAAACCTTCAATTTATATTCACAGTAATTCTAATTGAATTATTTCCATGATAGTGAAAAGTTCTCTAAGCACCATCACATCAATATTAAAGGCAGGTAGTTCTCTGAACTCAAATCTCTAGATCTCTAAATTTAGATAATATCTAAAGTGTAGTAAAAATCAGTTCACTCTACTCACAACTGAGGACTTCTGATTTTAGTTTTTGAAGTGAGAAAACAGAAAGATGGAAAGAGAACAATTTTTTATTTTTTGAACACTTTGATCCAAGTGGTTTGCTCAGTAAGTATGTATTGAAGTATAAGGCTGTTTCAGGTGAAGCTGATGAATAATACACTGGCCCTGTCCTCAAGGAGTTTTCAGTCTATCAGTGGAGAGTACATTCATAAATAAATAATGTCATTATTGGCAGTGTTAAGGTACATATGAAGGACAGAAGGAGCAAAGAGAGTTACTAACTCTGTCTTGAAAGCTACAGAAACAAGAGAAAATTTCAGAAGCAAGATTTTCAATGATGAATGGAAGATTACCAGGCAAATAAGAAAGCAAAGGGGATCTGAGGCTAAGAGAAACACTGGTACAATAATGAAGGCATAAAATACTTTGGCATTTTCAGTTCACTATAGGTAGTTCAATATCACGGATACATAAAATATAAGGAAGGTAGTAAGCAAAGATGAGATTAAGGAGGCAGGCAAAGGCCAGAGCAAGGAGGAGCTGGCCTTTTGAAGAAAAAAACTTGCCCTTTATCTACTAGTTCACCAGCTTTCAACTTCTTTGAAATTTATTCTTATCATTACAAAATCAGCTAAAGACGGTTAATCCCCAATATCAATGAATTTCCTAAATGATTTACAGGCATCAATGTCATTTTTTATTAAGGCACAGTAAAAATCTATAAGTTCATCATTAATGATGTTTTCAAGTTGTTTCAACTAAACCAAAAAACTACCACTAAGATACAATTAACAACAAATCCATGCGACTAAAAAAGTCACTTGAAAATAGAAAATAATAAATGGAACTGAAAGTTAAAAGCAGAAGCCTGAGGAAACCATTTCAGAAGCTCAAAAATCTGGAAACAACATGGATGCTTTTTAGTGCATTAAGTCATGGTGGCCATTTTTTGCATTTTCTACAGCACTCTTGTGATGGTTATTTTATGTGTCAAGTTGACTGGACCATGGGGTATCCTGATTAAAATTTATTTCTGGGTGTGTCTGCGAGGGTGTTTCTGAATGAGATTAGCATTGACCTGGCAGACTCAGAAATATAGATTTCCTCCCCAGTGTGGGTGGGTATCATCCCACTAAAGGCCTGAATAGAATAAAAATGCCTGCCCGCTTGAGCTGGGATATTATCTTCTGACATTGACTTAGTATTTATATGACTGAGACTGAGTTTCCACCACCAGTTTTGCTAGGTCTCCATAAGGGAGGTCGCCCCCCACCCCATAATCATGTCAACCAATTCATTATAACAAATATCCTGTTAAATATGCTATGATTCTGGTTCTCCCTGGTGATGCAGAGGTTAAAGTCTCAGCGCTATCAAGCTAATGCCATCCATTGCATTAGGCCAGGGAGATCCCACATGGTCAGGGAAGTGACCCACATGGCATAGCAGATCTCTTCTGTCTCTCCCACTGCTCCCCTCAGTAGCAAATTTCAGTAGATCAGCCTGTTCTGCTCCCCACTGTGTCTCTGCTGAATTATCTTATCCCACACACCTCTGGCCTACACCCCAGTTCTTGTATGCATAAATGCATAAAAATAAATCTTTTAAAAAAATGTTATGATTCTAAAGAACTTTGATATCACAGACCTCCATAAACAAACTACCTTGTTTGGCACAAAGAGAAGAAAATGTATTTTATGTCCTAAGTACTATGCATGATATATTAACTCCATCCATCCATCTATCCATCTATATATAAATGCCTATAGGTAAATAAGGTCTAGTGTTTTTATATTTTAGGAACATCACTTTATGAAAAAAGATACCAAAATAACCTACTTTTGCAAATTTTACAGTATAGGATCATGTAACACATTTCTAGCATTCACCTCCAATCTTTGTATGTGATCCATGGTGTGAGGGCAACTGCTACATAGGCTTTAGTAGGTTATGGAGAATTCCATCTCTGCTGTTGCCTATATCCTGGATTCTCTAGACTGGTGGCCATCTGCCCCCTGCTGGGCTACTCCATTTAAACTCACAAGTTAACTGAAGATCTAGTTTAACTTTATGGTGAAACATTTTCTGTCACCAAAAGACTAAAATAAAACACTTCACAAAAAATTGATCACCACAACCTCTGGGCTATTAAAACCATCTGACATTGTTATATTAGCATTAAAATGATACCAAGACACTGGGGGTGGGATCAAGGACACTAACTATAATGATGCAAATTTCACAAAGATACAGCGGCACTGAACAACATAGTTGGAGTCTAAGGTTATGCTGGAGAACTACTTAGGATTCATTTCACCTCAGCTCTTTTCAAGCAATAAATGCTTTGGTACATGAAATATATCATTAAATTTGCAAATAAATATTTGCTGCCTGCAGCTCTCGGCACTGGTTTCATGCAATATGTTCAATAGTATTTAAGGTAAAGTCTCACAGCAAAAGACTTTGGCAACTGGGTCATACCACCTAAAATAATCCTAGAGCAGAGAACTTTCCAGTTCAGACAGGAATGTACAATGGATTATAAATTGCCATTTAAAAACAAAGCATGTGGCATTTGAGTATGCATACACTCAGATTTGTATAATACCTCTATTTTCTCTTTTGCTGTACACCTCTACTAATAATGCTACAAAGAACCGCTGCATGACTATGCATTATGCTTAAGTGAATAATGGCAGGTATATGGTAATACATTTTTCTACAGAAATCAAATAATTGTTACTTTACCAAATGTCCATGTTATTGTTACTTTCCCCCCCAGACAATGCTGTATGGTATAAGTTACCAGGAAGCACAGCCAAACACAAGCACAGCTTACTCTATGTGAAAGACTGTTTTTAAACTAAACCCAGAACTGCCATCTAGTGAATTATTGTGAAATTATTCATACCTCCTGGGTTGAAACCCATTGACAAAGGGCAGGGAATATCATTATACCTAAGGGTGAATTATCCTAGAGCAAACTAGAAACAAGATTTATTCTATACTACAACTACTAATATGCACTCTTAAGCACAGACAAGATTGTGGGACTTGGTAAATAATAGTCTTCTTCTAGGACTTACTGAAGCATATGAGATAGTTCACAGTTCCTTTTTTACCCAAAAGCCAGAGTGACCACTATAAAGAAAATCCTACTCTGAGAGCATGTTGATGTGCAGTGAGTGAACAGCCTGCATATTCATTAATGAAAATGATGTCACCAATCAATAGAAAATCTGTTTTATGGAAAGCTAGTTTTCTATTGATCAAAGAGGTTACAACCTTTGTTACTATTTTGACTTACCAAAGAATTCCAACTGCTTCATTTCTCAAGGAAGAAAAAAAAAAGCTTTGTAATTGATAGTTTTATCCCCCTCCAAATCCCCATACCAGATTATAACACTATTAATAGGATTTCTTCTTTGCTATTTTTAGTTCCTTTCATTATCCTAGTGTTTTCTTATATTATTTTCCTCCTTTTTATTCATCATACCTCATCTCTTAATTTTTCTTCTGTTATAACTGCAGATTTTCTCTTTCGTTACTCACTTAACTTTTATATGATCTTATATTGTAAACCTATTCTAATTTCAATCCCAACCCCTATACTGTGGACCAAAACATCTAAAGAAGCATTTTTATCTTCTACCAAGTCAGCTTTTCTTTGGACATGTCAATGATTGACAGCAAGGAATGCTGAGGGTGGTACTTAGTCAGCAAAACCACCCTAAGATGAATAAGTTATGGGAATGTCAATGCAGAAGAAAAGGGAGGCTGAATGGACTAAACTAAATAAGAGAAAAAGTAACTGATTAAAGCTGTCTCCTAAATTCTGGGCAGCCACAACTTTAGGTTTCAAAGAAAGTAGTATCCTATTAAAACCATTCATTTAAAATGCAACTCTGTAAGTTGTTAGTCCAATGTCAAATATGAGAGTTTATACCTTTATAAACTTGTGCTTTTTTTCAAAGATTTTATTTATTTACGAGCACAAGATCTGGGCTAAAGGCCAGAGGCACGGGGGGTTTGAGGGTTGACCAGAGACAGAGGGGGGAACAGAACAGGCACATCGACTGAAACACACTGCTGAGGGGAGCAGTGGGTGAGGCAGGAGAGGTCTGCTGTGCCATGTGGGTCACCTCCCTGACTGGGGATCGAACTCCTGCTGCAGTGGCTGCAGAAGCTCCACAGTGTGGCGCACAACCCCTTGTGCCACCAGGGAGGTCCTATAAAATTTTTGCAAGTGCAACATGTGCAAATTATTTTAGCTTGATGACAATCTTACTGATATTTGAGCAGAAACATCATTTCTGATGTTTTTCAGAAAAAAAAATTAGGTGAAAAGAATCTTCTTGAAAGTCTTCTGTTTATTCAGAAGAAATAATATATTGTGGTCATCATTTTATTGACAATGAATTGCATGCAGTAGAGCACTCTGTTAGGATAAAATGGCAAAATCTATTCCTGTTTACTTGTGTCCTTTGTCTAGTCAGTATTTTACATGAGGCTACTTTTTTCTTACCTAAGTCACAGAGAAAATTCTTGTACAGAAAGATGGTAGAAGAAATATTTAAGAAGTTTTAATATACACTGCAGTCTCTTATCTCTATTAAAGACATCATAAAAAGTTCTAAAAGTACATCAGTCACTCTATATTTTATATTAGATCTGAAATTGGATCCAAGAATTCATTGGTGACAACTTCCATCTATTGGGGAGAAAAAAAAAAGTATAACCTAGGCAAGGTTTTAAGTTTTTTAAGTACATAATCTAATGTAGTATTACAAAATATCCTATAACTTAAATTTTATTATCCCCATATTGTAGCTGATGATGGTAAGGCTCAGCAAGGTTAAATAATGTTAAATCTCAATGATTGTAAATAATAGAACAAAATAAGTAAGGTTTCAATGACATTTTCTGTTAATATCTATTGGATTAAAAATATCGTCTAGTTTGAAGCCAATTTAAACTTTCTTATCTTGAAATTTAATTTTGGAGTCTGTGTCAGATTGAATTACTCCCGAGAAACCGGTCCTGTCAAATTTCTCTGCCCAAGTCACAAAGCAGAATCATGGCGCACCAGACCCACCGCCCAGGAGATACGGCTATTCTTGCGGTCCTGGACCAATTAGAACAAATAAAGACTTCAGCATTGGTCAGAGGGCTTCAGATTTAACAAGTCTATTAACTACATCAGGAGCTATGCCCACCAAATACGTATTTAGTTTTGCTTCCATATAAACTTCTGTGGGTATGTTGTTTACAGAGAGCTCATTTTAAATTCTAATTGAATGGGAAATGCAGGTGATAGCCAAAGAAAAATCAAGCAAGTCCACTTTAAAGACTACATATGTGGGTCCTTCTAGTGTAATCAGTGGGTGCACAAAAGGTTTGGGTGACTGGGTAACCAGTGGGTCAATAGTGCGGTGATGAACTGAAGAAACTAGATCTTAGGCCAAGTATCACTTCTTGTTCTGATTTTAATGATCAATAAAGACAAATATTGCTTCAGTAACTACTGAAGTTATGCAAATCACATAGTGATATGTCATTCATTTGTCACTTATCAGACAAAAGAATTATTCTCAAAGTTGAGTGTATATTTCAAGTTTAAGTTGTGACTTTAAAACAGTTGGACACCTGTAGCAGCAATTTCTCTTGCTATTTAACCTAATAAAATAGGCTGTATATACGCACATTTTCAACTAGCATTCTTTATAAAGGAAAAAATCCAACCAACAGTTGGTAATACTTGAATACATCTAGATCATCCATACGGATGGTTATAATGTAGCCATTAAAAATGATTATGAAGACAGTAACATGAATACACACAGAAATGTGGCTTAATGTACTATTAAACAGAAAACATTTTCTGAAAATAAATATATCATTATTCCCTTAAAAAAAAGGTTTATATAATAAATATTTTACAGAAAATAGGGATCATTTATCCAAAAGCATCATGATTATCTCTGAAGAACTAAGTTATGCATGACACTCAATTTTTTTGATTATGTGTATCATCTCAATTTTGATTAAAAGTACCAATGAGGTTTAAAATAAAACATTTTTATGGACCATATTAAAACAGATTAAATTTTGATATCATATATATGGAAAGGTGTCTGAGTGAGAAACTGGGATTCAATGAAAAGACTACACATCAATGTATTATAAGTTAAAATTTTTATTTTTTTACTCCAACTTTTCAAAAAGAAGAAACTTCCTGTAACCAAACGTTGTAACTAAGGGTCCTTTCATCAATCACTGAAAGAAAAGGTGAAACATAAATAATCCAAATCCTAAAATCTAATGAGATGCACAGACTTCAGACATACAAATTCAATTAGCCTTTGTGGAATGCCTGCCTGTTCTTGTTGCACATACTTCTTTTGTGAACATATTTAAAGTCCTAGCACATAAGAAGTAACATTATTAGCTCTAATTTCTGAATCAGAAAAAAATCCTAGCTCAAAGTTAACGACTGAATTATTATACAGGAATAACATGGAGGATGTTGTCCACTGTGGCATTAGCAAGTATCAGAATCATCCTTGATGATGTGTAACACCACATATTCCTAGACTGTACCCCAGATCTACTGACCCTGAATGTGCCAGATTCTTAGATTGATTAGGTTGGATATCACTAGAAGGTAATCACTTAAGGTGTCTTTTTAAAGACAAAGTAGAGGGGCCTCCCTGGTGATGCAAGGGGTTAAGTAACAGCACTATGAAGCTATCAACAGCCACTGCAGCACAAGTTTGATCCCCGGCCAGGGAGGGGACCCATGTGGCACAGCAGACCTCTCCTGTCTTGCCCACTGCTCCTGTCAGCAGTGTATTTCAGTAGATCTGCCTGTTCTGTTCCCCACTCTGTCTCTGGTGAGTTCTCACCACCTCATATCTGGCCTGTACCCCAGTTCTTATATGCATAAATAAATAGATCTTTAAAAATAAAGAAAGAAAGACAGTGTATAATATCTATCTAATCTGAGTTGTTCTTTCCTAAGATGTTTATTTCTGTATGGAAGTATGATCTTTCAATCTAGCAAGAGAGTCCTGACCTGTGACTCTCTTCAGTGAGACCTACATATCTCCACACACAAAATTAAGTTTTAAAAGAATATCTTGTGTCTCTGTCACTCATAATCCAATACTCAGCATAGGCAAAGTGAGATCTGTGATCCTTGAATATAGATAATAGACTCTTGTACAATAAAGTAGTATTTCCCAGTAGTAGAATTCATTTTCTTCCTTTCTTTTCATGTTTCAATAGATGGTTTTAAGAAATGCATGAATTAATAGGGTATTCACATGTTGCATCGGGTGTCTTGGACATTTTGCAATATCAAGTCACATTGCTGTTAAGTGTGTAAGTAGATAGATGATAGATGATGAAAGATAGGTAGACAGACAGACAGATAGATGACAGCTATAGATGCAGCAATTTTTCTTGGTCATTTTGAATATATCTTGTTAAAGGAGAAGGCATAATGCTGAATGTGTTTTCATGCAAAAATAGTTGCATATAAAATGTGAGCACCCATGTGTAATCTTGCCTTGGGGTTCATAATCTTAAGGTTGGGTCTGCTTTTAACCAATATACGGTGTAAACCTGAACACATTTCTGTTTTTTGGTGACACATCTAGTCTTGGAACAGGGTTGTCAGATCTACAGTTCTATGCAGTGACATGCTCTCTTGTCTTGCTTATCTATTTCCAGCTTTCTATTTCCATTGCTCTTAAAATTTATTTGCACTGATTTACCTGTCTATTGATGTATTGATCTAATAGTCTATAATTTTATTGAACTCTATATATGTTTGTAAGGAATATAAAGTCTTTTACAACTGAAATAGGTTAGAAGGATGTCAGTCCTAGATCAGACCACTCAAAAGTGTGCCAAGAAGCATACTGATTATTTTGAAATAGTCAGTGGATGGAGGATACCCTAAACCTCCCTTTATCTTTAAAACAGGAATTTTCTTTGACCCTCATACTCTCTGGTCCCAGGAAAGCAGACAATTAGTCTTTATGTAAAGGCATCCTCCCTACAGAGATGGAGAGATACCCTTATCATTAGAGAGAGGGACTAGAAGCTGTATAAATAAGTACTGCTTAGCTCACTAAATTGCCTAAATCAAAACTTCCAATAATTTCTTTGTCCTATCTGTTCTTCACTCAATTATTGCTTCTTTATCTAACAGCTACATATACTGGCATTTGGTTATTTACTAGGTTCCACGCACATAAACTAAATTTGTGTTTTCTCTTGCTAATCTCTCTCATGTCAATTTATCATAGGGCCAACCAAAGAATGAAAGGAAGTGAGGTGGCAGTCCCCCCAAAATTTTTTTCTGACAAAGAAAAAAAGAAGGGAGCCAGAAAGTTTAGGAAAAGAGAAAAGAGAAAGGAAAATATCCTCAAAGTTTGTTATTTACAAACCATTAGGGTACAAATTTGAAGGCTGTTCTGTAGTTTCAGTTTGTAGACCATTGTATCACACTGTCAGTATGTCAAAGTATATGCCCCGATATAACATAGAAGTGATAAATTGAATGCCAATAAACATTTTATGAAAAAAAAAACTTTTAAAACCTATTAAACGTTCACATAATTGTCATTATAAACATCACTTGCTGTGTATTACATACAGGAGGTCCTAATCTTTCAAACAATTGATTTTTATAGAACTGTCACATTCACAACTTCTTCATTCATGAATTGATTAATTCAACAAAATATTTATTGAGCATTTATGGTACTTAGAATGCAGCGATGAATAGTAAAAGGCAACAATCCCTGCTCTCATTTAGTTTATCTCCTAGTGGGAAAAAGACATTAAGAAAAAACATTTAGGCCTCCCTGGTGGCAAAAGGATTAAGTCTCAGCACTATCAACCCTATGACCTGAGTTCGATCCCAGGCCAGGGAACTAACTCACATATGGCACAGAAGACCTCTTCTGTCTCAGTCCCCCACCCAGACATGTATTTCAGTAAATCTCCCTGTTCTTCTCCCCATTCTGTCTCTGGTGAATCGACTCACCCCCCTGCACCTCTGGCCTATACCCCAGTTCTTCCACACAAATATAAAAAAAAAGAAAGAAAATTTTAAAATAACACATAAAGTATGCTACATTATCATTAATATGGAAAACAATACAGATGTAAGTAGGGAGGGATGACAGTCAAATGAGAATTATAATTTTCTTTTATTTATAATTTTATTAAGGTAATACCGGTTTACAACACTGTATATGATTCAGACATACAGGGTTCTACATCTTCACATACAACACATACATGCTAGCACACTATACCCACCAACCTGGCACCCATGGGTGGAGAAAGACCAGCTCAATAAAGGCTGAAGGAAGGTCATATAATTATTCAGCTCCATGTTTGTGAGAAGAACAGTCTAGAAAGAAACAACAGCTTCTGACAACTGACAATGGCAGGAATACACTGAAACATGATAGGTAGCAGAATAAGCAACATCCAGCTTTCCTGCATCACATTGAGTCTTTTTATTCACCAGCTTGTGAATGATGATGTTTATATCCACAGTGTGGTGGTGCTTTCTGACTTACTCTTGAGGTGACCACAGGGATGTGTTGTAGGTGGCAAAAGTTTTGCTAGCCTAGGAGCCAACAAGAAAACCTTCTTAGAAGAATAAATGATGCAGACAACTGTCCGCTTTGAAGAATAAGTCTTTCCCCTTCCCTTTACCCCTGCTTGCTTGCTGCTAATGAAGTGGAAAGAATTTTGATTTATTATGTTACAAATTTACTTTTAATCTCAGACAAACCACTTAACTTCTGAGGAACAAAGTATGTCACCCTTGACATATGCTATTTTGGCATAAAGATTATTTTAAACTGAAAATATTTGAAACTCAATAGTTGCCAAAAAAGGGGGGTGGGATGAAGGGAGGAAGAGATGGCAGGAGGAAGAACAGAAGCAAAAAGTCTTCTCCTGTGTATGACTAAAAGCAGTAACTTCTGGGAAACAGGTTGCCATATATTCCACTTCAGGATAGAAGTTCCTTCCTACTACCAGAAGGAAGAATCAAAATAAAATCTACTTCAGATCTTTTCTCCAGGGGCAGTCCATGAGTCTGAAGGAAGTAGAAAGTACTTTCATTCATGTATAGACAAGCATAATCACAAACTTTCTTATTGCTTGTTTTCTTGAAAACCAAAATATCTTTGCAAAATCTTTTGGTTTTCCTAAGTCTGTTTCTGCTTCCTCTTCTTAACCTATTGAGATGGTGTATAAAACTGATCATGCCTTTGAGTTATTCTAAAAATGAGTTCTCCTGTATAAGGATCGCATGTAGAAATAAACCACTTTTTCCTCTATTGATCTGCCTGTCGTCAGTTTAATTTGCAGGGCCCTATCACTGAATATTAGCATGTGGAGGAATATTGTTTTCTCCCCTACAGTTTTGTGAACCTCAGTTCCCTTGCACCTATAATGGGGATGTAAATAACTACCCCACTGAATTATTTTGAGTACTATGTAAGAATTAAATGAAAGTACTCTGAGAATGGTTAATTATGGAAGGTTAAATAATTTACTAGTCACATAAGATTTAGTAAAATGAAATGTGATGCTGGACTTTTAAAGGTCTCTGCCAAACAATCTAATTTAATAATAAAATAGCATTATTAATTGTCATTAAATTACCATCTTTGTCCTATATGCTGCTTGGATTCAGACACTTTTTCTAGAGATCAAAGACACTCTGAAGATAGGCAGTTCAAAAATGGGCATTCATTAATAAAATAAAATAGAGCAAAAATTTAGAAAAATACAAAGCACTAAATTTTTGCTCTATTTTATTTAGTGTTTGACGTGGAAAATCTTACAGCCCCTCTCTCCAGGATGCAAAACCTTTGTGATTACAAAAAGAACAATTGAATATATATATGTGTGTGTGTGTATACATATATAAACATACTTAACATATATATTTAACATGTTTTAATAAAAAACTATTGTTTAGAAATTATCTTTGTCACCTTTGTTTTATTAGCTTGTCGGAAATACATTAGTTTCTTGGGAAGAATTTTTAAATTATAACATCAGTGTTGAAAATTTGAAAAATGTGTCATTAACTAATTACCTTACTTTCCCCTGACTTTGAATTTCCTTTTTTTAGAAAAAAAAAAAAAAAACTAATTCTGCAGTGAGAAATAATTTTTGGTGGGAGTTTTCTTTATCTGTTCAGGAAGATCTGCAGTCTCCTGGTACTTGACATAGCAGGTAGGCATAGGCAAACCTCTACTCATGATAAACAGAAGCAAATAGCTACAAGGTCCTGGGTTCCATCTGGTGCAAACTCACTGATAATGAGAAAGCAAATAATCTATTGTTGAATCTATAAGAATTTTTTATCCTTCTGTATTTTTTTCAAGTATAGTTTCTGTAGTGAGGATGGTGGACAAGGAAGGGAATCATCAGAGAAGGAAAAGGGGAGTAAGGGTTAAAGACATCTATCAAAGCTGCAAAGATGATCTTGCAATACATCTTACAGGAAATGCTCCTTTTGAGTCAGACTGAGCTGATAAAACTGAGCTTTCTGGGAAAAAGAGGCAGGAAGAGACAGAAAGAAACATTGCTCTTTCACCTTGGGAATTACAGAACCTGAGGCTCTCAGGTGAAAAACTAATGAGTGAATCAAGTGAAATGCATGATTACATCCTCTAACGCTTTGAGTTGAGGGCAGTTTTTATTAAATCACAAACAAGATTATTGCCCATCCCCAAGCAAAGAGTGGGAAAGTGAAGTGCATGTCCCCCAAGGAAAGCAAAACCAATACACTATCTCTTTTTGGTAGGCACTGAATGCTGCCGTCCACTTGCAAAAAATGGTATCAGTAATTTAAAAATCCCTAAAGTAGGGTGAATAGTTTTTCATTAAAAAACAAAACGAAAGCAAACACCTCCATATAAACAGCTTAGACTTGGATCTAGCCACATGTCCTTTTCGGTAAAGGTGATTTATTTCTTTCCATTCCAGAGTCCTCACACACCTTTGTTGCTTATATTTGTACTATACACATGTTCAAGGATAAATATGAAAGTATGAATTCAAGTATAAACATGAAAAAAACTCTTTAGAAAGGATAAAAGAGCAAATGATTATTTGTAACATGTGAGTTCTAAAGCTGTGTTTCACAGAATATTATCAGGGAAAAACTACATCAGATTTAGCTCGAGATATCTATTAAAATGCAAATTTTAAGTGGCTGCAGATCCCAATGAATCAGAATTTCTGCCATGGGGCCTACTTTTTGCCTAGGTGGGGCCCGAGGGGTACTTTTAGCAAGCAAACCAGGTTACTCTTCTATACATTAAGGCTTGTGAACCACTGCTTTGAATGTCTTGGGAACTAATTGCAGGTCTAGCTGATCTTTACAAATCTGTACACACTTATTGCACTGTATTTAGTCTTACAGGTGACAAACATTAGATAACCTGACATACAACTCAGGAAACTACAGGGAAAGAAGTATGTGTGCATCTAAGGAAAGAATTCTTATGCTTCAGTGTAGACATTGTTGCTATCGAGTCTGCATCTAATCCAGTCATTCCATTTTCAGTTACCATTGCACAGGAGAAATGAAAGACCTGGTGTGAACATACTTACAATGTCCTGGTCTGAAAATACCTGAGCAAATAAATCATATAAAATAATCTCCCAGAGTCATAATATCTAAGCTGTACTGTTGAATATATTGCCATTTCTTGCATTTATTAAGTACTTTCTGCATGCAAAGTCTGTTCAGGGAGATTCTGTTATTACTGTACTTGTAGGGACATATCAGAGGATTTTCTTTTGGTGAATTTATACCCAGTCTGATTCTGGCACCAATAATGTGCTAGAGGTCAAAGAAAAACTCTGACCTTGACTTAGCAGAAAAAAAACTGAAACTATGAAAAATAATTTAGGATTATCTTCAGCTATTCTAAATCTTCCATTTCATGAGCAACAATAAACATCAAGATATATATTTACTGATCCATGTGCTTGTTAATGACCTTGTCCATTACTTCCAAATACTTTAAACAATATAATTTAGATGTACGCAAATAGACATGTCTGAAATCACACCTTTAGCAGAAAAGAAATTAGGCAGAAAACTGATCATTCTGGGGGTTCAAACATAGTAAATGATGGTAGGAGTAAAACTGGCAACAAGTAAAACTGGCAACAAGGAAATGAGCCATGAGCAGCTGAGCAACACTGAATGACAGCATAATGCAGTATGTGAATTTCTGTTCTATCTCTTCATTATTCCTGTTATTCCACCTTTGCTTCCCTAACTTACAGGAGGACAAAAATCAATAGACAGATTCCTTAAAAAAGTTAACTCCGTCCCGTCGCTCAGCAGTGCCTTCGGCATCACCAGTTAAGCAAATGTCTGGCAAGGCAGCTTGCGATTCTGAACATGTGGGGCAGAGAAGACTGCCCAGAAGAGGTTTTCTTCTGAAAACTCTTCATACAACTCCCTTTTACCTACTATGATTCCATGAGTTCTAGTTTCTGCACTAAAGCTGACCTACATAATTTGATGAACAAACAAAATCACCAGGCTTAAATTCCTCACTGGAACCAAACCAATAATGCAAAGGAAATTTCCATTTTTGTTTGCCACCCATTCAATACTGCAAAGAAAGATGAATATGAAAGCTTTGTTGCAGTTCAGTCTATCTCTAGAAATATTTCAAGATAAGGATATTTTAAAATTACACACAACTCAAGTTTCCTTTTAACCAATGCCTACTGAACATAGACACAGCCTGTGAAGGCAGATATGATCACTGGAGTTTCTGAGGGAGCTGCCATATTTCAACCTTCTCTGTATTAGTTTCGAATGCATCACTATGATGGGAGAATATAAGTCTTAGAGGTTTATGTTAAAGTATGTTCCATGAGTATCAGATATGAATGGAAGCTTCAATAAAAATATTTTTTAAGGTTAGACTAATAAAAAAATGAGACTTCTAGATGCTAACTTATAGAATAATCTAATAGGTGTCTGTTTTGTTCCCAGTACAACCAGTTATTTGAAAGGAAATCTAAAAAGAGTAGATTCAAAGCCTTCAAACACATGAAAAGAAGTAATGTGGCCAACACAATATACTGTATATCAAGGAAGCTTTTATTCATCACTAATATCATTTGTTATAACCTCTGGAATCTGATCTTCAAGTGTATGAATAAATTTAAGAACTAGCAATTCCAATGGATAGCAATTGGGAAAATTATATGTAAGCACTAGGAACCCTCCCTCTCATACATGTACACTTATACACATATCCTCAAATGTGCTCAATGCCGAGTAAATATAGGTAATGAAATAATTAATTCCTATTTAATTCATGAATGTATCTCCAACAATATTTCTATTTTTTTTTCTGGTAACCTCTTCAATACTCATTCCTGAAATTTATGCCTACAAGTCTAGAAGTCACAGAATCTCCCTAATCTTGCTTTAATGTGAGATGAATTGTTCATAATTATTCCCCTAGCCCATCACTTTCCATAACATCTGAGTACCAAGCAACATGTTCATATATGCAGGTTGCTATGGTTTGTTCAAGATTATAGCAATTGAATTAATACTTTATTTCTGGCATATATGCACTTCAAACTTCTGTTATTGGTTAAGGAGACTTCTAACCAAGGAGATACGTTGTTCTAATACCCCTAATAAAATGTTCAGCTCAAAGGGGTTTCCAGATATCGGGTTGATTTTTAGACCTTTCTGTTGGACTATTCAGAAACTGCACAGGCTAACCAGAGAGGTGAGTGAAATACAAGTCCATGATTCTTTTTCTCTAATTCTGGAATTCCTCAAAGCTCTAAAAAAACTAGGATTTTAAATAAGTGAGGCTCAAACTCTGTTGACACTAAAGCTTGACCTTAATTGAGAGGAAGCTATTCATAGTGTTCTGTTTATTACACTTAGAATGAATATTCATAGTTTGTCCACAGAGACATTAATGCATTCGATAATGGATGCTATCTCAGAACTTGCTGAGAAAATTACATAACAAAAACATGGCATTACATAATATGAAAAAAACAACACACTTAATTCCTAGATGCTTCCAGTCCTTCTTGTTTTAAATAAGAAGTTGTGTACTAGTACCTATTTTAAACAGTGTCCATATAAAGAAATCAGACAGTGTTATATAAGGTGGAATACTTCTCCCAATGAAGATGTTTTAAGTAACACAAACAGTCATGGTGGAGTCACCAATTCATCCATCCTCATAACCTATCGCAGGTGGTATGTGTTAAGTATCTTCTTTTTCAAAATGTAAATTATTGGCCATTGTGAGAGGTAGAGCTCTGTTCACCTTGAGCGGTGTAGACTCCTCTATCATCATGTGTGACAGTCTACAGATAGTTCCAGCAAGGTGGATGGTGCAGGATTTTCACCCTCACTGGAAGGGAGTATTTAGCAGGAACTTAGCAAAGAGGTTGTGACAAATTTCTTTGCTGATAGGCCTTTTTCATTTCCTTATAATACCATACTGATAATTTCCAGTTAAAATGGAACCATACTTTCCAAACAAGCTCACAGAAAATTTGCAAAACAAAAGTAAGAAACTGGTGGATTTTTCCTACGTTCCTTTCTTCTCTTCCATCCTATTCAGTTCATCTTTTTCAATACAATCTCTTTTCCCCCCTGCTCTACTCTTCAACCTATTCTTCTTCCACCGTCCTCTATGTTGTTGACAAGGTTACTTTTATACAACAAAAAGCTGATCGTCAGTCTCAAAGCCCTCCCTGATGTCTGTATTAACAACAGATGTTTTAGCAACTCACCTGGACACCCAATTTCCATGTGCTTCTTCAGTCCCATGCTTTCGCCTCACTCTTTAAAGCAGTCCTACAGGAAACCTGAACCCTGGATCCTGTGACCCACTTGCTGTTCCCTGTGTACCCCAAGCTCTCTCATAGCAGGTATGTTTGGTTATCCAATGCGTTCTTCTCTCTAAAAGTCTTCTTCTACTTCTCCATTTGGTGAAACTTTACTCACCCTTCAAGACTCAACTCACAGAATTCAATAGGCTTTGTAGAAGACCCTAACATGTGAATGAAGCGTTCTAGTATACCTACAGCATCCTATGAATAAGATCAGTTATCCCCTAATATTGAGCTTAGCATGTCAGTCTTCCATAGGCCCCAAACTCCTTGAGGAGAAGATAGAAATCTTCTATTCATTCATCTTTGTATTCAACATATCATATCTGGGACAAGCACCAAAATACTCAGTTCACTGTGAGATCATTATCCGCTTTTTAAAAGAAATATCATTATTGAATATCATGCTCCAGGAAAGAAATTCATCTTCCTGTCTTTCCTTTCTTGATGGAGGAGTGAGTCTATACCGCTCAAAGTGAACACAGCTTTCCCTCTCACTCTAGCCAATCACTTGTGCCTTGAAAAAGAAATTCATCTACCAAGAATCACCTAAGAGGAACAGGCACAAAATTACATAGTAGGCTGAGAACTGGCTTTCCATGTTTTGGTGTAAGGCATTGACATGCTAATCGATAATGCAAGTGTAAAATGTGGCAACTTCATAGTTTAAAAGAAGATATTTTGGGTGGAACCTGGTTGATACATTAACTAAGGAAATTGCTAATTATATTAAACTTCCCTTCCTATGTCCCATCATTTACTTCTAAAGCCTAGCAATATGAATTTGTTCTTAGAGATGCCAATACCTTTAAGATTAACCTGGAGAAATCCTTGTTTTAGCACCTACATCACCGTAAGCTAAAAGTACCTTAATAATAACTCATTATTCCACTGCATTTTTTCAAAGAAAAAATGCTCAAATATGTGCATAAATATTGTGTGCATTGTATAGGAATGACTGGTCTGCCTATTTATTGGGTTGTGTTTTACCCCAGGGAAACCCAGTAAAATTATCTTCCATTACATTTCTAAAATACTACTCATTAAAAGCAGAAATAAACTTTTATACTCATGGCCAACAATGCAGAAAAGCATCTCCACCCTGCAGCTTCTCTCAATTTCAGAAAGGAGGAGGTATTTTCCAGATGAGTTGCTGTTTGGTTCAACTTTCACTCACAATTACTATTAAGATCTTTCCCCCTAGCTTGTTATTTGGCATCTGTAAGCTCTGTCCTTATACCCCATCTTATGAATCAATGTATTTTTAATTACTGCAATAATCTAAGCTTCAGAAGTATCTGAAATTCATTTGTCTGATAAACTTTTACTATCTGTAGTTATGGACACCAAAAGAGAGAAGGGAAGGAAGAAAGACACCCCATTTCTCCTCACTCGGTGTCCTTCCTACCTGCTGCTGGATTCATTGTTTTGATTCCTTCATGTGCTGGCAAACTTTCAGGCACGCCATATGAGAATTCTTAAAATGAAGCTCTCATTTAGGAGTCACACAGTGGTGATATACACACAGAGCTCCAATTTAAACCATTATTGCATACCATCTTTTCCCTTTTATAATAATCCATTAAATGCTTTCAAGTATGGAGAAGGAATAGCAACCTGTAGATCCAAATGGAACCCAGATGACCTATAAAATACATACTGCCTCTCTGCCTGAGTTGTTAGCGCTCTCATCTCTAATGGATGGCATTGTTATTTTACCATCCAGACAACCACACACATCAATTACATGTTCTCCAATGTCATGAATCACTTTTTGAAGACAACCTGTCTTTTGGTTGTTATATATGTCATTTTGTTTTAACCTCTAAGCAAAAACTGTGTGTGTGTGCCTGTGTGAAATAGATTGATTGATAATTAGAACATACTTTGGAGGTTATTTAATATGTATTATCCCAATCTCAGACTGCAGTAATATTTGCTCAGTAATCTATGACGACAGAAGCACTCAAGAGCATAACTGTGTGCTAGATCTTTACCTCCAGAAAAAAATGCCATTTGCTTTGATTTTTATATGTGAGTTAAGATGTAATTTCCCATTGACAAACACACTTGTACATCCTGTTTACCTCATGAAATACATTTTACATTTACATTGCTTGTCAAGACTGTGTCTTGTATAATAGCACCCAATTAAAGGCAAACAATTCCAAGAGTCACTCTTTAGTTTTAAAGTCATTTCTTCAAATGGGTTATACCTCTAAATGGATGGTATATTATAGCAAAACATTTGACCTTTATTTGCAATATGGTTACTTACAGGTTCCAATTCACCTCATACTCTATGTCAGTGGACATTATAATACCTTTAAGAAATGCAACTTATACAAAGTATGGGGCTTGGTGAAACCCCCATGAAGACTAACACTAATAAGAGCAGGTGGTTATCAATGATCTTCCTTAAAAAGATTTAGAAAGGAAATTGTGCAGTATCTTCTGTAAATCACTTGTGTGGCTTTTGACTAAGATTTCTTGTTGATGTGACTTTCTTCTTCATTGCCTTTTCATATTTCATAAGAGTATCCTAAGTTAAGGTATTTTCTAATTGTTTTGTCTCATGGTGAGTCATGGATATTTGTTTACCATCCCATAATACATAATAATAATGATGATGCTAATGATAACACTAATAGTATAATTATTGAACTCTTGCCCTGCTATAGGCCAAGTGCTGAATTCTTCACAATTGTTATCTCATTTAGTTATCTTAAAAATCCTAGTTATTAGATAAAAAACCAGGTTCATAAACTCAGTATCTTTACAACTTCATAATGAAGTGACTTAAAAAGTCCATGACAGGTTATTTAAGTCACCCTGCTACATTATCAGTGCTTTATGGAGAGGGAATGGATTTTAACATATTTGTATCTCCCCCAACACTTACTACAATGTCTAGCATAGTAAGAGAACTCAAGAGTGTTTATGAAGTTGGATCATAAAAATGTTTAAAACTGGATAGGGAGATATAGGAAAGAAAACATTGTTTCTAGGATAAAAAGGAATTTCAGCAAGTTATAACATGACAGCCCAGTCTTATATATTAAAATTCAAGTGAAATGAATGCTATTCTTTATTTTTAAGGGGAACTAAATTTTGTATCAATTTCCCAGTTTTAGAAGCCATTAGAGCTGGGGGAATTTCTCATTGTATGACAAGGAGTGAAAAGGTTTGACTACTGGAAAAGACTAGAGAGAAACCATGAGGTGGAACTCCTTTTTCCTGTAATATCTTTTCTGTATTTAAGTATGCTTATTCCCCAAATTATGTAGGTGCTACTTCCACCTGACCTCCACAGCAAGTCTCCAGTAGGTATCTTTCCTCTAAGAGCCTATATCCTTTATTGCTGTGACTGTTTCATTGTAAGATAAATATTTCTTGAGGGTAAGAATTACTTTTACAAATCTTCACAAATTCAGTTTAACCCAGTGAATGGCAGAGGCTGAATGCTTGGTACATACATTGTATTGAGTTGATTGATTAATTAAACTGTTTCCAATATCTGTCAGCTTGTGACTCTGGACCAGTAAGCTATCTTTGAAGCTTGATCTTTACATCAGCAATATGGACGTCAAGATTGCGAAGGTCATGATGAGGTTCAGTCAAGACAGTAATATAAAACATGTCCTATTATTATATATACATTATGAGCTATTATGATGAGTCATCACTTTTAAAATTAATTATAACACTTCAGTTTTACTCTTAACCAGGATGCTTTTGATATACTTTTTTCCCTACAAGTCAGCACTCATTAGGAAGTGCAATGGTCTCTCATATTTCTTAGTATATGTTTACTTCACCAACATAATACTTTTATTATCCAAGTCATTTCTCCACCCAATTACCATAATTAAAAACTGACACATGAATTTACACTTCTGTCATAAAGCTGAACTGTTGAGGGAATTATGCTTTCACTATAAACAGTAAGGCATTACACTATAGGAAGATAGTGATCTTCTTAGGAAGGGCTGTGATCCTGTTAGGAAGTAAATAAAATGAGTCCCATGATTACACCAGCTAAATGCCCAGAGGCAGTTTCCAGGCACCCACAGAATGAGGAGACCCAGAGAGAACCCAAGAGTTTCAGTGAATTGAGAATATGGAGATTTGGAGATCCAAACTCATAAACACAGAGTTAGTTAAATGGCAGGTTGGAATATGAGCAAGGAGAAAATTGTAAAGAGACCACCCTGGAAAGCCATATGGAAATCCTTTCAAACTCTATCTGGTTAAGGACCTTTTCATTAAGCACAAAGAAAGAGAAAAGAACCACAGAAAGCAGTATGCCCAACTATACACAGAGTTTACACAGGACTGGGAAGAGTTTGTGAGTTTCACCAGTTAGAAGAGGCAGAGCCATCATTACACATGAGGGTACCAGGGAGAGTCCTCTACATGGTATGGGTTTTAAAATCTGATTTAAAGGGTGATTAGGGGGATCCTACACTTTTATTATGGAAACAACAATGTAAACTATTATTAACTCCATAAAAATACTTTTTAAAAGGTGTCAAAAGGATCCCAAGTAATAAAATTACTAGGTATTTTAGCAAGAAGAAATTAAAAACATATATTCACACAAAGATGCATACCTGAACAGTCATAACACTTCATTTATACTAGTCAACAACCCAATGACCATTAGCAGGTAGGTGGAAACACTAATCATGGTATTGTTCACGCAATGAAATACCATTCAAGAGAAGAAAGGAACCATGGACACACAGGGGACATACGGGTAAATCTCAGTCATTATGCTACATGTAAGGAGGCCCAGGCCAAAGACTACAGACTATGATTCAATTTAGGTGAAAATTTTAAATAAGCAAAAGTAGAGTAGAAGAATGCAGATCAGTGTTTGATAATGGCTAAAGATGAAGAAGAGCTTTTTCTACACAACATTTTGGGAGAACGGTGTACGTGTTATCTTGCAGTGGTAGACACATGCGTATGTACATTTTTCAAAACTCATCCAATTGTGTCTAAAGTTGTATTTATTGTACAACAATCACATCCCAATAAAGCCTTTAGAAATAAAACCTGACCATATGTCTCAAGAAGCTTTCTTTAGGCTATTACTTATTAGGCACTCCACAGAACTCATTTTAAAGCTTTACAGTCAGATCGCAATGTCTACCATGGGCTTTGTAGTCATCCTTAGTTTCAAGGAAGGCTAGGAAAGTTAATAGAAGTGGAATCCTTTTCTTCATACTCTGCTGTAGAAAGGAGTAAGGCCAAAGAGAACTAGAAATGGTTGCAGGGACTACCACTGTCTCACATGAAATTCTAAGTATAAAACAGAATAATTCCTAATAAACCAGGGATATCAATTCTGCTCATAACAACCTAGGTTTGTTAGGATAATCAAAGCCTGTTGCATACTAATTAACTGAGTTTCTAGCTAACTAGTATTTATTTTAAGTTTTATCAAAAATTTTTCTTCGATGCCTAAGAGTTTTTTCTTTCTTAAGTACAAGATTGGGAATGTATTTTATTTTGTTTTTATTGCTATTGAATCGTCCAGTGCTCGGATTCATCACTTTAGACATAAAGTTTAGTTTTCAGGTGCAGACAGAGATGGATTTAGTGAAATAATTCTCAGTTAAGTTCAATATAATGCTGATCCTGCAAAACATAGAATGTTCGTCTTGCAAAATTTATTCCTTTTCTTCCCTCCAAATAAGTGTTCTATAGTTAATTATGTTTGGATAATGTTGCTTTTTATAATCAGCTCTTATGATGCTATAAAGCAAGTTATTAAAATTTCTGAAGTATACGAAAATAATTCACCAAAAAACTCACACTACTGATTAGATTAATTTTCCTAAGTAAAGAAGTTATTGTTCTTGTAATTTATTTACATTAACTTCCTGAATTCCAGTAGGGCCTGCTGCTTCTGTTGCTACTTCTGTTGTGGAAGACCACAAACTATGAAGTCATGCAGAGCTGGGACTGAATTCCAACTAGGTGATTTAACACTGACCATAAATAAGTTTTATTATCTTTGATTCTTGGTATTATCATCTATAGACTTGACATTTAACATGTAAGTGTTCTTGTAAGAATTAGAGATACTATCTATAAGCATCTAACAAAGCACCTGGACAATTTTCCCCAGAATTCTAATTTATCATCAATTTATCACTATCATTTACATCATTACCATCATATGGCTTTCTTAAGGATCTCTAGATCTTGGATCTTCTCATTTAATTTTCCTTTAAATTACTGGCATCACTTTTTTTACATAAAAGAATGTGCCTCTGCTCTAAAAGGGTTTGAGAGACTCTAGTTAACTGAGGTTTTAGTTTTAGTTGGTTTTTAGTACATCTAATTTTATACTTTGGACAACAACAGCATCCTGCTGTTTCAGTAAGGTTATGGGACTCTAAGCTATTTAACATATTTTAGGCTGAAATCAAAGTCACAGCTGTTAGTTGCCTTCTCTGTGGTTAAGAAGATTCTTAGCGGGCCTCCCTGGTGGCGCAGTGGGTTAAGCAACGCACTGCGAAACAAACGGCAGCCGCTGCAGCACGAGTTCGATCCCTGCTGCCGGCCAGGGAGGGGACCCACATGGCATAGCAGACCTCTCCTGCTGTGCCCGCTGCTCTCCTCAGCAGTGTACTTCCCTTGATCTGCCTGTTCTGCTCCCCGCTCTCTGTGGTGAATCCTCTCACCTGCCCCCCACACCTCTGGCCTGTACCCCAGTGCTTGTATGCATAAATAAATAAATCTTTAAAAAAAAAAAAAGAAGATTCTTAGCTGTTATTCCCACATCCATCATAAGCACCTGTAGAGATTCTAAGAGTGCTGAGCTAGTGGGAGAACAGTATTAACATATTATGGCTTCCTTGGTTCATCATACTTTTGAAGATCCTACTCTGTTCATAATGTAAGTCTTTTATCACATTTTCTTAGGTAATATTAACAATAATAATTGATAATAACAAAAGTAATAAAAGTAGTCTTATACTTTTTCCTGTAAAACAACACTGGGTGTTTAAGATTGTGAAGGCATTTTTTTCAAATGAATGTTTTCATAAAGCAATAACCAGACTCTCTGGACCATTATGTAATGTCAGAAAGGTCATTTAATGTTTTCATAAAAACTCCTGTTTTTGCATTAGGTAAAATGTTTCACAATAATTGTACTGATTGTCCGTCACAGCACCTCATGCTGGGGAGCATGCTGTTAACAGGGTCATTTCTTCTTCACAGTGGAGAATACAGAAACAAAGACACATTAGTGGTAACTTGTCCAAATGAACACCGTGAACTAGTGAACCAATACCACTCAAAAGGAGACACCACACAGGAGATGGCATAGTGAAGGTTAATTTCAGATTAAACTGGGGCAGCATGCACATTGGGTCATCTTGGGAAGATGTGCTAAAATGCACTGAGACAAGGTTAGTCATGGTTCATAAACCTTACCTCAGAGGGTTCACTGCTGTATGTTTAGGCATTCAACTTTATTTTCACAAAATAGTTGTGGCAGGAAGACTCTGCTTTTTCTTATCAAAGTGAAGATAGGAAACAATACTTTCTTTTTCTTCCTATTAAGTGTCAACAGTTTCATCCACTTTGGGTTGCCAGAGTTAAACTGACTCTGTTCGTAAGAAGTGATTTTCAAACTTCTCTTACTAAAATCACATGAAGTAATAAAGTAATGCCTGATCATTACACACCCGAGGGCTGTTTTCAATTGCAGAAGTTCACGGCAGCAGGACGATGCAGCATATACCTCGGATGGAACATATTTTAAATGATCACAGACTTTATGTTGCCCTGCAAAGACTTCTCAAGTTCCATAAATTCCAGATTAATCTTTCTCTCTACTTCTCCCTCTCCCTATCTCTCTTTTCAATACCATTTCTAGTTTTAAGAAGGAAACCTAGAGTCTAGAAAAGATGAAATCTTTCAGATATTTCACATTGAGGAGATTCTCATCTCTTAAATTTCCATATCGCCTGAGTGCTTTCAATGCCTAAGAAATTGAATACAAGTATTAAATAATGATGAGGTTTTCCAGGCTACCTATTAATTCCAAACACACTTATAGTTCAGCACCCTTAAAAAAGTAAGCATTCACATCTGAGCAAACTAATATATTAATCTATGATATTTCACTGATGTAATGGGAAAATATACATAGACATATCAAAGGAAGGTGATGTCTCTGAATGAATGCCAATGAAAATCATTTTTCAGTATGAAGAATACTGATTTTGTAGGGCATGCTTCTACAATTATAGCTGGCAATAATGCTTGTGGCTCCTAATAATGTGAATTCTGTACATAAATCTTAAGTTAAAAATCTATAGCTGTAATTTGACAACACTAACTGCTGGTGAGGACTTGAAGCAATCAGAACTCACACACTGCTTGTGGGGACATAAAACATTACATCCATTTAGGAAAAACAGTTTGAGAGTTAAAGTTAAACATATATTTGTCTATCAAACCCACTCCTAGGTATCTAGCCAAGAGAAATAAAAACTTATTTCCACATAAAGAACTGTATAAGAATATCCACACAGCTTTATCCATTATAACCACAAAATGGAAACAAGTATTTTGTCAATGGGATAAAGTTAAAAAAAATCTGTGTGTACCCTGAACATTAAATAGATTATTGATATTGCCAACAGCAGGACTGGATCTCAAAAAAACATTAACTTTGATAAAAGAAATGGGAAATAAGCATGCATATCTATTGATACAATTTTCAAACACGTTAAAAAAAGTGGTTTTTGACGACAGAATGTAAAATTTGGTTGCTTATAGCAAGAGTAATATTTGGGTAGAGGAACAGAGAACTTCCCCAGATAATAGAGATATTCTTGACTTCGTTAGGGGCATGAATTAGATTATATACATAAACATATTGAACTGCACTTTTAATACCTGTGCCTTTCACCATGTGCAAATAACATGTATTACTCTATACCCCCACGCCCACCATAGCTTCAACTCTGCTTCTGCATTCTCTTGAAACTGGAGTTTCCTTGATCACCTCCCAGATTTTGCCAGGACATGTGGAGCCTTTGCCTGAATTCCTGCAAGTTCCAAAGTGGCCTCACTACACAGCTCTTCACTTCTGGCGACATTTTCTTTCAGACTTAAATGATCCATTTCTAAGATTCTGACTTTTTTTCTCACGCTCATAAAAAAATCAGTAATAAAACTTTTTTTTTTAACTTCAGTTCCTGACATGTGACAAGTCTGTCTCCAGAAAGTGTTCATTTCAATATGGTGGCAAATCACCAATTCACTGATAAACTTTAATAGAGAAGGGTCATTTTATAATATGTTATAAAGTAATGGATAAGAATTAGGGACTTAAAATGATGAATAATGATGTTTTTATAGAAGTAACAGGAAGACTGGTGAAGATCATTTATCTGTGGCTTTTTCACACAGAGGAATTTGGCATTCAGTACCTTAGGGCATTGTCTTTTGCTGGCACAGAGGGAGGCCGAATCTAAGAGCTCACTCTGCTGTTCCAACACCAGCAGTTGGCTTTAACTCTTTCCAAGTTACTTCAGTGAAGGTGAGTGAAGACCACGCTTCACTTACTGATGTCAACCCCTCTCCACTGTGGCTAACACTACTATGGTTTGTAAGCACAATGATCATTTCTTGAGATTTCTGACCTTGTTAAAATGGGAACAAAGAAAGTAAGAAAGAAATTGCCAGGCACTTTACAAATGCTAACCTGTATGTGTTTTACAATATTGTTTTGCAATTACTAGATGGTCCCAGGGCATAAAATCGTGCCATGATTTCTAATGTGAGTTTTGGTCTCCACAGAATGATTTCACTGGGTCTAAAGATGTAGGTAGCAAATTCCATCCCACACTTCATAAATATGGGGACACTATTACTTTAGTGTGGCTTCTTTATACTCTACTTTATTATGACTATATCTATATAAATGCAAACACTGTTTCTGTGAATATAATTTCATAAAGCAAAACTATCTTCTATCTTTAGCAGAGAAATTCAAGTGGCAACTATGACAAGCAAAGAAAAATGAATGCAGTTAACTTCAACCATCCCTGCTCATCTGAAAGCTTATGTCAGTTTCTAAATAAGCTTTTCATTTTTCTATTCAGTCTGCTGATCTTTGTTGATTTACAGCATGAATGAGCATGGCACATTGCAACTTGTATAGTGTATTTTTCCTAAATAATAAAACATTTATTGCAGACACATCAAGCTAGCTAGTGGCTCTAAATTATTATGGCAATGAAGTACCATGTTAACAACTCATTTACACCCTTCTGGTAACTCTCCATTTCCAAGGTAAGTAATTTAATTCTACCTAGGAAGAATGTCTTTACCAGATGCAGTTACTGCAACTTGGAAAAGTACATTTAAATCAGATTAGAGGTTATCATTAGATCATCAGGAACTAAACACAAGGAAAATATTTAGTTGAGATAGTCTGAATTATCTCCTACAATTTTTGATAAAGATGTGCTAAAATACCTTCAGAAAGCACAATATGTATTCAGCCATGCTCAGTATATGCTACTTATGAATTATCTATGTTTTAAAAGTAAAATTTGACATTCTTTTCAGTTCTCACTTTGGTCAAGGTACAGAAACAGAGTGAGGTGCTTTCCTCATCAACTTGGACTTCACAAAGTGAGAGGTGATGCCTCACCTTACTGACTGCGCAGAATACTTTCTTATACAAGTATCTACCATAATGTTGATGCGAAGTCCGTCTAAAATTGTATTTCCTTCCTTCTTTGTCCAACGTCCTGATTCCCATCACCTTCCTACACCCACCCAGTAACTATTTCAATGTAATATGTCCCTCTAAAATAGAGATATTTTATGCACATTTTGAGTTTAAGATTGCTTTGTTTCATTTTTAAATAACATTTTTATAAGCATCTATTTATCCGATATCACTAGTTGATGGCTTCTAACAGCAGCATATAGTGTTTTTGAGGTATACAACATCCACATTTCCTCAACTATTCCATGACTAAGTTCTCTCTAGATCTCTATTATAAGAGATAATGAACCCTCACAAGGTCTTTTATGAACCCATGAAAGATTTTCGCTAGGCTATGTTACAAGACTGGGCTTCTTGAGTCCCACTCAAATAGCATGCTCACATACTGAGCAAGGATGAATGCATGGCAACCAAGGTGAGTTCACACTTATAGTATGCAAGGGGCACACAGTAAGATAAGAAGTGCACATACATTGAGAAAGCTGAGTAGGTACCCATTAAGATTGTGATCATACTCCCTAATCAAGATGTCTACATACAAAGTAGAGGTGTACACACAAGTGCAGTCAACTCCAAATTAAATTTGTGGATTACTTACGTATTGAAGTTTAGAACAGCTGGCATCTTACCAGCAGTGCCAGAGTATTTCCATCTGCTCATATTCCCTACATGTTTGGCTGAATTCATATATTTTTCCTTATGTCATAATGTAAGCTATTATTTCCTTTGTATTATATTTATCCTATTTCTGTTGAATTTGAGTAATTTTAAGATATTTGTGATAAGTTGCACCCACCTTTCTGTAAATAATACATATAAAGGCTTTTTACATTTTCAATTGATTTTCTATATTTTTTGTGATTTCAAAAATTTCTTCCATGTGTATTATTAGATATAATCACATACTGTATACTATGTAAAATATACTAGAGTATTCTTCATCACTAACAGTTGTTAATTCTATATATTAAAACATTCTTTTTTGAACTTCAAATTTTGTTTTTGGGAATTTTATTAAAGGCTCTCTCCATCCACACTCTGGTTACAAAACAGTTTTCCTCCTTTATTTCCAATACTTTTAGTTTACCTTTTACATCTGGAGATCTAATACAACAGAACTGTACACAGTGGATCACAACAAATGCTCCAGATTTATTTTCTGATAAGTGGTAAGCAATTTCCAAGCACTGCTTTATATGTATAAAAAATACAAAGATGCACCTGAGATAGTATATATACATCACTACATATTCTATTTTATATGTATTCTCATATAAAAATGAATCTCTTGAAATTCTGTTCCTTTGCTATGCTTATTTCTTAGATGCCATGTTATTTTTACTAAATAGCTTTGATGTTTATGAATATCTGGGAAATCACTCTACTTTACTCATCTTTTTATGGATCTATAGCTCCCATATAAAGTTTGAATGGAATTAGCCAAGTTCCTAAAAGCATAATTCTGTTTGGAATTCCCTTGAACTTATAGATTATTTTAAAGATCTGTATCCTAAAATATGTTGCCCCACCAATAAATACTTTGACATATTTTAAGTTCTTTAATAAAGTCATTAATTATCTTCAAAAGGTAGTATTCATAATTTGTTCATTTATAGATATAAAACAATTTTTGTCAATTTCTATAAAGTGCAACTTATTTTTTATTGCTTTTTCTGTTTATTATTTTTGCTATACAATAGGAGTCCAACAAATGTTGTCTCTCAAAGATCAGATAGTAAATAATTCAGGCTTTTCTGTTGACACCACTCACCACCCCCCCACCCTACACCTCTGTCCTGTATCCTAGTTCTTATATGCATAAATCTTAAAAAAATAATTTAGCCTTTGTGGGCTGAACAGTTTCTGTTATAACTATTCCACTCTGCTACAGTAGCAGAAAGTAGTCTTAGACAATATAGAAACAAATGGAAAGGACTATGTTCTAATAAAAGTTTATTTACAAAACAGATGATGGCTACTTTGCCCAGGAGGCAATAGTTTGTTGACTCCTGCTACAGAGTACAGAGGAACAGTATTAATTTGTTTATGCAGCAAATTTGCTTAACTCTCTGATTAGTTAGAAAGATTAGATTGGAGGCCTCTCTGGTGGAACAAGGTGTTAAGTTGCAGCACTGTGAAGCCATCTGCAGCTACTGCAGCAAAAGTTCAACCCCCAGGCAGGGAGGTGACCAACCTGGCACAGCAGACCTCTCCTGTCTTGCCCACTGCTCCCCTCAGCAGTGTATTTCCGTAGATCTGCCTGTTCTGCTCCCCACTGTGTCTCTTAGAATCTTCTCACCCCTGCCTCACCTCTGGCCTGCACCCCATCTCTTGTATGCATAAATAAATAAATCCTTTTAAAAAAGAATGATTAGATTGTTGGTTGCATTTAGAGCTTTTAAAAAATACTGATAGGGGCCTCCCTCCCTGGTGGCTCAGTGGGTTAAGCAGGAGTTCAATCCCTGCTGCTGGGCAGGGAGGGGACCCACATGGCACAGCAGACCTCTCCTGCCGCGCCCCACTGCTACCCTCGGCAGTGTGTTTCAATCAGTCTGCCTGTTCTGCTCCCCTCTCTAACTGGTGTATCCTCTCACCTCCCGCGACTCTGGCCTATACCCCATCTCTTGTATGCACAAATAAATAAATCTTTTAAAAAAAATTGATAGATATATTATCTTTAAATAATGTGAGTTTTCTTTCCAATTATCAAATTTGTATTTTGTCCCTAACTAAATAGGTAACTAGGATCTTCACCACTGCATTAAATCACAATTATTTGGGGGACATCCCTGTCTTAATCTTACCCTTTTTGACTGTTGCTCTAGAGTTTCTCTTAAATATAATGTTTCATAAATGAAGGCAAGGATAATACATCAGCTCTGACATTTTGAAAAATTTAAAGTATGTAATAAATGAATAAATGAGTGAATATATAAATTAAAGAACTTTCAGAATTTGCTAAATATTTTACAGAGTTCATGTCACTTAAAATTTACAGAAATGTAACATTTTGTAGCGTAAGAGAGCATCTTATTCTCATTTTATTAGTTTGGAAGAGGTCAAATTATCAGCCTAAGTTTTTAAGTCAAATTAATAACAAATTAAAATTACAATGTCTTCAGAGTTGATGCTTCTAATAGGACATGCATTCTAGATACATAAAGCTGAATACAGGAGGAGAAATTAGGAGGCTAACTATTTAATAAGTTAACTTCCTAACTTCTGACTGCTGTTAATTCTTGCCTGCTATAGCTAAAAGAAAACAAGGAGCTACAGATAACTTCAAGTTCTAGCTAGAATGATCTAACATGTATATTATTACTAGCTTTTCAGACCCTTTTAAATTTATTATTTTACTTGAGATAGATAAATGTCATGATATAAATAAAGCAAATACATTACTTTTTCATTATTTGACATAAAAGGAAAAAAACCTGCAAAGGTTAGGTGAATTGTCCAAATTTAAGCAGTAAATTAGCAGCAATAACAGAAATATACTCAGGTATACCCTAGGCATCTCCTTACACTACTTGCTGATCCTGGCATCCACAATTTTAAAAAAGCAAAGAAATAAGGGAGAAGGAGGTAAGAAACATGTGTATGACTTATGAGGTACAAACTAAAATATGCACAAAAAGGTACAGTGCTATGAATGAATATACCACAATTTATCATTTTCATTCTACAGTTGATAAGCCATTGAATTTATTCCAGTTTTTGACAAAAGTGTTGCCTACCTCAATATCAGTTGTAATTGATATTACTATGAATTTTAAAGTCACATCTTTATTTGGTATTTTTGTGAAGAACCTTTTCAATTCTTTTACTTCAACAATTTTTAAGTTTCATATTCTACCAACTGAGCTAGCAGGACACTTTAACATTTTAACTTCATAATTAAGATATGATACTTTTACTAAGCTTATGACTCTAGTATTTTTTTAATATAGTTTAGCAGGTATTCAAAGTATTTGGTTTTTCACATTAGAGATACATCTGGATTTGCATATACCATTTACAGCTGTTGCCCATTTGTTCCACTGCTCTAAAGATCCTTTTGCCTTCCTTGATTTTTTGGGAAGGATATTTTTATTATTCTATTGTGAACAGCAAGTAGGTCCTTATTTATGATTTTTTTTTTACTTCTGTTACAAAGGTGACCCTATAAATAAAATATATAATCCTAATTTATCTTTAACATCCCATTCTCTTTTCCCCTACCACACTCCTTTATACCCTCTTTGATCATTTTCCCTCTTCCCTACCTCTTCCTGCTTCTAGTGACTGCTAGTTTTTGTAAATATTTTGTTTTGTCAAAATTTGCTATGTAAAACGCAGCAGACCTCTGTATTCTAGTCGATCCACGTGTTCGCTCCTTTATCTGTCTCTAGCGAAATCTCTCCCCTCCTTTCCCCCTCCCCGTCACCCCACAGCTCTGGCCTACAACCCAACTCATGTATACACAAACAAAATTTTTTTTTAATTTGCTGTGTTAATATCCACTACTTATCTTTGTCATTCTGACATGCTTTGCTACACATAATTCTCTCAAACGCCTTCCATTTTGCTGTAAGTAACAACACATTGTCTTTCTGTAGGGCTAAATAGCACTCTGTGCTGTGGGTATACTACATCCTCTTGACCGAATCCTCTATCAGTGGGTCCTCAGGCTATTTCCTTCTCCTAGCTATTAATAAATAATGCTGTGATAAAGGGCATATAAATTTTGAGTTGATCACTTCATGTTCTTTGGGTAGATGCCAAGTGATCATATGGTGTTTCTATTTTTAGATTTTTAAGGTAAATTCAGATTGCGATTCAAAATGGCTACACCAGTTTACATTCTCACCAACAGTGGTATATAAAAACATAACAGATTTTTATCTGTTAATTTTGTATTCTGCCAACTTATGGTATTCCTTTATTGTTTCTAACTGCTTTTTGGTAGCATCTTCAGGGATACATATATTTACATTACATCATATTTATTTCATGGCCACTTTGATGCTGATATATTCTTTATTGTTTGTTTCTCAGTAAAGCTACTTACTCATCCATCTTGATAATTTTTTTAAAAATCAATAAAATCAGAAAAATTTAACTCATTTACCCCTTCTTTCCTTTCTTGATGTTACTGGACATTTTAATCCTGTGCCTCTTAAAATTCTACAAGTTATCAACAGGATTGTCATTGTTTTATATTTGAGATGAGTATTTATCTAGATTTCCCAACATATTTATTCCTCCAAATTGCTTGTATTGTATTTCATTCCAACATCCCCATAATTTATCTGAAATTATTTGCCTTCTGTCTGAATCATTCTCTGGTATAGTTGTGCTTGTGGAAATGTTCTCTGTTTTGATTATCTGAAATATCCTTTATTTTTCTCTGCTTATGAAGAAAGTTTTCAAAGATTATTAAGCTCTATGATGGTATTTTTTATTCATTACTTTTAATAACTCATTCCAATGGTTTCTTGCTTCTCTACTTTTTAAAGAAATTAAATGTCAATTGCATTATTGCTCTAATAATATTAGAAAGATAATAATAGTTCCTTTCTCTACAGCAGCAATTAACATTTTCTCCATCTTTGTTTTCTACAGTTTTACTTTGCAGTGCCTTGATTTTCTTTGTGATTTATGAGTTGGGGAGTTAAGTCACTTCTTTAATCTGTAGTCTTCTACCTCTCATCATATTTTAAATATCCTCGGCCATATCATCTTTTGTGTGTGTGTGTGTGCTTTAAGATTTATTTATACATACAAGAGCTGGGATACAGGCCAGAGTCCAGGACAGTGAGAAGATTCACCAGAGACAGAATAGGCAGACTGAACGAAACACTGCTGAGGGGAGCTGCGAGCAAGTCTGCTGCACAATGTGGGTCCCCTCCCTGGCCGGGCATCGAACTCGTGCTGCTGTGCTGCGGATGCTTCATAGTGCGGTGCTCAACCTGCTGCGCCACCAGGGAGGCCCTCGGCCATATCATCTTAAAGATTATTTCTACTCTACTATTTGTCTAATCTACTAAATCTTTTTATGACAACTTATTTTCACTTGTGCTTTCCAGTTCTGGATTTTTCCACTAGTTTTTCTTCATAATTTCCCATTTTCTTCTCAATTATGGCAAGAGGAAGAGAGAATGAGTAAAGCGGGAGAGAGAAAAAAGAGAAAGTAATACTTGTAGTTGGTCTCAGTGAAAGAGATGCTTTGTAATAAGCATTTCTGATATTTCTGGAATCACACTCTTCAACTTTTAATTATAAGAAAGGATGCCTATCCTTCTTTGTAATGAAAAATATGATTTATTGGTACAAAGACTACACTTTCCACATGTCAAATCAATAAAATTCAAAGTATAGATAAAAATAAAAGTTTAGTAATTATCTGTGTAAACAATAGTGTAGGAAAACCAGTAATTTTATGAATTGACAATAAAATTAATTCTATAGTGTAATTTGGAAATAAATATATTTATATATAAATTTTATTTATATACATATTATCTCATATATATAAATTTAAAAGCACCCATTTCATGACCTATCAATTATTCCAAGTAAAAATATGTCTACCCAAATACTTATGCCTGTGAGTGAGAATGTATATTTATACTAACTGATTAGAAAAAAATCTAAATTCCCCAAATAAGGGCAAATCAGATAATATTTCACTCTAGTGAAGGAAGATGAATAACCTAAGTGCCATTTATTACATACTGGTTAAATAAATTACGCAACAAATTTTTCATGCAATTGCTTGTAATATATCTATAAAATTGTTTTGAATAAATTTTAATAAGATTTACATTAATAAAAATTATGGTAAATATACATAACTTTTTATAAACTGGGTTGAGATATACTTGTTTTGAACTCTGAGGTATGTTAAAAGAATACATAGAAAATAGCACAAAATTAGTATCTCCCATTTGTATACTTGCACAGACAAAGATATATAAAAGCACTTTTAAAACAAAATTCTTTATTTCTTTTATGATCTCTGCCAAATCTAAAACTTACCTCGCTTCAATTATCACTTTCCTCAAAAAGTTTTCTCAGTCTTCCATTTAAAGATAATCTCATTATCCTCTGAACCTCAAAATACTTGTTTGTGCTAAAATTATTAATACAGTCTACATTTAAAGGAAGAATGTGCATCACTGACTAGAATCACTTTTATATAATAAACTATTTAATAACAATTTGTTTTTCTTTTTTTGTTTTTGTAAAACTTTAAATCCCTATAGCAATATACTTTACCTTTCACATATTAGGTTGGAAGAACCCATAGTATAGTTGAATTAGTAAAATTCTGATTAAGTGAATCAAATGAATAGATGAATGATATCTTACTGCATGAGAAAAAATTTTCTACCTTATAGGCTATGAGGCACATGCTTAGTTGAGAGCATTAAATGAGTTCCAACCTTATGAACATCATTTACAATATTTGATTGTACCTAAGATTTGAAGAAATCGTTGAAGCTTGGGTCTTTATGATCAGCATATTTAGTATAAATTACAATTGCTTCATAATATGGAAAGAGTTTCATATCAAGGTTCCCCCAAGCCCCTTGTTAATAAAATTAAATACAGGTTTAGCTTTTTCTAAAAAAGTGTGCTATCCTAAATTTGATTCTACTGCTTAATGGAGACTGGTTCATCTGATTCTTTGAAGCAGTACAAAGATGGGAGGCAGACAATTTAGGGGTATCATTTACTCAAATTTGCAGTCATTCATCCTGAAAACACAATTAGGTGTACTAGAATACAGAAAAACAGTTTCTTCTTATTAAAATTTAGCTGGTGAATGCACTATGCCTAAGTTCTGACACTTGTCTCTACTTTGAGCCTTTAGGAAAGATTCTGAATAAGAAATAAGAGACAGAACTTAGAATGTCTATCTCACCAGCTAAATTAAAATAAGAAGGATCAGCTTTTCCTAGCCAATGCAACTAATTAAATTTTTAGGGTAAATGGCTGAAAAATAAAAGACAATGGCTTTTTGGATTTGCGACTACTGCCCTTTGAGAAAGCTGTATGCACACCCAGAGCACAGAAACCAAATTTTGCATATCCCGACTAAAAGGAAGCTCAACCAGATTCTATTGGCTTTTTCCACTCTGATGAGGGGGAGTACTGATGTGGGTTAGAGTCAAGGTGAAAGTTAAGGCATAATTAGTCTATACCTGTCTGTGAACTGAAACCTTTGTGTGGTGAAGGAGATATTTGAGCACTGTGGGGAGTTTATAATTAAAGAGTTCTTCTAAATCTGCTTCTTGGACTACACTCTTTCCTGGACTGTCTCTCTGTAAACACCTGGTGGTTAATCTTATAAAGAAGACAAGTACATGCTCCTCTTTTGGGGAACTCTTTGCCCTAGGAAAGGCAGCAAACCCATATGGGGTCTAAAATAAAGAAACACCTTACATCTGGAACAGCCTCTGTTCTGGGCTAAAGGTCTTTGGCTTGTACAACTGCGATGACCACCTTATATTTTAGTCTGATGCCTTAATTTTAATGGCAATTTTGCATTTCATTAAGTTCATAGACTAACAGATTATTTAGCAGTCCAATTAATCATATGTTTAGGGCATTATCTATGCAATAGTTACCGTTTTGGGTTTGTTTTGTTGTTGTTGTTTTTTAAGAATAGGCTATTTCCCAGAAAGAAACAAATAGTCATCATAGAAAAAAATAGTAACTTTGTTAAATCACATAAAAAGAGGGGTACAATAGCCTCTTCAGTACTTAGGTTCTATAACGATTTCAATCTGAGACAGCTGTTGCTACTTAATGAATGTCTGTGGTCCCACAATATTCATTAAATGAATTTAATCCTCAAGGAGATAGTATTTAGAAGGGGAACTTTGAGAGATGATTGGGTGGTGAGAACAGCCATCTGATGAATAGAATTAGTGCTCACACTAACAGAGAGTACAGAAGAGAGTCCTCAATTTTCTGCCACGTGAGGCTAGTGTGAGAAGACTGCTGTCTGCGAACTAAGAAGTAGGCTTTCACCACATACAAAATCTGCCAGTCACTTGATCTTGGGCTTCACAGGTTCCAGAACTGTGAGAAATAAATGTTTATTGTTTATAAGCCACTCAGTCTATGCTATTTTTTTTTTTTTATTGTGGCCTGGGCAGACAGAGGCATGTGGCCTAGAAATAATGCATGTCATGCTACAGTCTAACTCTACTCCAGTGCAATGATCAAGTTTTATCTTAAAAGTTGGCACACTTTGGGCCTCCATGTGACACAAAGGGTTAAGCACTACACTATGAAGGCTCCACAACCACTAAACCATGAGCTCGATCCCTGGCTAGGGACGGGACCCACATGGCATGGCAGACCTTCCTGTCTTGCCCACTGTTCCCCCAGCAGTGTATTTCAGTCAATTTGCCTGTTCTGCTCCCACTCCGTCTCTGGTGAATCCTCTCACACCCCACCTCTGGTTTGTACCCCAGTTCTTATATGCATAAATAAATAAAGTCATTAAAAAAAAAGTTGGCATATTTTCTCACTCATCTCCAAATGGAAAGACTTAAGTTTGTTTCCTTTCCTTTCTCCTACATAAACATCCTCATAGTTCTAAAAATGTACTAGAAATATTGGATTTTTCTGAGTAGCTATTCTACATCTGTTTACAGTAACTATGACAACTTTCTTGGAGTGAAGTTATTCTTTTGACTCCACCCTTTACTAGTGTCATTGAGTAACTTAACCTCATTATGACTCAGTTGTATCATGAGACAAATGGAGATAATACAATATAAACTGTGCAGAACTGTTATGGGGATTAAATGAGATCATGAGCTGAGATCAGCATCTGATACATAGTAAAGGTTTAATAAATATCACTCATTATTATTTCTATTCTTCAATGTGTTATGGTACTGTCATGTAGAAAGCTTAATTAGACTCTTTGCCAGATAGAAAGGTTCAAAAGACATGAATCACAGAAGTATAGCTTCTGAAAATACTAAAGCTCCAGGAAGAAATATAATTCAGAGGACATTTGGAAAATAACAAAAGTACTTACCATACTGAGGAACATCCACTCTTGAGAAATGATAAGTAAGATACAAAGAGTCTGGCAGGTAGCAATTTGAGCACAGAGAGAATTTGGAAGGATGAGGAGAGGTAAGGTTGAGAGGAGAGTAGTAATCAGGATCTGACGGTTCCTGGTGATTTCATGGGAATGAGCTTTAAATTTCACTAGGAAAAATGGAAAAATCATAAGAAAATGCTCAGAAATAAGAAGAGACATTGAGCATAACAGATCAGAGAACACATATTTCCAAAAGTTAGATTTAGAAAAAGTAAGGAAAAAAGGACCTGAAGAGACCTAAGTACCCACTTGCATTAGAATAAAAAGTCCCGACAAGCCAAAGGGGAAACTGGCAAAAGTGATTTAAAAAATTGGAGGCATTACCTACAGAAAGAAAAGAACTGTGCCATCTGAAAATGAGTCATTTGAAATAAACAAGCCCAAAAATCATATCTGAATGTTGCTGGTGTTGGTAAATGTGGAAATCAGAAAGTTTAAAATAAATTAAGAGGAGGGATGTTATAAATTAACAGTAAGGAGACAATACTTGAAAATAATAACATATCTGCCACAAATTTAGCAATCCTAGAGAAGAAGGATTACTACCCAAAGCTAATAGCTTTTAAGAAATTAAAAAATAAATATCATTTCAAAAGGCAGAGGAAAACACAGAAGCAGCATCTACTTTCTCCCAGCTTTAATAAAAAAAATGCAAACAAATAAGAACTCCTTGGTTGCTACAATAGCCATAATTAGGAAGTGTCAGTTCTGGGGTCTGCCACTTAAACAGAACAAAATAAAATATAAAATTATTTCCTTTACTGCCACTGGGTGAGTTATGAACCAAAGAAATTAACAAAGGCAAATGAAAGTAACCAACAATTCCCGGCTTGCTTACCTGTTGCCTTAGGGCAGTGTGTAATGTAATGATGTCAATTAAGAAAGAGGTCTTTATTTTCATTTATGACTCCTGCCCATAAAATGATTAGACTTTTTCTCAGTGCTATCTTTTCACAGATTACCTGAAGTCATTATCCCATGACAGCTGCCATTAGAGTTTTTAGGTTCTACCTGATATGCCTCATCTTAGAATAAAAGAAAAGATGGGGTTCTTTGATCCTTCAATTGTTACATTATCATGTCGCTTGAGACAGAGAAATATTCCTATTTTTCATCTTTCCTCACTTTTCTCTTTTCTAACCATCCACATTTGCCCTTTCTAACTGAACACCCCCTCACCCTCCAGTCCTTCATTAATGGGTAGAATATAATTTGTCTCACAACGTTCTTGACAAATAGCCCTTGCAATTCTACCAAAAGAAGACTAAACAAGGGCCTCCCTGGTGGCGCAGCGGGTTAAGCAACACACTGTGAAGAAAACGCAGCCACTGCAGCACGAGTTCGATCCCTGCCTCCGGCCAGGGAGGGGA
>JAGFMF010011858.1:2495901-2682787 GCA_019455555.1 Galemys pyrenaicus
TTGTTCTTATTCCTTTCCTTGATCCTTATTTGGTTCCCTTATATTCCTCCTAGGGGAGGAAACATCTGGTATTTTTCTTTTGCCTTCTGACTTACTTCACTGGGCATAATCCCTTCCACTTCCATCCATGTTCCTATGAATGCATCTAGTTTTTCTTTTTTGATTGCTGAATAGTATTCCATCGTGTATATGTACCACAGCTTCCTGATCCACTCATCTGTTTTTGGGCATTTAGGTCATCACCTCCTATCTCCTTTGTACTATAATAAAGCTCCAGTAGAAAGGTTTTGTGGAAATAGAAGCATTGCTATCAAGTCTGGTAGCAAAGTGGGTCTTAGGCATAATTCTATATTTCCTAGTGGTTGACAAGGAGCAGCACGAACACCTCTATGACTCCGGGAGCAGTAAGAGGATGATTTCACCCTGTGGTTTGAGACAACTTGATCCTAAAATAGCCTAGAAACTAACCAATCAGTAGTGATTTAAGTATGCAAACTAATATTGCTCTATTTGTTGGTCATATTTCTGCATTTCCAAATACTCCCAGGTACTGAAAAAGCAACTGTTGAAAAGCTCTGTAAGTACACAACACCATCACCAATTGGTTTTAATATGTAAATGTGGCATGATTTAAATATTTCTTCTGCACAGATACATTTTCCTCTTTATTACAAATAAATTACTCAGCTCACAAAATTATCTGAACAGTAAGGCACAAATAAGTGAGCATTATTGTTTGCTGGTTGAAGAGATAAGCAGTTAAACATCTAGAGGTGAAGTGGAGGACAATTAACATCCCAGCCCACTCAATTATCATACAATGCCCACTTCTCAGGGAATTAGAGCTATTACAATCTGCTACTATGAATAAATGAGTATTTTAGCTCTCAGAGGGTAATGCAATAGTCTTGAAAATAATCTTTTTATGAGAGTGTGGCTTTATCAGTTATAGTTTGGAGTCAGGATAAACACTGACTATGTATTGCATTATAATGACTGCTGGAGGGTGCTTGCATTGGGTTTTCAATGTTATTAATTTTGCACTTCTACTCTTCTTGTCTAATAAGCTTTGTGAAATCAGTTTTGGCAAACAGACTCCAGCTCACTTTTAATACTATCTTCCTTAGTGAATTTTAGCAGCAAAGAAATTAAGTTGTAAAAACTGCCCAAAAGGAGATTTTTTTCTAAAGGACTTGTGGCATTATGTTTTTCGATGTAAATGGATGCCTAGGACAACATGACACGCAGCCGCCGCTGAAAACACTTAAGAACAGCTTAGGAACAGCTTCAAAGTGAAAGAAAAACAAAAGAGAACACTGTGTCTGTAGCTTGTGCTCAGCCGCATGCAATGTAGAAAAGGATTTTGTTTGTTTGTAGTGTTTAAGCAAAATCTTCCTGGGACATTTTGACCCAGTTCTTTGAATCTTTATCAACTGAGTTGCTGATTTCCTCTGCAGCTGCCAGGGTTCAGAGGGGTTTTCTTTTCCTTCATTTGACCAGCAGACAAAAGAAAAACTGAAAGCATGATAGTTTTAGAGAAGACTCACTACAAAAGAAAGCCTTCGAGGGCCCCAAAGAGTGGACCATATGTGAAATCAAATGGGCCAGCCATTGCATCAGCTGTGAACATATTGTACCAACTGGGAATGAAAATAAAACATTCAACTACCAACTGTTATAATCTGTAAATAGTCAAACTAATTCCTGTGGGCTCCAAAAATACACGCAAAGGATGCTCATCAGGATCCCATTGTCCTAGTCACAGGTAAAGTGGCTCACTTGTTTCTTGAAAAACACATTGAACTGCAAAGACTGAATACAAAAATAAAACAAATTCCACGTGGTTGTAAAGACTCCAGGGATTTAGGAGGTTGTATCCAAAGATTACAAATGGAAGATAATGAAAGGGTAGTGCATTTCAATACAACCTTTCAACACACACATATCCCAAGTTTAAAATTCCCTACAGTCAAACACTGGCAATGAATTCTAGGAAATGTATAGACTACACCAAAGCACCAGAGAATTTAGTTTGCAGCTGGCAAGTGTTCACCTTCTAGTTGCCTCCCATTTATAATGTATGTTAGGAACAGATGGACAAGAGTGTTCCGAGGTAGCCTAGATTCTCTCTAGTATTGGTAGCAAAGACTGGACTTTGAATATTTAACAGACAAAAAAAAAAATAGTCCCAAGGAAAAAATTAGATGCTATACATGCAATGTGTAGCATTTATTTAATGTGTTTAATCCTAATGCATGGGTTTCATCCAACAAAGTTTAGAAAGACTAACCAAACATTTGAAAATTACATAGACATACATTATTTCTACTTATACATGCTATATTAAGATGAATTAAAAACAGCATGCCAGTGATAGAAATTACTACTAGGTACCCTAATATTTATCTTTTAATGGTAATGTTGCTCAGGAAGTAAAATGTTTCGTACTAGTTAAATACTCGCTCACTTGTGAGCATAAAACATAGACTTGGCCCTTCTACTTTTACTGCTGTGTGGCCTAGAGAAAGTTACCTAAATGGCTCAGAGTCTCATTTTCCTTATCTGTAAATAAGATGATAATACCCATCCTGTATTCTCAGAGGTTTTCTGTAGGAAAGACAACAGATGCCATTTAAACTGTTAAGTTCAACAGCACATGCATTCATTATGCCTGGCATCACCCTGGCAATATGGGTAGAGCTTTCTTCCTTAAGGACTTCTCAGACTAGTGGCAAAAATGACACATCCATTAACCATTTTAGCACACATGGTCAAGGCAACATGAGTAATATAAATGAGTAATACAAATGCATGATACACTATGTAATACACATGATATGTGCTCACAGAGCTGAAGAGAAGTAGTATGAGATGATGAACTGTACAGGAGTCTTGAGAGAGTGATACCTAGTTGAATCATAAAGAAACTGGAATGCATTAAATACATATCACACACACATTGTAAGCATGACCTAATTAAACCGTATTTTATGAACTGAAGAAAATAATGTATAAATATATAAAATATAGGGCCTCCCTGGTGGCACAAGAGTTAAAGACACAGTACTATCAAGCTATATCTCTGGCTACTACAACAAGAGTTCAATCCCCAATCTCCAGTCAGGGAGCTGACCCAATATGACGCAGCAGACCTCTCCTGCCTCACACGCTGCTCCCCTCAGCAGTGTATTTCAGTAGATCTACCTGTTCTGCTGCCTGCTCTGTCACTGGCAAATCCTCTCAACCCCTGTGCCTCTGGGGTGTTGGCCAAGGTGCAGAGAGTGAGAAGATTCATCAGAGACAGAGTGGGGAGTAGAACAGGCAGATCGACTGAAACACACTGCTGAGGGGAGCAGCAGGCGAGGCAGAAGAGGTCTATTGTGCCATGTGGGTCACCTCCCTGGCTGGAGATTAAACTTGTGCTGCAGTGGCTGCAGAAGCTTCACAGCGCAGTGTTCAACCCCTTGCACCACCAGGGAGGCCCCAATAAATCTTTAAAAAATAATAATATATACAATATAAGTAAATAATATTAAATATAAATACTGATAATACACATTACCATAATGCTGATGGAATGCACATTCCAATTAAAATACAGAAATTGTCATAAAGACCAAAAATATAACCTCAAGTAAGCACCATTTAAAATAGATTCACTTAAAATATAAAGATTGAAGTAGGTGAAAAGAAAAACACCAGAAAAAGATACTGTGCAAATAGTAAATATAAAATATCAGGAGTAACTATGTTAATATCATTAAAATAGAGTTAAATATGAGTATCACTGGAGGTAATGTTCACTTCAAAATGATGAAAGGATGAATTTATCAAGATGACATACAATCGTAAATCAAAAACATGACTAAAAAATTGACAGATTTAAAGAGAAAAATAAACAATGACAAAATCATAATGGAAAATGAAAACACCTGTCCTTGGCAATTAAGTAAACTAAATAGATATTTAATAAAAGTCAAAAATGATCAGAAGTATTGTATTTACCACCTGAATTTAACTGATTATGCAACATTATAGCCTACAACTCAGAATGCAAATTATTTTTTATTAATTTTTAAATTTATATATTTTATATCAATTGTAGTCCCCATGGAGTTCCCACCACCATTTCTGCAGTGCACTGTCACCCCAGTCCCTTGTCCTCTTTCTGCCCTCATCTCGATCCTTCCCCTGACCCTCATGATGCCTCTGAATTATCTTTGTCTTTTGGTTCTTGTATTTTTTTTATTGTTGTTCTTTTTCCTTGAGCCATGTTTTTTTGTGTTTGTTTCTTTATATTCCTCCTACTAGTGAAACCATCTGTTATTTTTCTCTTGCCTTCTGACTTATTTCAATGAGTATAATTCCTTCTAGCTCCATCCATGTGTCTACAAATGTCTCTAGTTTATCTTTTTTTAATTGCTGAACAGTACTCCATTGTGTATATGTACCACGTCATCTTGATCCAGTCATCTATTTTTGGGCATTTGGGTTGTTTCCAGGTCTTACCAATTATAAACAGTGCTGCAATAAACATAATGGTACAGGTACTCTTTTGAAATGGTGTTTTGTGTCCTTTGGGTACATCCCTAGGAGTGGAATTGCTAGGTCATATGGTAGCTCTATTTTTAGTAGACTTAGGAACCTCCATATGGCCTTCCATAATGGTTGGATTAGCTTGCATTCCTACCAGCAGTGTACCAGGGTTCCTTTTTCTCCACATCCTCACCAAATTTGTTGTTGTTGTTTTTTTTTTTTTTTTTTGATATGTGCCATTCTTATTGGTGTGAGGTGGTATCTCAATATGGTTTTAATTTGCATTTCCCTGATTAGGAGGGATGTTGAGCATTTTCTTTTTCTCATGTGCCTGTTGGCCATTCACATGTCTTCTTTGGAGAAGTGTCTTTTAAGGTCTTCTTTCTATTTTTTGACTGGGTTGCTCACTTTGTTTTCCTTGAGCCTTGTGAGTTCTTTGTATATTTTTGTGATCATACATTTGTCAGTTGTGTGTACTGCAAAGATTTTTTCCCAATAGGGGGGTGTCTCTTTGTTTTGGTTAATGTTTCTTTTGCTGTACAGAAGCTTTTTAACTTGATGTAGTCCCAGCAGTTTATCTTCTATCTCACTTTTATTGCTTTGGGGGATGCCTCATTAAAGGCATTACTGAGATGTATGTCTTGTAGCATCTTACCTATGTTTTCGTCTATATATTTTACGGTTTAGGGTCTAACATTTAGATCTTTTATCCATTTTGAGCTGATTTTTGTACATGGTGTAAGGTAGTGATCTAATTCCATTTTCCTGCATATGGTAGACCAGTTTTGCCAGCACCATTTATTAAATAAGCTGTCCTTGTTCCATTGTATATTCTTTTCTCCTTTGTCAAAGATCAGGTTCTATACATATGTGATTTTACTTCTGGACTTTCTATACGGTTCCATTGGTCCATGTGTCTGTTTTTGTTCCAGTACCAAGCTGTTTTATTTACTATTGCTTTGTAGTAAAGTTCGAAGTCCCCTTATTAGTCAGAAGAGTTTTGGCTAACTGGGGTTTTTTTGTGTCTCCATATGAATTTCATTAGTATTTGTTCTATTTCCTTGAAGAATGTCATTGAGATTTTTATTGGTATAGCACTGAATCTGTAAATTGCTTCTGGTAGGATGGCCATTTTGATAATGTTGAGTCTTCCTATCCATGAGCAAGGGATATCTTTCCATTTCTTTGTGTCTTTTTCTATTTCTTTTAACAATGTTTTATAATTTTCTCTATATAGGCCTTTTGCTTCTTTGTTTATTCCCAAGTATTTGATTTTTTTGGCCTCAACTATAAAAGTTTTATTTTTCTTTGTTTTTTCTTCTTCTGATTGCTTGTTTGTATATAGGAAGGCTACTGACTTTTGTGCGTTGATCTTGTAACCTGCTACTTTACTAAACTGGTTGATTGTATTAATTAGATTTTCTATAGAATTTTTAGGATTTTCCAAGTATATTATATCATCTGCAAATAGTGATAGTTTTACTTCTTCTTTCCCTATTTGGATGCCTTGTATGTCTTTTTTCTTGTCTTATTGCTCTGGATATGACTTCCAGTATTATATTGACTAGCAGGGGAGAGAGTGGGCATCCTTGTCTTGTTCCTGATCTTAATGGGAATGCTTTCAATTTTTCACCATTGAGTTTGTCATATATAGCTTTTGTCATGTTGAGATATGGTCCTTCTATCCCAAGGGTTTCAAGAGTCTTCATCATGAATGGATATTGAACTTTGTCAAATGCCTTCTCTGCATCAATAGATATGATCATATGTTTTTTAGTCCTTCCTTTTGTTGATATGTTGCATTACACTGATTGATTTTCATATATTGAGCATCTTTGTGCCTCTGCGATAAATCTCACTTGGTTGTGATGTATTATCTCTTTGATTCATTGTTGGATAGAATTTTATTGAGGATTTTTGCATCAGTGTTCATTAGAGAGATTGGCCTGTAGTTCTCTTTCTTTGTGTTGTCTTTGGTTTTGGTATTAGTGTAATGTTGGCTTCATAGAGGTATTTGGTAATACTCCTTCCTCAATTTTTTGAAAGAGTTTGTGTAGGATTGGTACTAATTCATTTCTGAATGTTTGGTAGAATTCATTTGTGAAGCCATCTGGTCCTGGGCTTTTGTTTTTGGGGAGTGTTTTGATTATTGCTTCAATTTCACTGCTTGTAATCGGCCTGTTTAAGAGTTCTATTTCTTCTTTGGTTAGCTTTGGATGGTTATATTGTTCTAGAAACTTGTCCATCTCTTCTAAATTGTTGAGCTTGTTAACATATAACTGTTCATAGTATTGTCTGAATATTCTTTTAATCCCTTCTGAGTCTGTTGTAATTTCTCCTCTTTCATTTGTGATCCTGTTTGTGTTTTCTCCTGTTTTTCCTTTGTTAGTCTGTCTAAAGTTTTATCTATTTTGTTTATTTTTTCAAAGAACCAACTTTTGGTTTCATTGATATTTCAGACTGTTTAATTTCTGTTTCATTTATTTCTGCTTTAATTTTTCATATTTCCTTTTGTCTAGTGGTTTTTGGATTTTTCTGTTGTTCTCTTTCTAGCTTAATAAGTTGGGCAATTAGACTGTTTCTTTGAGCTTTTTCTTGTTTGCTGATGTGAGCCTGGATTGCTATAAACTTCCCTCTTTAACTGCTTTTGCTGCATCCCATACATTCTGGAATGTGGTGTCTTCACTGTCATTCAATTCTAAGTATTTTTTTCATTTCCTCTGCACTCTCTATAATCCATTAGTCTTCTAGTGGTGTGGGTTTCAATCTCCATGATGCAGGTGGGTTTCTTGTATTCTTTTCATGATTAATTTCTAGTTTGATGATTTTATGGTCAGAGAATATAGTTGGAATGATTTTGATCTCACTGTATTTGTTGATGTTGGTCTTGTGGCCCAGTATGTGGCCAATTCTGGAGAATGATCCATGCACACTTGAGTAAAAAATATACTCTGATTTTTTTGTGTGTAGTGTCCCATAGATGTCTGTTAAGCTCATGAGTTATAGGTCTTTATTGTGGGCCCTGGTTTCTTTGTTTATTTTTTTGTCTTGTTGATCTGTCCATTGGTGAAAGTGGAGTGCTGAAGTTTCCTACTATATTTGTATTTTCTTTAACATTTTCTTTCAGAAATGATAGTAATTGATATATTTTGATGCTCCTTCATTTGGTGCATATATATTGATGAGTGTTATGCTTCTTGATGTACTGTGCCCTTGATCATTATGTAGTATCCTTCCTTGTCTTTTTTTACTTTTTTAGTTTGAAGTCTATTTTTTCTAATACAAGTATAGCTGTTCCTGCTTTATTTTTTGGTCCATTAGCTTGTAGGGTTGTTTTCCAACCTTTTACTTTCAGTCTATGTTTGTCTTTAGTGTTTAAATATGTTTCCTGGAGAGAGCAGAAAGTTGGCTTGTGATTTTTAATCCAGCCTGCTACTCTGTGTCTTTTTACTGCTGAGTTTAGTCTATTTACATTTAGAGTTAAAATTGATACCCTGGCACCTATATTTACCATTTTGTCTTTTTGTGGCTTGTTTTCCTTGCTTTATCTTGTTACTCTTATTCATTCTTCTGTTGATTTTGGTTTTAGTAATTCTTGTAGTATTTTTTGGAGTGGGGTTTTGGTCGTGCTGAATTTCTGGGGTTTCTGTTTGTCTGGAAAAGCCCATAATTTTCTTCATATATGAAGGAAAGCTTTGCAGGATAGAGAATTCATGGCTGGCATTTGTTGTCTTGCAGTGTTTTGAATATGTCCTTCCATTCTCTCCTTGCCTGCACTGTGTCTTCAGAGAAGTTTGATGTTAGCCTGATGGGTTTTCCTTTACATGTTAGCTATTTATTCCCCCTTGACAACTTCATTATTACCTCTTTGTCTTGGATTCTTGGGAGCTTTACTAGTATGTGTCTTGCTGTATTTCTCAATCATAAAAATTCAGGGTGTGTCTTGCTTCTTGTATTTCTATTTTCACCTCCTTTTTTAAGCTTGGGAAATTCTCTTAAATTATCTCCTTAAATAGATTTTAATTTCCTTTATTTTGCTCGGCCCCTTCTGGGATTCCAATAATTCTCATATTTCCTTTCTTGATGGTGTCCGAGATATGTCGAAGCTTTTCTTTGTTTTTTTTTTTTTTTTTTCCTGTGGACTTCCCTGTCCTCTTCTATTTTGGTTCTTTGTATTTCTGTGTCTTCGAAAATACTAATTCTTTCTTCTACTTCATCCTTTCTGTTTCCACTGCTTTACTTATATTCCTGCAGTTCCTCCACTTTCTTTTTTAATGACTCATTTTCATTCTTCAGTTCATTAATTATTGTTCTATCAATTCTCTTTTGTTGATCTTTCTGATTTTGCATCATGATGATTCTAAATTCTCTTTCTGATAGGCTGAACATTTCTTACATGTCAATGCTGTTGGGTTCTTGTACTTGGTTTTCTTTTTGTGGTGTGACTTTCCCCTATGAACTTACTTGGTTATTTATATTTTTAATTCTCCCTGCTGTCTTTTTTCTAATTTGTTGTATTAGTTGTGACAATGTTTTGCTGGTATTGGCAGGCATCTCTTTGGGGTATTTCTTTTGGAGTGTCAGTAGCTGATAGTCAGGTGGTGTTCAAAGTAGTTCCACAGAGCAGTTACATGGGGTCCCTAACCTGGAATTCCCTATTCTGTGATGCTGGCGTCTGATGAGTGCTATCCCAGTGCTACCTAAGTTCGTGTAGACCAGAGATCGCACTCAGGTCCAAATCACTGGCTGCGGGAGTGTTTTGACTGGTACACCAGCCCTGCCCCTTCCCTCTGTACACATAGCTGGCTGTCTTGCAGTGACTGCTTGTGTTTTGCTGGGAGCCTAGTGGGCTGCTTCCTGCCTTATGATACTGGGGTCAGGCTGCACTCCCTCAGCTTTTTTTCTTGCCTGATTACTCCCATCTGGGTGTGGGTCCCAGGGCACACAGGAATTCTGACCCTGTGGCACTCCCCAACTCATCTCCATGTGCTCAAGCTGTAGATTTTAGTCCCTCACCAAGGGACTGCAATCCCTAATCTAGGGCACCCTGCCCTGCAAAGATGGTGCAGGTCCAGAGCTCTTCCAGCTCCACCAGTCGAGAATGAAAATTATTTTCAATTATTTCAACATTGCAGGTAATGTTGACATTGGTGTATGATCATGAAATGAAGCATTTGGAAAAAAATAAACTACAACTCAAGACAGCATGGACTAAATAACTATGCTTGCATAGGCAAATTGCAACATCTGTTTAAGACCTATCACCTTTTATACTCATATCTGGTAAACACTTATCAATCACTCTCACTTTTAATATCTTTAACTTTTTTTTACTTTGGTTCAAAATATTCATTATCATGTAGTCTACCTACCAGCCATCATTTTGTGGATAGTTCAGATTTGACAACATTCTTCTCACATTCTTTTTTTTCCCTCTAAATTAATGAATACTCTCTTTCATCTTCCCCATTAAGATCATTGTAGTTGCCCACCTCCATACTACAGGTAATACTTTTTTATTTCTCTCTTTTATGTCTCACAGTTACATAATGTGCAGATTTAACTAATTATTCACTTCATAACATGACAATTTCCATTATAAATATGACAGTTGACACTCATGGAGATTATACAGCAAATCAATATTAAGAGTGACCAAATATGCATTCATTTGGAGATTTCAAAGTATTCTAATAAACAGTTGATGTGTTAGTGGGAATCTTAAAAATAAATTGTGAAAGTAGGAAAGTGTGGAGAAAACTTATCCCTATCAAACTTTACCAATGACAGGCCACTGAATGATGAAGGGCAGCTAAGGTTATGATGATAGAAAAAAAGAAAAAAATAATGGCAGTTTATATGCCCAAATATTAGGGATTATTAGTTCTGGAGTAATGATATAGGTTATTGCTATTTTCTTCTTTGTATTGTTTTGAATTTTTCAAATTTCAAAAAGTGAGAAAATGAAAGAAAGAGAAAGTAATAGAGAGGGAAAAGAATGGAAGGAGGGAGGAAGGAAGGCATGGAGGAGGGAAAGGAAGACTCACTTTAGTGGTAATTAGGTAGAACACATTAGGAAATATATTGATTGATGAAATAAGATAGAATGAGTGTAATGATAAAGATGAGAAAAAAGAAAAAGAAAAGAAGAGAGGAAAAGAGGAAGAGAACATGAGTGAGGGGAAGAATGGAAGGAAGAAAAGAGGGGAGAGGGAGGGAAACCCTGAGGAAGAATGGAAAAGAAAGAAAAATTTTAAAATTTGTACTGTGCCAGTGAAAATGAGGATGAAGAGGAGTTATTAAATAGTAAAGGCATCATCATATACCTCTAAATCATATACAATGTCATTAATCAATTTACCTCTAAAAATAATTTTTAAGAAAGGTTAAGTAGTGAATGAGAAATATTAAACAAGATTTGATAACTGGATAGAAGTGTGAAGAAAGTAAAGATTTTTAAAAAAGATTTATTTATTTATGCATACAAAAGCTGGGGTATAGGCCAGAGGCGCAAGGGGTGAGAGGATTCACCAGAGACAGAATGGGGAGTAGAACAGGCAGATCTATGGAAATAAACTGCTGAATGAAGCAGTGGGAAAGGAAGGAGAGGTCTGCTAGCCATGTGGGTTAGCACCCTGGCTGGGGATCAAACTCATATTGCAGTGGCTAGGGATAGCTTGATAGTGTTGTGTCTTTACTTCTGATGCTACAGGGAGGCCCAGAAGTAAAAAGATATGTATCTTGAGATCCCCATACATGGAATCCACATTCAATGCTTTTGTATATAGTAAGAAGAAATCAGGGCCAAAGAAGCCCAATATTAATGTACAGGAAAAAATTATTATATTGGTCCACGCATGCTGCCCTTAATTCAACATCTCAGCAAGACAGAAAGAATAGCTAGTTATGATAGAGTTTAGATACTAGCCAAGTTAATGTTAAATATGGGATGGCCAGGTAAGCTGTCCAATAAACCTATGAAACTAATGGTCTAAACAACTACTGCTACTAATGGTAGCAAACAACTACTAGGTTTATGTTATGATTATGAAAATTATCATAAGCGATGGTAACTGAAACATTAACTGAAAAGATATTTTCTAGGAAGCCTGTTTAGAGAAGACATTCCTAAATTAAATGTGATACATACTTACAGAAAAAACAATTACAACCATATAAACCAAAATGACAGTGTGATCCAAGATAGCTCTAGATTTATAGCGTTTGGGTTCACGTCCCAATTCCACTAATATTAACTTCTGACCTCAGATAAAAGTAACCTATTCTGGACAAAGTAGTAATGTCTATAAATGGAAATAATTAGTGTCCAATTTATAACATTCTTAATATTCAATGAGTAAATCCATGCATACCATTTAAAACTGTGCCTGGCATAAAGCATGCATTTAATAGATGTTAGCTATTAATAAATTGAGGAATCAGGTTCCTTTGAACCAGGAAGAAATTATTCACTTTCTTCCCTGAGAAAACACACAAAATTCAAGGGCATCTGGGCTCCATACATGGAATCCATATCGAATGTTTCTGTGTGTAAAGTAAGAAGAAAATAGGGCCAAGAAGAACAAAGCCATGGAAGCCCAATATTAATAAACAGGAGGGAAGAGTATGATGATGATCTTTTTTTTTTAAGACTTATTTATTTATGCATACAAGAGCTGAGATACAGGCCAATGGCGCAGGAGGTGAGTGGATTCAACAGAGACAGAGCCGGGAGCAGAACAGGCAGATTGACTGAAATACACTGCTGAGGGGAGCAGTGGGCGAGACAGTAGAGGTGGGTCCCCTCCCTGGCCAAGGATCGAACTTGCGCTGCTGTGCCATGGATGCTTCACAGTGTGGCGCTCAACCCACTGCACAACCAGGGAGGCCCTAATGATCTTTTTAGGTTATGATCTTCATTTACTTCTGCTTTATATCTGCAAAGAAGTGTTCATCACCACCTAATATGGCACACCAACTAGGCATAGACAGCATTGTATAAGGACCTTATCTCCTGTTGAAATCACTTATCTCCCTAGCATCAATAATTTTCATCTTCCCTGTCTCTCCACTGAGAAGTCAGACAACTTGCCAATTCCCTCATATCTGATTTTGAGTTTATACAATCCATGTTTTCCTCCAGAGTCCAACTCATCTGCTCCTTTACATCTAAAGCATTCTCCAGAATCTAACCTGTTCCAAGAACTACTTCCTAATTATCCCTGCCCCCTCAGTGATCATGCTTTTATATCTTCTGAAATTGATAGACAGATCTGTCACCACTTTCTTTCAAGTTCTCTATTAGTACCAAGTAAAGAGCAATTGTGTCTATTTAAATAGATTTAATAAGACACTTAACAAGTGTCTACTTAAATATATTTAAGGTGTATTTAATAAACAAAGGGGTCACTGAGGAAAAGGAGCACCTTGATAAAATAATAGCCTGGATCTTTTCTAATATGAGGAGATAAAAATAAGTTAACATAGAAAGTTTTTTCTGCAAATATCTCAGCCAAAGACTCTTTCTTAAAATTATCCACTCGTTATGAGGCTTACGCCATTAAAGTTTCATTTAATTTTTAAGAAAACCAATGATCTAGACATTCGGTCCTACAGAAGGAGTTATATCAGAACTACCTGACATGACACTCCATTTTACATCTCATATGAAAAGCAAATTACCATCAAAACTGACCTCAACAAGTGCATAATGAACACCATAGTCAAAATGCAGCACAAATAACACTTGCATTTTTTGCTTCTATATTACTTTTGAAACAAGATTTTAAGATGCTTATTTGAAAAAAATCCCAATATATATAACAAAAAGACCTTGCACAAAACATGTTGGAATTCATCTCCTACATTCTATCTCTGAACATGGTAGAGCAAATCCTATGCACACAGAAATAAAGGAACAATTTGAACTATAAAGGGGAACAGAAGAGGGAATATTTGTAAAAGAATATGTGTACTTACATATGACTCTGCTTTCACTATAGGTGTGGAAGGACAACCTACAGAGTTTACAGTTAACTGGGATACCTAGTGTGTTAATGTTCACAGAGGACTTTTAATTAAGCAGAGTAGGTATTTATGTCAACAGGAAAGGAAAGCAAGACTTGCCAAGGAAAGATGAGAGCTTTCACATGTTCCCTATTGCAGACTGTTGATTTCTCACCCAAATCAGTAGGATGTTTGTATACTTCCTAGGATGTTTAAGGAAATCACCATGACTAATGAGTAAACATCATCCAAGGAAGACCAGACTTTTTCAGTTTTTTCAACATTTTGGGAACTAAGTGAGAGGAAGTTAATCTCAATTCAGATTGTTCTTAGCCTTTTTTCAGCTCATCCATAAATCTGCTGTAGTTACTAAACCACTTATTTTAATCCATTGTTCAACCCAGTGCAGCCTTATTATTCCACTTCTTTTCTCTTTGATCCTAGGGGTCTCTTCTTCCTCTTCCTTCTTCTAACTTTCACAAACAATATGGAGAGGCAGAGCTTTTTTGTTGAGTTTTTCTGTGCCCTACTTCTGCAGCTGGCACCTCATCCCCCGCTGCACTAAATCGACACTTGTGGAAGTAGCAGCTCCAGAGTGACTGACGAGAGCCATTGCTTGCCCAAGTGTCAATTTAGTGCAGCAGGGGATGGAGTAGCAGCTGCAGCAGTAGAGAGACCTGATTTCATACTTAGAAAACAATTGCAAAAAAATGCCAGAGGGAGGAGAATAAAAAGGATGAGAGTCAGGGAAGGAAAGGGAAGCAGGAAAGACACAGGTCATGGGGTGAGAAATGAATAAACAAACTGAAAAACAAAAGTCCAAACAAGAAAAATGGAGGGAATTGTAAGAAGCATGAAAAAAAGATATTTTGTCCCCAGGTTATGTACTTCATTTACCTAAATTTAGAAATATATCTTACATAATAAATATTTTACATACAATATGAAGCTACCATCTGTTTATACCTTCTGAAACGAAAACAAATAGCCAAATAATTAAACCAACAAATTATAAGCTGAGTACTCACAACCAAATTGGTAGAATGCTTGATAAGGACTGATTCTGTGTTGTGTCTCAGCAAGAAAATGAGGGGGAAAAAAAAGCAAAAGGGAAGACTGAGATTTATAACTTGTATACCAATGTGCATTATCAACACAGAAAAAAAAAGGAAGATTAATTAAGAGCTGAAAATAAGAGAATTCGCTATAAATAAGCTTCATTAAGGTAATATCAATTCTTCCATTTTCTTCTTGATTTTAATACCCTATTACATTTCTAGTCATATTCATACACAGGGATTTATCTGGAACAAATATTCCACATAGACATTACACTCTTGGTAGTAACTGCTGATGTTTTTAGACATAATGACAGATATTTCTAAATACTCATTTATAAAGGATTACAAGCTGCTACACAGACACAAGCATACATATATATACATGTCAGCATATACATACACTTGCCCATGATTTACTTCTAATTTGGTTGCTCTGCAAATAAGGATCAAGGAAAGGAATAAGAACAATAATAATAATAATAACAATAATAAAGACACAAAAACCAAAAATGAAAAGACAAGGGGACAAATGAAAAATTGGGGACACTTGGTGGGGAGGGAAGAAGGGAAGGGTTGAGGGCAGACGGGAGCACAGGGGACTGAGGTGATGGTGCACTGGTGAGATGGTGATGGGGAATACATGGGGATTACAATTGATGTCAAATATATGTAAATTTTAAAAAAGTATAAATTAAAAAAAATAAAATGAATACATGAGTTATAATACACAGGAAAAAAATAATTTGGTTGCTCTGGTTCTTTACTATATCATAGATACGACCAACATCTAATTCCCCAAAATTCAGAATAAAAATTAGGAAAAAATTTCTAGTTTATATAATCATCTTAAAGAATTTGTCACAGAACAAGTGAAATCAGTCTATATAACTGATGACTGACTGAATCAATCCTAATGATGCTTAAACCAACCTGCCTTGCACATAAAACTATAGGATGATTCAAATGTTGTTTCTGCTAGAAGGAATTCATTATATTAGATTTTCTAACATGTATTCTAGAAAGATACTGTTTCAGTGTTAAACCACTACAGAAATTCTGTATACTCTATAATCCATACACTGGTGATCAGTGTGCAATGGAAAAATATCTGCAAATCTCTTCTTAAAAATGTTAATGTAACAAATTAACATAAACAGTCAAGTTATCTTCATGTAGATAAAGACAACACAAAGAGAATCTCAGATACAGAATGGACCAGAAGCTATCTCTACTGTGCTCTTTCTGGAAAGAAAAACAAAAGAGATTAAAAACATCTTGAAGACATGTTCCAGTCAACCAAGAAACTAAAGTCAGTCAAAAGTGAAAAAAAAAATTAGTATAATACGGTGACTCATCTTGTAGCCATTTAACTATAATTCAATTTACAAAATAATTTTAATATTTTAATCAAAGAATGCAAATATCAAAATTAAATGGAATAAAAATTAATAATAATAAAGCCATGAAGGTTTAAATTATAAAAATTTTACAAAAATTGATGGGTCAAATATGTAAATAAGGGAGCAGTATGAATGGGGAAAAAGGGAAAAAATGGCATGGTTTTATATTGACAATGATAATTAGATAAGTATAAATTAAACATGATTTAAAAATGAAATGATACCTTCAAAATTTAAAAGCAAAGTCATCTTCCACCATAGTCCAGTGATTGTGGTAGGGTTATTGGTATTTTGGTGATCGTCACGGTTTGGAAGCACACACTTGAAGAGGCATGAACCTATACCCCTAAACCACAAGCAGTGTTGTAAACCAATGTTTATCACAATTAAAAAAATACAACTTAAAAAATACAAAAATAATAAAAGCAAGGAAAATCGCTAATGTCAGAATAGCACGACAGATCATGAGAGGTTTTGAAAAATCAACAGTAGAACTAAATAAATGAGTAAATGCAGTAAATTATGAATTTTAAAAAGTATCTAAAAAGCAGTCTCCATGTTAAGGACAAACAAAAATTCTACTCTGACCTGTAAAATTAACTTATATAACAGAAATGTAAAGGAAAACAATGGGGAAGCATATGTCAAACAAACACTTAGCAATGAAAGAAAATAAAATGAAGAAGGAAGAGGAAATGAGATTGAGAAGAAAAATAATGCTAGGATTAAAGTAATGTGAAGAATTTAGAAATGAAGGCAAAAAGCATGAGACAGTAAGAACTGAAGGCAAAAAGCATGAAACGGGATAAGAAAGTCAGTACTTTGTCACAGGTCTTTATCATTTAAAAAAAATCAAGGCACAATTGAAAACCTTAAAATTTACTGACAAAACTGGAGACCAAAACACAAGAACCTCTAAGTCAAACTAGATTAGTAATCATACAACTATGGTCAACTATTTGCCACTGTGTAGAAACAGCTACTTCATTTTGATTACTTTGCTGCTCTAATGTAACATAGTATTATTTTGAGAATCCTGTTTTCTAACAAACTCAGGCAGCAAAGTTTTACTCATTCCAGCAAACCACAAATCATCCTTTACTCAGAGCAATTGTATCCACATTCTAACATTCTGTTCAGTTGGCTCAGCTGTTCTCTGGACAGAGAGGACCTAATAATAGATATTGATTGAATGTCTGGTATATGCCTTGTAGTCTTTGCAGAAGTTTGCATATATTAATTAATTGATTTCCAGTGAGAATTTTACTTTTCTATTAGTCACTTATCTATTCTAGTTAGATGTCAATGAGTTGTGACTTCCTACAGTGACTTATGTTTCTGTACCAGTTTATACATGCACTTGTAACAAGCATAGAATTTACAGCTTGGTGAAAAAACAGTAGAAAATCTGCAGAAATTTGTGGTAAACCAAGAAACAACTTCTCTTACCATTTTTGGAAGGAAAGCTTTTCCAGAGATACTTTGCATATATGGCAACTGTAACTACACTTCTAGATCTTGATTTTTTTATATATATATAAAATGCATTTTGGAAATCTCATTTCAACAAAGAAATATTTTATTCTTTTTCATGGCTGGATAGTAATATTTATATTAATGACTGCTCCAGTAAACATATAGTTTGTAACCAATCCTTTGCCATAAAATAAGGGGTAATTTCACAGGAAAACCTAATTGTTATGAGTCAAGTATACTTATATAAATCAAATTAGATGATGCAATAGAAAAAATAAATTACCATTGCAGGAGCAGGAAAAGTATCTAAAAAACAAATTTAACCAAAAGTTTACAAAAACTATCCATGAAGTTGCTGGTAAAAGGGTATGGACATGTACATTTTAAATTTGACAAGTATTTTCTAGTGTGTTGTTCTTCATACAGCTTGAAAGAATTTTCACTGATTCCTATATTTAGATTTTGCCTGTTTTTCCACTCCATGGCTAACATAAACTTGGGATCTTTGCCAATCTAAGTGGCAAAATCAATCTCCCAATTTTAGCTTGCAGCTCTCTTATTATGTATAAGTTTGAGCATCTTGGATTTTAAGAACCCACTTTCCTGATCCTTGAAGGAGTTGTTCAAATTACTTGCCCATGATTTGTGTATTATTCCTTTATTTATATTTATTTGCAGGTACTCTCTGTGAATCAAGGTAATCATTTCTTTTTCTGAGATTAATTGCATGTATTTTTATTTTTATAGTGGCCACTTATCTTTTGACTTAGTTTCTGATGATATTTGCAATCATGTAAATCATACATGGTTGAATTTATCAATCTTTAATGATATGGCATCAGGTTAGGGTGTACTTCTTATAAAACATTTCCTCACTCCAAAATTTAAAAAAAAAAAATTCCCCATGGTTATTTCTAGAAATTTAGGTTTTCGATCCTTTTAATCATTTAAATATTTGAGCCACCTAAAATTTCCTTTACTAAAATATGAAAATCAAATACAGCTTTATCTATTTCTAAATGTCTAGTCTGTTGGCTCAACAGCCTTCTTCGAATGAATTAATTTTTTTGTTGTTGATCTGAAATGCCATCATTATCAAATAAAGTATTTTAGTGTGATTTAAACTTTCAATACTTTTCCTTGGAAGTTTCTGAGGTGGTCTTAATTTATATAGCTATATAATATATATGAATGTTTCATAATACATGTCCCTATTATTCTTCATTTGTCTGGATCTCATTAATTTTTAAATCTTTATGAACTTTAGATATATCTAATTTTTTTTAAATCCTGCTGGTTTTTTTTAACTGAGATCATACTAATGCTTAAACTGACTTAAATAGAATTGACATCATTAAGATAGTAAATTTTCCTTTTTGAAAACATGCTTTGTTCTTCTGTGTCACTTATTGCAGTTTTATAGTTCCTGCATATAACTTGTACATTTCAAGATAGATTTACATGTAGATCTTTTACATGTTTGCATTGTTATTATAAAGAAAGCTATTTCCCCAGTAATCTTCTAACTGGTTGTTGTTTGTTTATATGGAAGCTACTGATTGATCTATTCATTTTCCCCCCAGGCATTTACACAGTTCACTTTTTGTAGTACTTTTGGTTGAATCTTTGAGTTTTCCAAGTAAATCCAAGTACTTGTCATTTCCTGCACCTTTACTCTTTACTTTATCCAACAATAATATTGGGGCACTGGGAGAATCACCTACCCCTCCCCAGCTGGATTCCTGGGGCTTCCCCTTGGTTCTTAGTCCACTGCAGATGGGCAAGCACCACGTCCCTGAAAGAACACTGACTAGTGTGACTGTGGAGTTGATGCATATGGGATTGCTGGCAGTTAGCTTGACACTCTCTAGAAGTACAAGCCCCTTTGGCAAACATCTGGTCAACTCAACACTGTAATCTGCAACTTCTCATGATGTCTGCCTCACATTTAAGCCCATGGCACCTTGGTCTCTCTCCTCATGCCGGAGAATCAAGGGAAGGTGCTGCCAGAGAAACCTGCTGAGGTGAGAACATGGTTGTGGGCCAAGGTCAGTTACAGTCTGGGACTTCTGGGAGAGCACCACTGGGGGAGTCTGTCTTGACCTGCCCAACCCAAATGGTAATGGCAGATCCCTCCCTGGCTTAACTAACTATAGCTCTGTGGGTGACTTATGTCCTTGATGATCTATTTCAGTAACATGTCAGTCCTCACCCTGTAGTCTGGGCTCTTGGGTCTTTACCCCAACCTGGCTCGAGTTGCTGATTGATGATTAGGTTTCAACCAATACAACAACCGAAAGCACAACATTCAAGACCAAAACCCTAGAGAAATAAAGTAAATCCATGTTGGAAAAGTAAAATAATGACAACTTGCTGACATATTATAACATAGACAGACAACAGGCACACAAAAAACTGCTCCTCATCACTTATATCAAGGAAATGAAAATCAAAACCACAATGAGATACCACCTCACACCTTTGAAAATGGTCCATAAAAAGAACAGAAACAAAAAGTGTTATCCAGGGTGCAGAGAAAAAAGATAATACAGGCTAGTACAGCCTCTATGGAAACAGTATGTATGTTACTAAAAATATTAAAAATAGATATACCACAAAAGCCAACAATTCCATTCCTATGTATCTACCACAATAATGCAAAAACATTAAATCAAAGAGATGCATGCACTCCTATGTTCACTGTATCATTTTTTACAATAACAAGGATAGAGACAACTTAAATATCCAATGACAAACGAGTGAATAAAAAAAATGAATATTACTCATCTATAAAAAATGGTATGTTGGGCCTCCCGGGTAGCACAAGGGGTTAAGACACGCACTGTGAAGCTATCCACAGTCTGCAGCACATGTTCAATGCCTGGCCAGGAAGGTAACCCACATGGCACAGTAGACTTCTGTCTTGTCCACTGCTCCCCTCAGCAGTGTATTTCATTAGATCCACCTGTTCTGCTCCCTTCTCTCTCTCTAGTGAATCCTCTCAATCATCCCACACCTCTGGCCTGCAAACCCAGCTCTTGCAAATAAATAAATAAATCTTTAAAAAAATGAATTCTTGCCATTTGGAAAAACACACATGAAACTGGAGGGAATTATGCTAAATGAAAGAATTCAGAAGGAGAAAGACAAGTACTGGATAATTTATTCTTATATGGAATATAAAGAAAAAAAAAAGCAAACCAAAAGAAATCTTTGAAATATGACTACAGATGAAGCTGCCAGAAGGGGAGAAGGTGGAATCAAAGAGTGAAGGGGTGATATATATCACACACACAAATATATATTTGTAGTGGTGTGAACCTATACTATATATAGTGTTGTAAACCAACATTACCTCAATGGCCATAGTAAATAGAATCCATGATAGAAAGTGAAAACAATAGGGAAAAGGATTGATACACACATACAGAGCCAACAAACATTTACCTCAATGGCCATAGTAAATAGAAGCCACGATAGAAAGTGAAAACAATAGGGAAAAGGATTGATACACACATACAGAGCCAACAAACATTTACCTCAATGGCCATAGTAAAAGGAAGCCACGATAGAAAGTGAAAACAATAGGGAAAAGTATTGATACACACATACAGAGCCAACAAACATATGAGAAAGTGCTCAATAGCATTAACTATTAAAAAATGGAAATCAAAATGGTATGAGATACCACCATACACTGTACAGCTAAAATTGCAAACACATGTAGCAACTGATGATGAGATATGGAGAAATTAAAGCTTTCCTATATTGCTGGTGGAAACAATGCACCTACTTTCGAAAACAGTTTGTCAATCCCTCCAGTGAGAAAACCTAGAGTTCCCATATTACCTACCAATTCCATCCCTATGTGAAATGAAAACAGAAAGCCACATAAAAACTTGTATATGAATGTTCATAACATCATTGACAAATGTTTGTCAGCTGCTGAATGGATGAATAAATTGTAACCTGTCCACACCATGGAAAAAGTATTCAAATATAAAAAATGAAATACTGATACATGGATGAAACTTGAACTTATCATGCTTTGTGGGAAAAAAATCAGTTACAAAAGATCACATATTGCATGAATTCATTTATATGAAAGGTTCAAAATAGACAATCTATGAAGACAGAAAGTGGATTAGTGGTTGCCTAGAGTTTGGAGAATGAGTGAGTATAGCAAAATGGGAATTGCTAATGAGTGCAGTTTTTTTCTAAGTTGAAATAATAAAAATATTTTGAACTTGGTGGTTACTATGTAAAATTGTGAATATACTGAAGCCGTGGAATTTTATACTTTAAGTGGGTAAATTGTAAGATGTGTGGGTTATATCATAATAAAGATTTTCTTTAAAAGCCTATTAAGTAGAAAAAGGTTTCAATAAATTCCAATTATATGTTGATTAATTATTAATTAATTTAAAAATCACTTAGTGAACACCCACTCACCCACTACCTGCCAAACATTGGACTTGAGAAAAGGAAAAAACAGATAAAATATGGTACTTCCTGCAAGAGCAGATAGAAAAGGGAAGATATGTACACAATACAAGTTAGAAAGTACTAAAATACAAGGTTAATCCTGTGGGATATTAAACATACCAGTCTGGTCAGAGAGCAATCAAGGAAAGCTCAAGGGAGGAGCCTGATCTGGAGCTGGAACTTACTAAGTAGACAGAGTACAAGTGTGAGGTAATGGCGTGGAGGTGGAGGGACACAGAGGAAGTTAATAATTTGTGTTTCACTTACATTTTACAACATGAAAGATAAGCAGATCAGTCTGAATCTTCCCATTACATGGAATAAATGTGCCTTTTGCAAAACTGTCACAAAATTCTCCTATCTCCTGTTCTAGTGAACTTACCGCAACACTTTTGTATAGGTTCTAACTTAGAAAAGAGATGATTCAGATACCAGATGAAAGGAAATCAATAAACAGGTAAAGTGAAGTGAAATCTAAGATCCTAAGAGAGAAAACAGAAATTGGGGGAGAATATTCAGACTACATGCTGTCTTTAATATACTATCTCTGCTCAGTAACTCTCATTAACACAGTAGCTATTTCTCTGGTGTTATAAAAGGCCAGAATAGACTTGGTAATATTTATTCTTAAGGTTTTCATAGCAGCCCAGTATAATAAATTACTTTCTGGACACTGTTTGGCAGATGTTGCTTTTTCCCTCAAATCTCTCAAAGACTTAACTATTAAAATCACACTCAGAAAAAACCTCTGGGGTTACTTGGTATGGCTTAAAAGATGATTCAATTGAAAAGTTCAATATTTAAATGAATTTTTTTAAGAAAAAATTTAAAAATATGTATCTCTATTTATTTGTGCATATAAGAACTGGGGTGTAGACCAGAGGTGCATGGGTAAGACGATTCACCACAGAGTAGGGAGCAGAATAGACACTAAAATGCACTACTGAGGGGAGCAGCAGGTGAGACAGGAGAGGGCTGCTGTGCCATGTAGGTTAGTTCCCAAGCTGGGTTTAAGCTTAGACCTTAGTGGCTGCTCATAGTTTGATAGCACTGAGACTTAACCCCTGTGCAACCAAGGACACCCAGGTCAATATTTAAAAGTGATATTTTCTACATTGAGACCTTCTAAGAAGTACCCAGCTTCTCAGTTACCAGTGGGGCAGCAATGGGGCAAGAGTTAGTATCTCCTTTTTAGTGCACCATCCAGCTAATTAGCTTCCTTCATATCATGTAATTTGTCAGCAACCCACTCTTAGAATTCAATCTTCTATCTTAAAGTTCAGTGGGTTTTATATCAGATACTGCTAACTGTGGTTTGAACATTTATACATAGACAAACTCTAAGGAAAAAATTCTCAAAGCTTAAACTATTTATCCCTGACTACTGTCATATCTAAGTACTTGAACCCCACATGTCTCCCCCGCTGCCTTTCCTCCTCTCATCTGGGTTTAAGATTTCCTCTTTGAAACTTAAATTCACTATACTCTACTCCATAAATGAAACTTTGCTTCTTCACACTCTCTTTTCTATGTATGAAGGGAACTTATACTTTCTTTAAAGAACTGTACTCACATCAAAGGCAAGCCGAGCCCCTTTCTTTGACAAGGCTCCTAACCATTACATCATTATCAGTTTCTGTCTGTAAGAGAAGACACCATCATCCCAATGTTTCTAACTTAAGAAAAAATAAGCAAAAAACAATAATTGTAGCCAAAGCCATGCAAACGAGTAAGGCCATAAACTTATTAACTATTGTAATATTAAGCTGGAGCCCTGGCAGAAACAATGTGTATTCCTTGCTAAGTTCAATACTGATCCCAAACAACCAATAAATGCCTGAGAAATTAAAGTATTCTTCATAAGGTATGATCCCTGAATGAGGAATCAGGAAACCTATAATTGTTTGCTTCTTTCTCTTTATTTATGATGAATATTATTTGTAGTTTCTGATAGATTAATATATAGAGATGCCTACATACACCTGTTTATGTTTTCTTTATATATTAATCTATTTACTTGTCTTGACATCATGAAAATAATTCAATTTTAACTGATTATGATTTATATTTATTAGTATGATATCAGTTACTAAGTATTCTGTCAGTGTATAAGTTCTCCATTGTTAAGGTTTGTTTTGTTTTTCTATCCTTATTCTTTTGCTTCAACCCTTTGGACCCGAGATTATTTTCTTTGCTAAGTAAATTGACATTGTCCTGCACTTGTTTTAAATTTTAATAGAATATCACCTGTAATTTTAGATTATACCATTCTTTATTTCTTAATAAAACAAGTTATTTTAATAAACCTGAGGAAATAACTGTACTCTTATTACTATTATAGACCAAATTTTGGTCTGTAACCTGACTTCTATTTCCATACCTTCAGATTTTGTATCAATCTTTGTTATTTGGTATGTTTCATATATATGAACTGAATCATTTAACTGATTCAACAAACTTTGTTTCACATTATTTATTGAATCCTGATTCTTCAAAACTTTAATTCATTTCTGAGATGTCTAGAATTACATTTCTAAGTAAAATTTTCAGAAATATTACTGTCCAAATCCATATATTCTAAGAATGCCTTCATGTTACCTTTATATGTGAATCAGTCTGGGCTATGGTGGAGAATAGATGTCATGAGTCAGTTCTCCCACCAAGCTCCCTAGAGGTAATTCACAGCATTAGTGGACAGAATGAGGGGGTATCCTGGGACCCCCCTCAAACCTGCCTGCTCTAAATGTGTTTTGCCATCTACCACATAAAGGCAAAACTTACTCTTAGTGTGTAGAAAGAGCTTCAACAGAAAAAAAAAACTTTAATATAATTAGTATGAAATAGAAGATAAATAAAAAGTTTTCCAATGAATGTTACTCATTCCCTTGTGGGTAAGTATCCAGCCAAACAGGTTTGGGCCCAAAGCAGGACCACTAAAGCCTGAAACCTTGCCAAAAGTCTTAAGGCACCTTCAGATGGAGAACCACAGACATGGGTCACAAGGGGCCAGACAAGTCTGGAAGAAGAAAAATAAAAACCCAAGTCAAAATAAAGGTTGCTATTGTCAGCATTCCCCAGTCTCTCACCCAGGTCTCTGTCTCTTTCAAGTATTTCCTTCCATGCCACAAGTCTCTGGTGCAAATCCAAGGCCAAAATCCAAGGCTTCTTTACATGTCTCTCTGGCTCCATGTACTTCCTCCAGGTCTCCTCTTCCCAGTCCTTTCTAGGTTCCCTTCCTTGCCCAGCTCCACCACTCATTAGGTAGGGCAGGAACATGGGCTCTCCCCTTTCCATGGAGATCACACTGTTCTTACAGTGTCTTTAGAGACTGCTGAGGATCCCTACACTCAGCTAAGTGCTTCTTATGCCATGACCATTATATATTCTTTGACTATCAAGAAATTAAATTCATATCTTCATGCTATTTCCTGGAAAATAGAAACTCTTAAAACTTGAAGACTCAATATTCTCTCAATATGGAAAACATGTTCTTCAATAATTTATTCTTTAGAAGTTGACATAAGCAACTTATCTGTATTTTAGATCCTGTTTTCTTTCCATCTAAACCTACAATCTACCTCTTTCTTCACATTGTTTTCTAATTTTTCTATAGCAGTGTTATAGAAAGATAAGATAATTCAGGAAAAGGCATAGTAGGACCAATACATTATGGCAACTATTATGTTTATTTACAAATAAGCTGTTTTTTTTTCTTTATTCATGAATGTGTGAAGATAGCATTTTTCCAGTCTCTCAAAGTTAAGTATGGCTTTACATGGTGACTGAAATCTGAACCTAAATGAAATGTTACTTCTGGGGAGAATCATTTCACTGAAACATGTTCTCTAATCCTCTTATGTGGGACATGGAAATAGAAATTAAGATGCGAGCTTGCTGAGCCAAAATCCCTGAATGACCCTTATGCTTGGATCTCCCTAATGACCTACTTTGAACAAGTAGTGGGAGAGAGATACACATTGTGTTTTAAGCCATTGAGATTTTTAGGACAGCTTGTTACCACAATGTAATTCAGCCTAAATGTACTGATATAGTAGGTAGGTACATGGATTCTGAAACAATGAGGCCTGAGTTGATATTCAAGTTTTCAGACTATTTGAGACTATTTATCAGGCACTTGGCAAGCTATCTTACCAGGTTTAGTAAAATCAAGATAATAACTCACAAGTTTATTGTAAGAATTAAATCAGATACTACATGAAATTAGTAAACTTTGTTTTGCATATAGTAAAACTATTTTCATCTTTACCATTAATTTCCCCCTTGCTGGTATTTTTGTTTTGTTTTGTTTTGAATGTTAATTTAAATTTATTTCACGTATTCAGATATTTTTTTTCTCATTAGATTTAATTGTATTTGACATCATTTGTAGTCCCCAGAGAGTTTCCACCACCATTTCAACCGTGCACTGTCACCTCAGTCCCTTGTGCTCTTTATGCCCTCCTCCTCCTCTTTGTCCTTCTCTCCCTCTGCCCCCTCCCCTTCATGTTCCCTTTGGTCTATCTTTAACCTTTTGATCTTGTTGAGTTTGTTTGTTTTGGTTGTAATTGACTATTTCCTTGAGCTTTCTCTTTGTTTTCTTCTTTTTTATTTTTGTTGTAGTTGTTGTTCTTTCACATTCCTCCTAAAAGTGAAGCCTTGCCTTCTGACTTGTTTCACTGAGTATAATTCCTTCTAGCTCCATCCATGTTTCTATAAATGGCCCTAGTTTATCATTTTTGATTGCTGAATAGTATTCCATTGTGTATATGTACCACATCTTCTTGATTCAGTCATCTACTTTTGGGCATTTGTATTGTTTCCAGGCCTTACCAATTATAAATAGTGTTGCAATAAACATGGGGGTTCAGGTGCACTTTTGGATTGGTGTTTTTGTGTTCTTTGAATAAATCCCTAGGAGTGAGATTGCCGGATCATATGGTAGTTCCATCCCTCGTAGGCCGAGGAACCTCCATATAGCCTTCCATAGTGGTTGGATTAACTCATTCTCACCCTTGCTGGTATTTTTTTTTTTTCACCTTTCCCCCCTTCATTCCATGAACTCACTTCCAATTATATTTTGTTGAAATATCATCTCCACTTTGTATTTTATTTCATATAATGCATTTTAAGTGTATGAAGAGGTTCTCTATAATTATCTTCTGTATCCAAGCATGCCATTTCCTGACATACACTTTTCCTCTGAACTTTACATGCTGCATTATTTTTCTTCATCAACTATTTTCAGATAGATCATAAGTTTCTATTATTTGTTGAATTCTTAGCAAGCACACATCAGTCCAGATGTTATCGCTTCAATCAAGTATAAGTGGACACCACGTCCTTGATATCCTCATGAACCAGACTAGATGGCTAAATGTTGCTAACTTGCATTCTTGTAGTTATTTAGCTTTATGATGGGAAAATTTGTGTGTGGGGGGGGAGCTATAGCATTTGGTCTCCCAATACCTTCCTTATAAAAGCATTTTATCACTTTCCCCAGGCTTTATACTCTGCCAGTGAGAAGCAGAAGAGTATATGTACTTGAGGTGAGTCCCTTCACCTGCATGTTTCCCTTCACTTCAGCAAGAAGTTGCTTGGTTTATGAGTCTGCTTATTTCTCTCATTAGTTGACATTTGTTATCAGTTGCTGATTTGACTCCCATGAAATTATATTCCATTCTAATCACTTTAGTGTCTTTTCCAGATATTTTCTTCCTTGGTTAGTTGAAAATACATATGATAAATGAAATTAATATAATGAAAAGACAAGCCAGAATGTGGGAGAAAAATGTTTGCAAAGCACGTGCTTGATTAACTGATAAAGACTATTTTACAGAATAATCTTAAACACACCCGCCCCCAAAAAAATCCCAAATAACCTTATTTTAAAAATGGCAAAGATCCGAACAGAAACTTCACCTATATAGGGCAAATAATTATAGGAAAACATACTCAACCACAAATATCATATGGAATTTCAGATTAAAACAAGAATGTGTCACTATACACCTATCAAAATGGTCAAAATCCAAAGCACTAACAACAATAAATGCTACCAAGGATGTGGGGCAACAGCAGCTCTCATTTATTGCTGGTGGGAAGGTATACAGGTCCTTTTGAGACAATTTAGCCAAGTCTTACAAAACTAAATATAATGTTGCCATATAATCTAGCAATTATCCTCCCTGGTATTTACTCAAATAAATTGAAATTGCATGTTCCTACAGGAATCTCCACACAAATGTTTATAGCAGCTTTTTCATAATTACCAAAGCTTGTAAGTACCAAAATATCCTTCAATAGGTGGAATGATAACATACATTGCACACTGTACAATAAAAATAGTAGTCAATGATACAAAGAAATATACATATTTATCATTTTTAAGTTTTAATTTCACATTAATTGCAAATAATAATTGTAAATAATGATGGTTATGAAGTCAAGGCGCCTTAGCAAAGCAGCCCAGGGTCCTGTGATAAGCAACTTAGTACATTTCTGGATAAGGTCATGTGTGCTGGTAACCATTAGGCCATCCTTTTTCTTGGTGCCCCTCACACAAGGTGAACTGTTAGGTGATCCCCTATATGGACAAAGGGGGGACCACCATCAAAAGAGACATCTAGTAATAGGTTCTTGAAGGATGGTAAATGGTCCCCTGAATGTATTATTCAGTACCATGGAACTGCTATGTGGGCAGAGGATGGATTTTGTGGTGACCGAACTCCCATTTGCATACCCACGTCCCAGTCCAGGGATGGAAAAGAAGGAGCCCTGAAACTTATTCAGTGGCTGTTTCTTTGCTATTGGAGGGTTCAAAACTCTAGTTGGAACTTTCTTTTGGGGACTATGTCTGCTACTCCCGTGTCTCTTACCATTGTTCATATGCATTATTTCTAATTTCACAGGCGCTCTGGTGGACCAAAAAACACAGTGCAGGTTATGTCTATGCACCAATACCAGCCCTTAAGTTGCCAGGATGACTAAGATTGTGGTGATGCTCTTTAGCACAAAACAGAGCATCAACGCAAGGAGAATGAAGTGAGGTGTCTGAGCAAGGCAGGCTGGGATCCTGTGCTAAGAAACTTGCTACATTTCCTGGAATATAACTGACCTCATGTTTGACCATGAACAGTTATAACCCAGTTAGAACATTCTAAAATGTATACAAACCCATAAATTCCTTGAAGGGGAGCTCAGTCTTTGGCTGTAGATCCACTAAGCCAAGTACCAGTAAAATAAACCTGCTTCTTATTAGCCTTGATATCCTTTATCTCACATAGTAATTATGCTTGTCTAGCTCTTTCTATTAAGCGTATTATTTTTTTTCAATAACTTTTTTTTATCGTGATAACGCTGTTTTTTTTTTTAATCGTGGTAACACTGACTTATGAGACCATATGATTTAGAGTTCACACCTCTTCAAATGTTTTCATATCACTCCCACCATCAAAACACAGTCCTGCATCATTGCCCTCTCTACTTTGTTCCCACACCCACATTCCTGCTCAAAGTTGCAAATCTACAGTCATATTTCTAAGGTTTGTTTTGGTTTTGTCTGTTCCATTGTTCTCTTTATTTTCTACATGAGTAAAAACCATCCAGTAATTGATTTTCTCTTTCTGTTTTCTTAGCACAAGCCCCCCCTTATAAAAAAATTATTTTCCTCTTGGTTTTCTTTTTTCACCACAATTAAATGGACAGTAAAAATGTCTCAAACAGCACACATGCTGCAGGCTAACAAATGGCACCATAACTGAACCTAAAGAGACAATAAATGACCCCTGTAGCCATCTGTGCAGAATCATGGTTGCTCCCTTTGAAAGTTCCTGTATTTAAAACCTGCAAGCAGAGAAGTACATGAAGTGACTATACGTATATGCACATGCTTGCAGTTGCCCATCTATGTATTCATCAAATATGTGCATTTTTAAATAAATTGGAGTATTTCTATAAAAAATGGAGCAAGAAATTCTTTCTCAATTAAAGGTGACTATCCCTCTGGACACTGGTGTCCATTACTATTCTCCACAGTTTCTGGCTTTGACTTCTGTGTCTCCCATTATCATTATTCTTCCTTGTCTTTCTCCTTGGTTTCATCTAAAGAGGATGCTGAAGAGCATTCCCTCTCTGGAGACAAATAACCAGCACAACATGCTTTCCACTGGAGCAAGCTTGGAATTCAGCAGGTTGTTTTAGTCTAGGCTTGGGTGTGGTGGTGGGGGCAGGTGGGGTGGTGCTGGCAATACAATTCAATGAAAAACTTAGTAGAGTTCTGATCTATTTGTTTTGTCAATTTCATGTGCCAGTAAAGCATACCAAAAGTTTGTTCCTAGACATAATTCTAAAATAGAATTGATTTATTTTCTTCTACTTTCCCTGTTCCTCTGTTAGTATAATGATGAATACCTTTAAGCCATCTGAAATCAGAGGTGGAAAGATCACACTCTATTTGATCTCTTTTGTAGGGCTAAATCTCTTTGTTCTCTGAGAAGTTTTACTGGGACTTTGATGCTCAAAGTATTTTTCAGACTTATCTCTTACTGTCTGAAGTCTAGGAATAATTCACCTTTTTCTAGCCTTGGAACCTCCAAATGTATAGTATTTCTAGTCCCTCTTATTTCTGCTTCTAAACCAGTCAATTCCTTGAATTGATCTACTTTAATATTACACCAAAGGCAATTATTAGTGGCCAATATAAACAAATAATATTTCCCATGACTTCCTTGAAAGTAGCAATTCTCAGTGGGGGCCAATCCCCTCCCAGGAGCATTTGGCAATATATGGAAACATTTCTGCTGGTCAAGACTAAGAAAATGTGATGACAAGCAGTGCCTACACACCAGAGATGATAAAAACCCTACAATGTGTGGGGCGTTGACGGTTATATTTTTCAAAATAGCAACACTGTTTCTGTTGAGAAATCCTAATCTGAGGTACATATTCAGGAAGTATTTGGTCTGTCTTCTGATTTGTTATAAGTGATAATATTATGGAATGTTTTATCATCACATGACACAAGTTTTGTTCTTCTCAATATTTTCTATTTTTTTTGTTTGCTACCCAGTGCTAAGTTAATGCTATAAATCTTAGAGCTTTGTTACATTAATCCCTTTATTTGAAGTATTAATCATACCTTTTGTGCCCAAGTTGGTTTAAGGGCTATAAGTTCTAAACTTTCTATAACTTAACACAATAACAAAGGGTATAATGTAGTTTCTTACCTTCCCCAATATTTCAGAGTCCTGTACTGGAAAGACAGATGAGGGAAGAGACAGAAAAAGTAGAGGAGAACTTAGTAGGATTATTAGACCTGAAATTGCACATAATGATTGCCATTTACTTTCTATGAATTTTCTTATGATTTATTGTTGGTTTTTTTTCTGATGTTTGTAGACATGTGTCTTGTTTAAGCTCTTAGACATCTTAAAAAGAAATTGCACTCTATTGTCTTTATTTCAAAGATAGCAAGCTTTCAGAGAAAAGTCCACTAATCAAGGAAGAAAATAAAATTGTCTATTCTTGAGCAGTCACTGCCAAATTTTACATGTGAGATACTGCCATTTCTATAACTATTTAAGCATAATGGGTTTTTTTTTCCATCTGTTTAAGATCTTCAATCAACATCATGAGTTAGGCAAATCTCCTTATCTCTACTCTGACTCGTCTGTAGGTTTTTAAAGCTAAATAGCTACAGGATAAACATTCTTCTAATGTCTGTATCCTGCTAGTTATGAAATGTCTCTCAATGTAGTCTTTCTTCTAGAAAAATTCTATTTTTCCTTATTGACTTGAGAGAGGAATGTGCAAGGGTTTATGAATTCCCATGATTAGAAGAAGCAAAAATAAAGCTATCATGAAAGGATTTTTTTTTTCACCACACCTGTGGAAGCTTAGAGGTCTCCAAATGTGAGGTCTCTAAAGAATCTACAAATGCATCCCATGGAGAAAGAGCCAGTCACTGAATTCTTGCCACTCAAAGCACATCTGCACAATTTACAATAGGTGACTTATGGGAAGAACCCAAATGCCCAAAAGTGGATGACTGTATCAAGAAGATGTGCCATATTTACATAGTGGACTGCTACTCAGCAATCAAAAAGGATAAACTCATGCCATTTGCAGCAACGTGGACAGAGCTGGAAGGGATTATGCTCAGTGAAATAAACCAGAAAGAAAAAGAAAAATATTGAATTGTTTCACTTATAGGTAAAATGTAGAGGAACCAAATAAGGAACAGGGGGTGGGGGGGTGGGGAAGTAACTATAATAAAGTGAAAATCAAAATCATCAGGCAACTATAGATTAGAGACATTTTGTAGGGGAGGAGGAAGGAGAAGGATCAGGATAGGGGTGGGATGAGCACAAGGGACTATGATGGTGGTGGTTGGGTGAATTGGTCATGGGAATTGCATCGGGAAATCATACACTGTACAAATATGAAGGATGACATAATAAATATATATTTAAAAAAATAAAATCCATACAAATAAAAAAAAGGGAATCAAATGTGATAGGGAGACAATACAGCACTAAGAGCTTTAGCAGACCACTTCTCATTAACTTACTTACATTAGATTTGGTTTGAGTAACATATGTAGCAGTAATCATTCTAAATTCTTGGGACAACTGAATGAACAAAACATATAAATATACACATCTGTTCTCCTGGAGCATATATTCTAATGTGAGAAAGACAGACAATAAAAATTAAAAGTAAATTAAATAGGATGTTCAAAGATGAATTTAAGTATCAACAATGATCTTGGTTGGAACATAACACCAGTCTTCATTGGATGAAAACATGAAAGCAGAGATTGTTTCTAGGAAAAAAAAAAGCCTCTGAAAGGAAGATATACAAGTGAACAGCAGACCTTTTTCCCCCTTCGAAATGAGAGATTATTTTTCTTATATATTAAAGGAATAGAGTTTCAAAATACAGAAGAGGTCAAATTAGGGGAGCAAGAATCTAGAAGAAGTGAAAGGACATAGAATATATATATATACATATATATAGCAGATATATCTGATATATATATTTATATCAGAAAGAATAGTTTTTGAACAAGCTTACTATGAAGGAATTATTATAGTCACTTTCCAAACATCTTGCTTTCTATCCTACACCTAAACACACACACACACACACATGCATACAAACCACTAGGACCTCTGCTAAAACACAGTATTATGTTGCCACGTTTGCTAATAGCATCCAAGGGTTATTAAACTTTTCATCTCGCTTCTCAACTGACAAATCAATAGAATAAACAATTTCCCACTTTGTACTGTATTTGAGTCTTTTGGTTTGTAAAAATTGGTATGTAATTCAGTCTCATTAAGAGGCTCTTGTTAAACAGACAGATGATAGCCCGCAAACATTCTCTTCCATGACTTCATGGGAAAAATATTTTCTGAATAAAATGTGAGAATTTCAGGATGTTTTCATTTCCTAATTATTTCTCAGGCTTTCAAAAGTCCACTTGCATCTTGTCTTTTTGCATTTTAGTATAAAAATAAACTGACAGCAAGTAACAATAAGAATTTAGAAAACCGATCTAAAGTTCTTTTTGAATCTTGAGCATATAGTTTACTTGATCCTATTTTTAAAAATCTTGCCCACCACTAAGCCTTTGTATATGTTCACACTACTTCATTTCTTTTCTTCGCAAATGGCACTGATCACGTGAAGAGAAAATAGCAAAGGTTATCCTACTCTGCAAATAAGGTAACTCATCTAATTCTAATAACTATGGTCTAATCTTGGCTCTTCCAATAATACTAAAATAATTGAAAACCATACCATGAACAATTCTAAAAGCACCAAAGTGACATAAAACTAATTAATCACTATCAATTTAATATGTGCCCTATCCGTTCAACCAGCTCAGCTCCTCTTGACTTTGTGGATGATATTCGCCGAGTTCACTGAGCACATCAATTCTCTAGAAAATGGAGTTCTAGCTTTCCCCAACTTTACAAAAGTGGCTTAGTACTATGAACTCTTTCTGTTATCATTCGACAGGTTAATCCTCATCATCTTTCAGAGACCATCTCCTTTTCCAAGGAGTGTGTAAAGCAGTTTCGAATTTGCATTGCAGAGTTTTTAAAGAATCTCTGGGCTACATTTACTTTATAAAGTGTTCATTTTATATCAAGATCACACTGGAGATGTCTCTAGTAGCATTTACATTTCTCATGAAGCATCACAAAGATCAGTGCTTATTTTCCCTTATTTATGTGAAGTAAATGGTGCTATGTACAAAATGCAGTTAGCTCTTTGTAACAGAATGTGCTCATCATCTTTAATGCTAATGCTATCTTTTATTCAATACATAGTCAAGCACATTAATTATCTCATATCAATCTTGACCTCAAAAACTACAGACATTTTAGCTTTTAAGTCAATAAACCCCCTATAGGTCTTAAGTAACTTGTAAAGTGTTCAAAATAATTATTTATCTGTTACAAAGGAAAATAATACATTTATTCCATGTAAAAAAGTATGCCTGAGGTGATGGATGAAATGTTATCTAATATTCCTATTCTTTTTCATTACTATTATACAGTTGTAGTATATCCTGAAATGTGTTCTCAAACACAGCTGATCTGCTCTGCAGGAGGAAGCTATAAGGAGGACGCTCCAGGGTTTGCACCTCCTATTTTGGGGTATGGAATGTGTAAGAGGCTGACAATGACAAGAGCAAGAATTTTAATGTGCAAGGATGAAGCTCTTTATGAAGGGATGAACTAGGTCATGAAATATGTATCTTGTCTGCACAGCAAGCACGATTTTTCATGGTCATTCCCTTCTTAGACACGTGCCTTCCCTTAGGAAAAGAAAGAACACTTCATGACAGCTGGACCTTTATATGTTGGGTTAATTTTTCCCACTCTTTCCTGCATATTTTGAATCATTTCTCTGCCTTACAAGTTGCATTTCCTGAAGCGCCTCCCTTAAGAGATCTGGGATTCTGCCAACTTCTTTTAGAATCAGTGTGTATCAGCCACGCAAGTTTTATGGGAATGTTATAGTGACTCTGAACAAGACAACAGGTTTTCTTTTTTCCACTCACAATGTTTAAAAAAATATATTTATTAAGAATACAAGGTTGAACAACGAGGCAATACTTACACTATTATTTGTTAAAAAAACCTAGTGAAAATAATGTTATGTTTTTCTGGATATGGCAGTTGCCATGCCCAAAACTGGTAGAAAGATTGTGGCAGAATAAACTGGTCTTCAAAAATGTTCACCTTGTGGGTATATTTCTCAACCTCCCTGAGTTTGTACTTGGCTGTGGGATTTGTTTTGGCCTAAATAAGATATTAGGAGCTTGATGCAAGCAGAGGCTAGAGAAGTGCTTTCATGGGTATTGCTGTCTTGCCCTTCACCCTTAGCTTTGGAAAAATATGCCTGGGATTAGCTTCTGGCCCCAGCACGAGGATGAGGACAGCTGGTGCACAAGAAAGCTTCCAGGAAAATCCAGACTAATCAACTGACCATTATTACTCAGAATAAGATACTGGCTTAATCCACTGAGTTTTGTTAGTTTTTCAGAGAGTTGTTTTTCTTTTCTTTTTTCTTTTTTTTTTGCTTATTACAAATGGAGCTGACTTAATAGGTCAGCATGTGACATTGCACCATGAGGCATAACTTGTGTTGGTTTCTATCTATTGAATATCTAGTCAAGCTCATTCAGATACCAAAGACCACTGTAGAAAATGCTTACAAATGTAGCAGATAAAAGAGGGGGCACTTGATAATCCAGCCAGATGTGACTTTTCTATCACATAGCCTTTGTATAAGATGTTAAAAATAATGAATCATACCACTGTGATTGTACTCAACACATTCCTTGAGAAACATTGTGAAAACCCTGTCTTAGCCCCCACCCATACTTCAGTCTACCCAGTCAATTTTATGTCTATTCTACAGATGTTCTTGAGACCTTATCACAACCAATAAGATATAAAAGCAGAAATAAATTTTTGTAACTGAAGAGTCTCTCCACAGCACGTCCCTTAGTCATTCCCACCTTCATGCATGGAATACAAATACTATCATGATGGACAGGAACCATATTTGAGACCATGAGTTGTCATGGAAGAAAAAGGCCAAGAGACAGAAACCGTGGCTCAGCTATCACTGAACTTCAGAAGAAATTCCAGCAGCACTGGTTTTCAGGTCCTTAGTCATGTTCAAAAAATCACCTCCTCCTTGAACTTGAATCAGTCCTCTGTTATTTATAGCATTTGTAGGCCTCTCTACTGCTCTCTATGGCAAATTCAGGGAAAAATGTCAAGATATATCCTGGCACAGAGTCCTGTGTTAAGTTCTCAATATTCTTGAGAATTCTTTCAGTAACCAAATTCATCATTATATAATATCACTATCCATCCATCAACAACTCTATTACCTGAAAATATAAAGGCATTAATACTTGAATTAAGTCAATTAATCTCTAAGTTTTTACTCTTTTCAAGGAAAATAAAAGATGCTTTAAGATTAGGTTCTATGCCCTTGGAGAATGAACAAAAGAAAATTTTCTAGACTGATTAAAGATGAAATGCTTTTGAAAAGGTTATTCGTATTTCAAAAGCTCAAAACAACAATATCAAATAGTAAAATTTAGGCATACTGTAAGATACAATTAACTTGTCTTTAGAGTATTATAGGTTCTCCTGGAAGCCTAATTGTGCACTCTTTCCATGGCTTTCTTGTATTCACAGTAGAGATTAGGAAATCGTTAGCTTAGTCATTAATTGGTAAAGATTTCTTTACACCAGTGAGTTTTCATTGAATAGTAACACGATTAACCCCACCTCACATATCAAGAGAAATGATGTGATGCCATGTGAAACCCTAGAAATAGTCTGTGTCTACTGAAACTTACTAAATAATTCCAGATCATGGATTTCATATCTATGTTCAAATGTTAAAATTACGTCCTTCCATGTCATGACAGAAACATGAATAATGCAATTATAAGGTTTATAAATCTCACTCCTGGAAAACAGGTCAGTAGAAACTGACTTGATCCTTCATCTCTTTTCTCTAATTCACCAAAATAATTAAGAATTTAAGTTACAGATGTCATGTGTATTTGATTGACACCATAGGTTTTCATCTAAACTCTAAACCTACTCTATTTGGATATATTAGAACATTTTTATTGCATTTAGTCACAAAAATTGAATTCTGATAAGTTAGGCTATGTGATGATGTGCTTAGATCATAAACAGGTTACTTCTGAAATTAGTTTGTATCAATAATTCAAAAGAAGGCAGTAAAGCTTATTTTGCTTTAGTTCTGTTGTAAAATAAAATCAGAACCATAAAAATGAAAACACCCTTCATCACAAATATAATTTGCAATCTATACTAGATATTCAGAGTAAACAGATAGCAGCTGAAACAGACAGATAAAACCAAATGAAGGAGCTAAAGGCAAAGGAAGTTAGTGACACAAACAGAATGCAGGACAGCAGGCAACTCAGCCAGCAACTGTGAAAATGTGAATAAGCACATTTAGTAACCAACCTGCAATCGCGGACGCCTGCTGAACAGTATGCCTTCTCTTCATTAATCTGCTAGAAAATAGAGGGTTCATTTGTCCCATGTCAAAGAATGGGACAAAGCTACAGAATATGTACCTTGTCAAAGAAGTCATTTCTTTTACTTTAAGAACAGAATTGAGGGATGGTAGAGAAGTAGGCACAGGAATGCAAGGCACTCATTATTATCTGATCTGCTTCCCCAATGTCAGCCAGTTAACAACTGGGAAAACAAAATGCAAAAAAAACCATTTTGTCTGGAATCTGGACACTTCACTAAATTCCCAAATGATGAAACACTGAGGCAGAGGAAGGAGACAGAGGTATTAATAACACAGAGAGAGACTGTCCCAAGTCTTTTTGCATTGATTGGAGAGAGTTGTTACAACTGCTTCGTTCCTGGTAGTCAGACCTAAAATATGGCCTCTCTGTGATGTCCCTTTTTGTGAATTTAAGAATATTTGCTCAAAGATTCTATCCCTCCTTCTCCAAGTTACAGCTGTATATATTGAAGCTCTATATAAAAGTCAGAGCTCTAAAAGGCCATTCGGGAATTAGTTTCAGGGAGAAAGCAGTCAGAAGAGAAAGAAAGGAGGTAGAATAGCTCTCCTTTTCCTTCTGCCGTCTTACAGTAAGGCAGAAGTTTTTCGCATGATCTTGGGATGAAGACTAGAATAGACACAGGCGCAAGGCATATAGAGCCAGCAGAACACGGTCTCCACATGGAGACACTTCTTTGTGATTTCCTTGTTGAAGAAGAGATTGGGTTTTGAACAGCAGTGAGAAGCCTGCTATGATGTGCCACTGAATAGCTCCATTCAGTTTCATCTTTCCCCCCATATCAGCCCACAGAATTCTAGACAGACCAAATGCTTTGCATTTTTCTGAAATCCACTTGGTGTCTTGTGTTTGGCCACTTAAGGGTCCCTTTCACCCTCCATACCAAATGTCCCATTCTCTGACAAGACCTAGCACCCTTTCCTACAGAAAACTCCCTGACAGAAGACTTCAGAGGCCCCTCTTCTCTGCTTCAACATGTTGAGAATGCATCCATTAGAGCAACTGCACAGGTTCATTTTACTAGCCTAATTTTCAAAAGACCGTAAGAAACTTGAAGACAACTATGCTATCTTGTTCATCATTTTATCTTGAACAGCAGGTACATAATAGGTGCTGTAAAACATCTATATCTTTTAGTGAACTAAGAGTTACTTTTTCCTCTTTGTTACATTTGATACCAGTTTCCTTTTCACCTAAAGAAAAAAAACTAGTGTTACAAGGCAGAATGAGGGTCCCCCCACAGCCCCCGCAACATGTCTGCTCTAAATGAGTTCTGCCAGCCGCTGCATGAAGACAAAAAAAAAAAACCCTAGTGCATAAAACTTTCAATAAAAAGAACTTAATATGTGTGCAATAGAAAGAATATAGTTAAAACAGTTTTAATTAAACACTCAAATTACCCATCCCTTCGTGGGTAAATACCCAGCCAAATACAGTTGGCCCAAAGCAGGACCACTGAGGCCCAAAAACTTGCCACAAGTCTAAGAAAAGGGCAGAAGGGGACAGGCAAGCCTGGAAATAAAAAAGCAAAGGCAAAATCCACCTGAAAATAAAGGCTGCCATTGTCAGTCTCTCCATGGGTCTCTCACATCTCTTTCAAGTGTCACTTTCTATGTCCCCCAAGTCCCTGACATAAGTCCAAGGCCGAGAAGCAAGTGTCACTTCCTCTTCATATGTCTTTCTACTCCTCCAGTCTTCTCTTAGTTTTCTCTCCTCCTTCCTTTCCCAATTCCTCTTCAGCTTCCCTTTGCTGTTCAGCTCCATCCTTCCATGGGTGAGTCAGGGAAGCTGGAACCTTCCCTTTTTGTGGATATCCCACTGTTACAATTCTTGCTAATTAAATCCAAGTGACAGAGCCCATTCTTCACCACTGATGTTAACTTGGTAGGTTCTCCACCTGCATTAAGATTATAGAAGTAGATTTTGATAACAGTTCAGTATAATTTTCCAGAGAGTGGGTTCTCAAAGACAGTTCTGAATTATCTATTTTTTTTACTTAATCATACTTTTCCATAAAAGAATCGTGGGCTGGGCTGAGGTATGCCACAAGAATCCAGTGCCCATGGGAAGAGGAGGTTGCCAAGTGAAGCAATAAGATAGTTCCAGGCACCACAGAGGGTGGTCCTGCTACTTCTCAAAGTGTTTATATTTCTCTCTGTCACTGGCTGCAATGCCTCCTGTCAATATAAGGGTGGGGATCTACAGAGAAGACAGCTCTGAAGTGTGCTTGTTTCAGTTCATGTTCATACACCGAACACTGATACACAAGGAAATGGATGGAGCCTGGAGCCATCACATTATCATTTCTCCAAACAGGAGACTTGGTAAGCTTGATTTTGACTTCAAGTCAACATTTGACTAATGTTTCCCTCTTTTATGAAAAACAATAGGAAAAAGGTTTTAATCAGGTCTACATTTACATCATATAAGATCTTTCAGGAGGGTGCAATTTCCTTTCTCATTGAGTGTCAGTTCTATCTTTTCATCAGGATCAAGAATTAGCCTACAAAAATGAGAATTTTCATTTTTATCAAATACATTGAGCCCAGACAACTCATATTAAGCCAATCCTTAGAGAAACCAAACTCAGGAAAAGCTGGTGTTTGACTCTTCATTATGTTTAGTAGTGGGTGTAGGATATGAATCTTTGCTGGCATAGCTGAGTGCCGTGTTATATGTCCCTGGAATCAGCAGAGATTTTCCACAGGAAGTCCGTGAGATGAAATGGTCACTTCTGATGGCATCTTGCAGCAGCGCCCAGAATTCCAGTCCCCAAACAGAAATTAAAGAAGATGGTTCTGCAGCAGGACAGGCTCTAAGTCTCTTTAATCCTTTGCCAGCTACAGAAGTGTAAAAAGAGCATCACCTCTTCCTCCTAGCCTAACTAACTGATGTGCTGCTATACCCCCCTCACCACCTAATCCTTCATGTAAAAATGATGACAGAGTTTTTGACGAATAAAGTGTTGATCTATTAAATAATTGGTCTGGTCTTGGTTAACTAAAATGGGGTATCAGTAGGGGAGAGAAGAACTTTCAATAAATCTTGAGTGGTGCTGAGTCCATTACTCAAGTTATTCAGTAGTTAACACCTTAAAAAACCCACCTTCTGATTTCACAGATTTCTTTCCTTCTGCATGTCAGAGCAGAGCAGAGTGTATGCAGAACAGATGGTCTCCATGTACACACCCCATACTTAGTGTCGTGCCAAGCTTATGCTTCCTTCACTTCCTTCATGAAAACAGGCATGCCGAAAATATGTTTGCGGATGGCACAGAAATGCTGTGCACATTTTAGCCGTCATGTCAAAGCAGGAAAAATTCAGAGCCATAACAAGTAAAAACAAAAACCACTGAAAAGTATTTTTTCCCCCACCAGGCAATAGTCACTTCCATGCCCAAGTACAGAGTCACAAATGCATTGTGTTAAAATGCAATGAAAAGGGAAAGATAATCAGGTATCAAGACAGAACTCTTGAAATAGGATAGGACATCTCGTGCTGAAACGGAGGGTTTTCAGTTACTGTCAATTTCAGAAAGGAGGCCTAGGTCTCTGTGGGGAGGGAAGCAGGGAGGAAGGAGAGTTAGCTTATTAAATGTCACCACATTTTGCATTTCAGTATCTGCCCAGAAAATTACACTTTGCCTCGCTTCTGCTCTAATATTTTATGTCATGTAAAGAATAATTCCTTTAGGCAGCTGATACTCATAAGTTAAGCAACTATTATAATTAACAAAGGAAATATTAAAACATTAAAAATAATGATAGCTGCTGAGTCCTCAAGCTATTATTTAGCTTTCTAAGCCACATTACCTCTGAATCCACACAGACTACCCCTGTATATTATGGACTATTCTAAAGTTAACAGTGAAGTTCTTTAAAAAAAAAATCAGGCATCCTTTTTCTCAAATTCTACACAGTAAACATATACTCAGAGGAAGCACGGTCCCAGACACTGTATCATCAAAGTACACAAGACAAGTTCTTTCAAAATAACACTATTTTGGAAAGATCTATATAACTTGTGGATCATTCACTTAGGACATATGGAGTTGGAAGAAGACTTAAGAGATCAATTGGCTCACATCTTCCAAAATATGGGAATTGGCTAAAGCAAATCATAAACATTTTTTAGTCATAAACATGAACGAGTCATTCATTTATGTCATAAAACCTAACACTTTCAGAAACGTCCACTTCCTTTCCAACTTGTATTCTTGAAAAATACAAATTTTGTTCATTAGTTCAAGAAATATCTAACTCATCACCTTGTAGGATCCAAGTCCTTTTAACACTAAAAATATAGAGGAATAAGGAAGAAGTCCTACTCAAGGAGCTTAGTTAGGTAGCATAACAAGTAATTTTAATACAGTATGATTACTGTGTGAAAGGAAATTCTTCATTTTTCAGCCTGCTCTTCCAATCCTTATTTCCCTTACCCAAACTTGTAATTACATATTTATTAGCAAAAATATCTGTTTAATTACTGTCTCCCTTGCTATAAGTTTTATGAGAGAAGGAACTAAATCTATTTAGCCATATCTCAGAAGCCCAGCAGCGTCTCAAACAAAAAATAAATATGTGTGAAAAAAGGGAAGTGATTAACTTCAGAAAGAAATTTTAGGTAGTGAAAGTGGGATAGGTAGATTCAAGTGAGCAACCAACATCTGAAAAGGTAGGAGAAGAGAGGGTAAAATATTTTAAGGAGCCACCAGAGTCTTAGCTTAAAAAGAATTTTGAATCAAGGTATGAGAATCGACAAGAAACGACTTGGACTATGAAGAGCTTGTATAGAGGGCTAGAGAATTTGAATTTCTTTATTATGACTATGGGGCTCTATGGGCTCTATTAACAGATGACAAGAAGAGGAGCTACGTGATCACTTCACATTTTAGAGGAAATGGTCGGCAACTCTGTAAAGTAGAAACCATGATGTGCAACAGTGATGAATATGAGGCAAGAGGAGAGGGTTTACTCAACAGGTAAGAATGATCATACATGGGCAATACAAGCATCAGTGCCTCCTTGATTTCTGGCTAGTCAGTTGGTAAATATATCTGCATTTAATTCCAAGTTGGTGTACATGATTGTTCAAGCAGGAATGATTGCCCAAAAAAGCATGTGTAGATAAGAGTACCAAAGAATTAAGAACAAAGAGAAGGTAATCTAAGAAACTAAGAAGGAGCATTAGAGAGTTAGGAAAAATGGGATGGAATAGCATCATGGAAATCATGAAAGGAAAGAATATACAAAGACAGAGAATGCAAGAAAAAGTAGTTAACTATGTCAGTGTGGCAGGATCGAAAATTCTTCATCATTATATTTAGAATTTAGGTCATAGTTGTTCTTGACAAAAGTCTTTGGTTGAGAGACACGAGAAAAGTGGAAGCCAGAAAACTTATTTCAGGGCCAATGCAAGAGAGTATATTTTCTGTTGATTATTCTGAATCAAATTTTCATATCACATATATGGTTAAGTATCAGGGGAGAAAGAAAGTGCAAATTCTATGAGTTTAAATGAAGAAATATAGTAAATATTTTATTTTGTTTCAACAAATATTTATCAAGCATCTGCTATGTGTCAAGTTTGTATGCTAGGTGTAAGAGATACAAAGATGCATAAGCCATGATCCCTGCCCCCAAGGGGCTCAAAATGTATTTAGTGAGACACAAATACACACATCAAATGGTAAGTGCTATGGAAAAGGTGTGTACAGATGCCATGGTAACACAGATGCTTCTTAAATTGTCAGTTTTGAGGAGCCCAATCAGGAATGGAGGTTGTAGAGAAGAAAGGGCACTTTGAATTTGACCTTAAAGCATTGATAACATGGGCACACATCTGAAAATGAATGAACTAATAAATGACTAAACTGTATGAACTGTCTTTGTGACATGGTCCATGGAACCACACACAAGCATCATACACTAACTTAACTGTGGAATGCTCTTTAAATTCCCTCAAACCCATGCCAAATTTTAAGCAGTAATTTCATTCATATGCTATTCACACAATACCAGGTCAACCCTCCCGAGTCATCGGGATCTACATGTTACCCTTTAGAAGGTAAAAATACTTCTTCCAACCGCTAATCATTTGATGTTTTTTTCTTGGTAATTCATTGACCATTACACTGTGCCACAGGATTAATAAAACTTCACTGTACACTGTCTTTGCACTTTTGCAGTACCTGTAAGCATGAGCACATGGACTTGTGATGATACACATGTACAGATTTCATAGGACTAGAGAGGAGTGTGAATGGCATGGAGAGGTAAAGATATAACTGTTCCGTAGAGACTAAAAACTGTGATATACTCTACTAAAAGAATGAGTTATGTAACATACCAAGAAGTAGCTTTCAAAATTTCCAAGATAAAGATGCATAATCACTAACCCTAATGGGAACAGTGTTGGAGGCTGGGTAGGTTCAAGGCAAGGAAACTAGATGGGAGTTTGACAGATCTGAGATTCCTACTACTACCAAAACCTAGACAGCAGGACTGAAAGATGTTTGGTGTATTCCACTGGGTGCCTAGGGGATAAGAGAGTTTCTCTACAAAAGGTCATTTAAGGCCATCACCACTAAGCAGCAACTTATCTCACTAGCGGTGTCTATTTTCCTCCTGTTGCTTCTGGACTCTGAACTGTTCTTGACCACCAGTTCCCACCAAGAAGATAAAAGGGCTTCAAAAAAGTTGGTTCCAATCACAGATCAAGCCCAGAAAGCTGCAATACAGTCTCAATGCAGCAGAGAATCCAGCAGCAACCAGATAGCAGAGGAGGAAGACAGAAAACTCTAGTCAATTCCTACACAAAGGTACCAGAAGGAGGTCCTAGCTACAGGAGAAAAGATATTTTACCTTTACATAAAGCCAGCATCTTATTATTGGACTGAATTAGATATACCAGAAAGGGACACCTTTGTGTGTGTCCATAAGTATCAGTAAAATTTCTTATATGTGTATAAGAAAGTCATGATAATCACTTTAAGATCAACCTAAGACCAAAGAAAAAGGAGTTCCCCAGTGCAGCACTGAATAGGGAGTGACTGAAAGATGAAAGCTGTGTTAAGAGTAGTCTTCCAGTCTTCACTCCTACCAGCAAGCATCACCACCATTAAGAAGTAAGTTATCACTAACATGGTTCAGGTCCTCTGATTTCCTTTCTCATCTCTCACTCTCTCTACCAGATATAACTAACCTCCCAAATCTGCTATTTTTCATTCACATTAATTTCCCCATTATTTTACTATATATTAATTGTTCAAAAACATATGTAGTTTTTGCAATATTTTGGATTTTATATCAGTAGTGTTATACTCTCTATAGAGTATAGAGTTAGTTACCAGCTTATCCAGAAAAATCACAGTTCTGGATTCTACAGTTATATTCCATTCTGTGAATATGTAGCATATTTTACCTATTTTCTTCTGGACTTTTAGGTTGTTTCTATTTTCTTACTATTATGAATACTGCTACTCTGAAAATTCATTTACTTATTTTCTTTTTTAAGTTCAAGTACTTCCTTAGGAGAAAATATATATCATTTTAATATATAAATATATAAAAGAGTAAAATTAGATTTCTATTTTTTCTACCTTTAATGTAGAGAATGTGATTAATTATATCATTTGTTAATGATACACTCTCATCATTATTAATCCATAAGTAATTATTTTTATTTGGTTGATTTAAGCTAATTCTTTACAATGTTTACATGTAAACACTTTGATACCTTGCTTCCATTCACCCTAAAATAATCACTGATTGAATCCTATGTTCATTGTTCTCTTGCTTTCCTATTAATATCAGCTTTTATGTATACAAAGTTTTTAACTTCACAAAGTTCCATGAACTTTAGCCCTATGAGGGCTAAGACACAAAAATTAATTTAAAATGGATCATGATTTAAATTAATTTATTCAAATTTCATTTGAATAAAAATGAAAAAAATCATATCAGGATATACAAAATGAAGCTAAAATAATAAGGAAATTTATAGCAATACAGGCCTTTATTAACAAAAAGAAAGTTATTAAATCAATTACTTCAGGTCTACCATAAAAGTAGACCTAAAAGAGAGGCACATGAAACCCAACATAAACTGAAAGAGATAATAAAGATGAGAGCAGAAATCAATACAATAGAAAAAAGAAAAATAGAGAAAAACAGTGAAGTCAAAAGCATTTTTTTCTTCAAAAATCAATAACATTGATAAATCTCTGCCCAAAGTGGCACGCGAGAGAAAGACAAAATTACCAATATCAGTAATGAGAGATTGCATCACTATAGACTCTGATTATCAGAAATATGAAGTGACACTAATACTTTTAAAAATCTACTGAGAAATTATAAACAACTTTGTGCCAAAGAATACAATAACATCAATAAGATAAACAAGTTCGTAGAAAGACAACAGCCAAATTCACTCAAGAAGAAATGAATAGCATAATATTCCTATACATATTTTTCAAAGTGAATTTTAAAAACCTCAGAAAGAAAACTGAAGATGACTTTGGTGGTAGATTTTCCAACATAAGAAGAAACACAAGTTCTACTCAAACTCTATCAACAACTGAATAAAAGGGAACCCGTTTCAACTCATTCTTAAAGCCAGTATTACTCTCCTACCTAAAATAGTCAACAGGAAATACAGACTAATATCTCTCATGAATACAGATGCAAGCATATTAGGAAACATTCAGATTATTGAATTCAAAAACACATAAGAAGTATGTTACAATATGGTCAAGTTAGATTTCTTCCTGAAAAAAGAGGTTGCTTCAATATTTGAAAATCAATCAGTTTAATTTGCCATATTAGCAAATGAATAAAGAAATCAATCTCAATAGAGGCAGAAAATGTATTTGACAAAATCCACATTCATTTTTGATTTCTTAAAAATGAAGTGCTTTGAAGTAAATATATAAAAATTTGAATGACATGTACAATATAAACTATAAATCATTGCTGAAAGAAATTAATGACCTAAAATAAAAAATAAATCATTTGAACTTGAGGAAATCTTAGAACTTGAGGATGTTCATTACCTAGATTGCAATGTTTTTGTGTACTACGTATGTTCTGGAATGTGTCAAATTTTACACTTTTAACAGGTGCACATTAAATGTGTCTATAAAAGTAATCTTTAATACAGCTATTAATAAAACAACTCCCATTATGCGGGTGGATTCATCTGTCTATTCTTCTAGGTCTTGTCAATTTTTCAGTAAATATTTAGAAGCCATGGGATTAGCTGCATAGTTGGTAATTATATGTTCATGCTTAATTGAACCATATAGCATTATGCAGTATGGCTTTAGCATGGCAAGAATTGGTAAAGCTACTCTAAGGTAAACATCCCCTTCCCTCTCTAGGAATGGGGTACTTAACTTGAGGTACGGTTTCCCAGCTACTCTTCAATTTAAAACATGACCATCTGATAAAGTTCTGACAAATGGGTTTGAGTATAAATGAAGCATTTAACTTACCCTTAAACAGAGATGTTAAAGAGAGATGTTCTGATTTAACTCCATTCTAAATCTGCTGTTGTAAAGGTTACTTGGTACCAAATAGTTGCAGACCATATAGTAGAGCTCAGAGATGATGAGTGTGGATCCTTGTACATCCTTATGCTGTATTAACTCTGGAGTTGCTAACTCCAAATTGTAGTATGAGAGAGAGAGGAGACTTTCCTACTACCCATATCATCGTAATTTAGGGTGTCTATTTTCTACCTAAGCCTAGATCTTAATATTATAGAATTTGATATCTGCATTGGGTAGATTCCACAATTAGCCCTAAGCCACAGATCAGAAGACTTAAAATATCAGATTAGAAAGATGATGAGTCTTTGCTTTTGAATTTTTTTTTTTAACTTTGGAAGGTGGATGGAGCTAAAGGGAGAAGAGCAGAGGAGTTCAAAATGTTAGAATACACTGGTTACTGTTCTCACTTTCAGCAAGCTATATGCGAAAGAAAATACCTACTTAATGTCTGTGATCTGCAAGGGAAGATAAAGGAGAACAGAACTTAGACATGAAAAAAAGTAGTTTTTGCTTTAGTTTCTAGCAGAAGTACTTGGAATCTGACTATTTCAAGGCTTGCATGGTTGTAAAAAGACAATCAGTTTTATGCCCCAGATATGTGCTATTACAAGTGATAGAATCAAAGCTGAAATGTGGCATACATGTTAATTTTAAGATTATCTAGTATCTGAAGTAAACACTGGGTAAAGCAACAAAAAGCTGCTTACATAAAATACAAGAATCAGAAACAATCTTACTGAAAGGTTATTTCTAGACCATATCCACAACTTCTGCCCAAACAAATAAAAGGGAAAATTAAAATTAAAAAATAAATGAGTAATCCATATGGTTGTTTTCCATGTAAGTATTAACTTTGTTAATATTTTATTTTCACTGAGGAGTTTGCTTTATTGATGTATTGTGTTTGGAGCCCAGCAGAATAAATTGTAACATTTCACAATACCTAAACTCTGATGAAATTATTAAAGTGTCATAACAAGTCAGGTAGAAAAATCATAGAGAGACTATTAACAATTTAATAGTTCTAGTTCATGGGGGAATGCTAATCCCACTGAAGTACAGAAGTTATGGTTATTATGATTAAGAACATATAAGAGAAATGGGAAATTCATATTAAAAGTATGATATAAAATGCAATTATTATAAATTGACAGTGAGTCATGCAGTAAAATTTAAGCTAACTTTCCTAGGAAACTATTACCTTGTGAGTCTGAACATTTATACAGATATTCATCCTACAGGGAGAGTATTTGACAATCCCATTTTTTTTTTTTTGACACTCCCATTTCGATCAACCTTACCAACATATGGTGATTCTGGATGAAGGAAGCACTGCAATGCCCACCCCAGATCCCCTCTAAACTTTGTAACCATTTTCAGGAGTCTTCTTCCTGCCTATCCAATGCTTTCTCTTCTTTAAGAGACCTTCTAGCACAACTGGAGTAGCTTTGCTCTCCAAAGGGACATAGAGACCAAGAAATGCTGGGAATTTATCAGCATGCAGAGTCTCTTAACCAAGGGCCAACCTATAAGGGTGGATGAAAACTCAGCTCTCTGGTTTTCCAATGGGATAACTCACACTTCACAATGCTATTCTGCAGAAGAAAGAAGCAACCTTCCACAGTAGCTGGCCTGAAATTGCTTCCTTATGTGGCCTCCTTGATCTGTTCTTTGCTAAACTCGCTGGCTCTCCTCAGAGTACTCCTCCATAAATCATTTGTAAAAGTCTGTGTTTCAGGGGTTGCTTCTAGAAAGCCTGATTTAGGACAAAAGGGTTCATAAATGAACTTACCTTGGGCAACAAGAAAAATGTAGAGGGGTAGAATTAGAGTAATTATATTAGTTGCAACAATAATAATAATGTAAAACTTAAATTATTAATGCAAGAAGAACTAATGGGTGGAATAATTAGTAGAAATGATATTAAAGCACTTTCAGGAAAAATGATCATGAAACTGAATAAAAAGAGTTAGCAGGAAATTATAGCACTGCCTTTAAGTAAACAATCATTTCCACTGGAAAGTAATTGGATGCTCTGGGCTATAGGTTAGTAACTTATTCTTAAGGAAATTTATTTTCAATGGCAGCAGAGATGTGGTTATTAGTGCTGCACCCTGCAAAATAGTAGGGTACACTAAGCAGGCTCCTCTAAGTGTGGTTTCTCAACCTCCACACTGTTGACATTTTACTCAGATAACGGTCTTGGCTGGGAGCTATCACGAACATCCTAAGCTGTTTAGCAGCACTGATGGTCTTTATACACTAGATTCTAGAAGTATCCCAACCCAATCATGATAACCAAAAATATCTCCAGATCTCAAACAATGTCCCCTATGAACAAAATTGCAATTATAAAGTGGCCTCCATGCCCAAGGAGATCAATCAGCTCACTTGTGATAAATAATCTGGAATATTCATATTTGCAGTAAAACACAGTACTGATAGCTTTGTTTTTATTTCTACTACCATATAAATTTATGACATTCACTTTTAAAAAAAATATCACATTCTAAGTGAGAGTATAATTTTAACTCATTGGTTCAGAAGAGGAGGTTGTTTTGGAGAAATCCTGGCCTATGCAATGGTAAATGTACCTCACACAGAATTACAGAATTAATAATACAGAAATAATAGTGATATTTTCTCAAATCGAACTCCTGCCAATATATCTTTAAACCCTGGTCATAAAGACATACTCATCTATCAGTTGCCACTTACTTAGACAACCATCTCTCTTAACAAATGATCTTTACAAACATAAATTAGACATAAATCTTCGTAACTGTCTATAAGATGTAGTATTATACATGAACAATTTTATTTGTAAATTGGGCCATTAGATTACTCAGACTCATCAGGAGCAATAGAGTGGAGAGAGGGTACCAAAGTCACAGTCATTGGGATTTTAGCAAGGCGGTGCTGAAATATGAAAAGAAAATAGGGGCCGGAAAATACTATCATTAATTGGTTTATATTATTGAATCAGGATCAGCTGAAAGGGACTCAAAGAGTATAGTGTGCGTCACCTTCTGTCATCCAATGATTCATCAGTGATTTCAATGAATACCTAAAATGCCAGCTTACCAAGTTTGCAGATGACAGGTTTAAAAACAATGAAATATATTAGATGACAATGAAAAATTTTAATCTGAAAAAAATGTCCAATTTAGCAAAATAAAAAGGAATACATGGATAAGACAACACATAAGCTACAAAATAAAAGACACTGCTTCTCTTAATAACTCTCCTCTGTTAATGGCAGGATCCACCCATCCCATTCCTGAACTACATCCAATTAGGAACCAGGTTCTCCAACCTTGTCTGAAGGCAAGGCTGGAATCCATGACCTCTACTCTACAGGGGGCATCACTACTGGAATTGAAGGATCATCATAGCTGCCTGACTACACTGTCCAATTTGCACATGTCCACTTTGAATTCATCCTAGCAAAGCAACTAGTGTTTCATCTAAAACTTGCATTGAACACCTCTGTCTCCTGTAACTTAGATGGTAACTCTATGGCAACTACCTATTAATATGTTACTACATAGTATATATATGTCTATTACTATATACTATCTATTACTATTATCTATTACTCTATTACCACACTTGTCTCTCTATTACTATCAAGCCACAGAAAATTTTGTCATTCAAATATTATTCTATGAGTTCATTCAGGTAGCTCTCATTGTCCACAATGTTCTCCCAAAAACTACTCATGGGGCTATTGCTTATTCATCCCTCACAATTCAATTCAGGTATAATTTTCTCCAGAAGGCTGACCCATATTTCCTCATTTAGGGTAATGATCCCATAATATCTCACACATACTCTTTGGGTAAAAAAGTAGATAGTTTCTTTATTACCTTTCATCACACTCCTTGCCATGCATAGGTCAGAGTCAAGGGCCAAGTTTATTTTATACCTTCTTTTCATACTGAAGGAAATTTTAAGGGTGCAGAGGAGAGGTATCAATACTTAGGACCTTTATTAATTTGCTAGGACTGACATAAAAATTCTACAGTCAGGTAGCTTTAATAACAGAAATGTATTTCCTCAGTCTGGATGGACACTACAAGTTCAAGAACAATGTGCTGGCAGGTTTGGGTCTGAGAGTCTGAGGCCACTTTATTTTCAGACCGTTACCTTTTCACTATATCCTCATGTGGTCTTTCCTTGGTGCAGGTGCACCCTTGGTGTCTCTCTGTGACTTCAGATTTCCTTTTTTAAAGACACCAATCAGATTGGATTAGGGTTCCCCCTAATGACCTCATCTTAATTTAATGACTTATTTAAAGGCCCTAGATCAAAATACAGTTACATTCTGTGGTACTGGGGGTTATGGCTACAATTCATCAATTCTGAGAAGTCACAGCCCATAAGAGTCCAAGGATTGGTCAACTTTTGAACTCTATCCCTCCGAGAAGCTAGAAGTATGACTTTTCCCAGACCTCATTCTATCACAGTAAAAAGTTCAGCCATTTCTCTTTCTCTATACCATAATGATCAAAAGGCTCAAGAGGCAGAGAACATCATTGACATACTCCTGTCTGGGAGATATTCCAAGCCATCTTTCTTGTCAAGACATTCTCTCACCCTCATTTAACTCTTTTCCCCATATATTTCACTGGTTTCACTAATTTATTCTACTCCAGCCTTTAGCCCAGATAAATGAGGTATCTATGTGAAATTAATAATCCCAGTTGACAATTCATTCAGTATTTACTCCAACAGTTCTGTTATGCTAAATGATGGGGATCCATTTTACAAACAAGGAAACTGAGACTTTTAAAATTTTAATTTTCAAGTTTGTGAACTTTTGAGTGGCAGACCTCAGATTTAATCACGGTTCACCCAGTATCTGATATAGCATACTCATTGACAGCCGGGATTCAATTCAATTTTTATTGCACTGAGAATTACATCAACAGTTATACCTACAGTTCTTCCTAAATGTATTTATCATAAAAAAAGCATATATATTTAATAAAATAATCTTGATGGCAAACAAAAAATAACATATCATAGAATCCTGACCACTAGAATGAATTGTCATTAAGTATTTTAATCCATATGCTTTTTTTTTTGTTTTGGTACAATAAATATAGTAAATACTGTAGTTTGATCACTTTTATTATATTAAAGAACAAGATAAGCCAAAATCAATGGTAAAGTAAACCATCTTTTATTTCATGTTCATTGTAAAATTCCAGCATTTAAAATGTATTTTTAAGTATTCTACTCCTGTTTTTGCAAGTAACCTTCTGAAAATAAAGAATATTGCCACTGAATCAGATCCTCCTACCAAGCACATTTTGTTTTTTCTGAAAAATGATATAAAATGCATTTGTGGGTAAAATGGCATGCCAAAGTTATCCTACATCAAAAAGGAAAATGCAGGCTGCATATTTGCCAAATTCTATAATGCTTAAATTATGATGCCATAAACACCATTGATTGATTTATGTTGGACATCTCTTTTCCTTGTGACTTCAGAATCCAAAAGCTGTAAGATTCAACCATACTGCTTATTTGATTCAAATAGCTTAAAACGACACACTTCTGTTTTTAAATTATCTTCTTTATGAATATATACTTAATATCACAAATACATTTTGCAAGTATGAGAGAATATATGACATGGATTGGCCATAATCAAATAAACATAAAACACCAGTGGACCATTCACATCAACTAACAAATGGAATAGAAATCTTGCATTTTTATATGCGATTTCATGCAATTACCTGGATCCTTTGGGTGTATGAAATACCATTTCTTAAAGATAATTGAATGCATAATAATGAGAACAGTTTCATATAAATGTGTATATAAATTTAGAAAAATTTATTATCAGCACAGATTTATTTTTTCATGGAATACCATTAATATTTTCTTGGGAAAAGCTGAGTTATCAGCTAGAAGTGTAGTCAGCTTTAATAATAGTTCAGTTCCCTCAATTCCCTCTGAATCACTAATAGGCGCTGGAACTTAGAATAAAAGGACAGAGCTTGATTTTTCAAAGGGTTTGTTATCATAAACTTCCACTTACAGGTGATATCTCTCCCTCTCTTTTTCTCTCTCTCCCAGGCCCTCCCTTCTTCTCTCCTTCCCTCTTATTACTTCACACATGATAATAATCTACTTAGATTCCCCCAGTTCAGAGCTTACTAAGGCAGGAAGCAACTTTCTTTATGGTGTTGGTTAGTGTGGAAACTTTCAAGAGAAGAGGTCATTCTCTAGACCCTCAGATACAGAGAAGAAAATCTGTTCAAGCCTTGAATAGTCAACCTAACTCCACTACATGTTCTCCATTTTGGGGTAAGATCCATTTCTATCTCTAGTTGTTCTTCAGGACCATTTATTTGCGCTCTATGGAGAATAAATTCCTACTGCCTTCAAAGTTCTCCCTTCTAATTAGGTAGTACTCATCTGCAAGTAAACAGATTCTGGTTCTCAACTGTTTGTTGTTTTGTGGTTTTTTTTGTTTGTTTTTTTATAAGTCTTCAGTCTCTCCTTTTATTGTCTTTGAAATGGACCTTTGAATTTGGATTTTCAGTTTTCTGTCAGGGCACAGCAGAAACTCTCCCAACCCTCTAAGTTCTTCTGAGACTGAACTAGTAATCAAACAACATTAGAGGGGTTAGCAAAAGAGAAACCAACTCAGTAATACATTTAAGGAAAACTTTTGTGACTGTGAATTCTAAAGGAAAAATGAAGGCAACTGAGAGAATATTTATCCTATGTTTAAAGACATATGGCATTAAGGACAGAGAGGGGGAGACTTCACAATGACAAACAAAGGGCGTGAGCTCACCTTTACTCTTCTTAGAGAGGAAATATTTAGTTGTGAATTTTTTGTCAAAATTAATTTAATAAATAAAGCCCACTGCCGGATCCAGCAGACAAGACAGAAAAGCCATCTGCAGAAACTTGAAGTCAGCAGCCTATGCAAGAATCTGTTGCCTTTGTGTAAACCAGTCTTTCAAACCACCACTTTCAATCATCGTTTATCCTAGTGTTACAGGGCAACTCTAATATAAAATGGGTTTTTTACACTGGGTTTTTCACCCGCGCACTCAGAAGACTTAAAAGTCCCAACTCCAGGTACACGTGGCAAAAGTTATTAGCACGTTTTATTTTATGAAAGATAGGGGAATAAAATAGTAATAACACCAAAGGAAAAAGAAAGGGATACAAATCTACAAATACTTTACTAGATCTAAGCAATGGCGCGTTGAGAGCTGGCTCTGAGTTGAATGAGATTGCTTCGAAGGCAGGGGTCTGGCTCTTTAGTTAGAGAGTGTGTTTCAGGCTCACCTCGGTTTTATAGCCAGCCTGGCTGCTAACTCCACCCTTAGGTCCCAGTAATCCACTCTTCGATAAATCGGATTTGTGGTTCTGGAACACTAATGGTCTGGAGTGGGGGTTGGAGTCCACACACCTATAATCTATTTAAGACCACCTTTTTATTTAAAACACTAATAGTCTAGAGTGGGGGTTGAAGTCCACACACCCATAATCCATTTAAAACTACCTTTCCCCCTAGCACTAGAAACTAGCTGAAGATGATTTGAACAGTGGAGAGTCAGTCTTGATGGCTCCATATCACATTCTTTAGAAATTAGGGAAGTGATTAATTTCCAACAGTTGCACTCCTCTGTGTGGAGAACATCAATGTATCTTTAGGTCAAGACAACTTAAGAAATTGGACCTTCCTGGTGGCACAAGGGGTTAAGTCTCAGCACAATGAAGCTATCAGCAGCCACTGCAGCATGAGTTCAATGCCACCAGGGTGCTGACCTACATGGTGCAGCAGACCTCTCCTGTCTCACTTTCTGCTCCCCTCAGCAGCAGTGTGTTAGTCAATCAGCCTGTTCTGCTCCTCACTCTGTCTCTGGTGAATCCTCTCACTACCACTGCCCCCATACACGCTCTTCTGGCCTACACCCCAGCTCTTGTATGCATAAATAAACTTTTAAGAAAAAAGATAACTTAAGAAATTAAGAGAGCTGTATCTATAGGTGAGCCTCCTCTCCCCACCCTCTATCAAGAATGATTACTTTTTTTGGCATCAATGACTCCTATCCCTATAAACATCAACTAAATTCAAACTTGTGGTTTTTGTAACAATTCTCAGAGTAAAATCTTTTGGACTGCTTCCTGGTCAAAGTCTCACTTTGATTATGTAATAAACTCTTTGACTACTATTGAGTGTTTTGTTATTTATATATAAACCTCCCCCAGGAAGGCCTAATCCTCTTATCTCTTTTCAATCAAGAAGGCAAAACTTAAAATTTATATACATATTGCTTGCTGTGCCTTCTTTGGTAAACTCCCTAAATGAACTTTCCATTTCTTATTTATTTTTTTAAAGATTTATTTATTCATGTATATTAGAATGGGGGTATAGGCTAGAGATGAGGGGGGTGAGAGGAATCATCAGAGACAGACTGGGGAACAGAACAGGCAGATTAGCTGAAGTATACTGCTGAGGGAAGCAGTGGGTGAGGCTGGAGAGGTCTGCTGCACCATGTGGGTCAGCTCCCTGGCTGGGGATCAAACTCATGCTGCAGTGGCTGTGTGTATGCTTCATAGTGCAGTGCTTAACCTCTTGCACCACCAGGGAGGGCACTCAGCTAAGATATTTCAACAGACATCTGAATCCACTGTGCAAGTTATTCAGTTATGCTGGATTTCCCCCATGTGCACAAGAAATATACAAGTCATTATTAAACTTCTTATTGCCTATTTTTCTTTCACCAATTTTTCAGATGCTTGTTTGATTACTTGTCAACCTAGAAGAATATAGAGGGGTATGGGGTAGTTTCCTTTGTGCCCTGATACCACCCAACTACATTCTTCTAGATCATAAAAAGGGAGAACAGTAATTGCTTTTTCAATTAAGAAAAGAACAAAGAACTGAAACAGGACAAAACTTCTCTTAGACTCTAGAAGCTTCATTGCTCCCAACCCAAAACAACCCACATTCTTTAAGTGAAAGCAGTAGACCTCCTACGGCCTCTAGGGTCTCAGCTGACCTATGTCTGCCATATCAAGGTGACACTTATTGATACTTAAAGATTTATTTATGCCTACAAGATTTACCAAGTTTTACTTAAAATTTAGATTTTCAACTTTTGCTACTGAATTTAATAACATAGGAAATACATCTTGCTTCTGAATGAATTAAAAGCTGAAGCTATTCCAAATTGTTTTGATCCATGTTTCACAATGTTAATTTATTTAAGCTGTTCAGACCTCATCTTAGATCACATCCATCATAATAATGGTAACACTTTTAGATCTAGGACACAATTTGTCATTTAAAAGAAATGCATGGACTGCTATATTTAAGACACCCTATTTTAAATTACAACAAATCTCTAAAGCAAATATCCCCTGCCCTCCAGCTACATGTTAATTCTCCATTAAAATGCATCTTTTTCTCACTGTTCTAATGAGCATACCCACCCATTTACCATGAAATCATTATTAAATATTGATCAAACCCCTAGTTTCATCCAAACGTATAGTATGTAGTTAATCATAGCTTCAAATGAAAGCTTTTGTATTTTAAACACAGTTTGGAACTTTCTAAGGCAAATCATGCAAACATAGTTCTTCGATTTTTAAACTATGCCTTCAAACTATGCTATTAGCAAAATAAGACTATTTAAGCATGATTTGCACTATCACCATATAAAAATGGTAGATTCTAAGAATCCTAAAATTAACACAGAAATGAAAAAGTTCTTTTGAAATGTTACAGAAAAAAAATTGTATGTGACAATTGTCAAAGACAGTAAGGGAGGATTTATTTAATAGGGGACTATTGTTGTACATAAAGGGGCTACTCCAAGAATGTCCTGAAATGGGGGAAAGAAACATGAATCAACTGTGAATTAACAAGAAATAGTAGTAATTTATAGTTAAAGGGTTAGAGTAATAGGGATTCATGGATGGAAATTGCTAAGAGGAAACATTAGGGGTATGTCAGTGTGAGGTGGGGGATTCAGACTATAACAATCGAACAGGATTCTTGCTGAGGGCAGACCAGGGCAATCAGACATGATTGGTGATGGTGGAGGGCAAGGAGCCCAACTGGCTATCAGGATGGCTCAACTCACTTAACATGATTCTTGCTAAAATTGTACACTGAAGCAATAAACACTGAAATCCAATAGAAGAGGCCTCATTCAAAAAGGGCTTTGAGAATCCTGACCAAATTTTGACAATCTTTGTCAAAATCAAAGTGAAATTCATAAGCTTTGGAGATAAAAATGGTTATGTTCTTTTTCTGTCACCCTTTTTATTTTTCTCTTCCTTTGTATGACCTTTTATAATTATCAATTACTAAACAAGTCATTCTTTTGTTGATCTGATTAAAAACTCCTCCATCATTAAAAATTAAACCAATTCCAAGGTTCACTTGCCTGGAGGAAAAAAAATAAATATGTTTGACTAGAATAGAGAGAAGGAATAAAGTAGCATGTGAAGTTTATCTGGAAGTTTCCTTTATTGTTCCTTATTCATACATGGCATGAACTACTTATAACCAAGCATAAGGGCAAAAGAAAGAATTCAACAACTTGAAAATTTATTTCTTCTCTCCACTGCTTATCATACTACTCATCACATAAGACACAAACAAATTAAAAGACAAGAAACAACAAATACTGGTATGAATGTGGAAGAAAGAAACACTCGTTCACATAAATTGGTGAATCCTCTATGAAAAATGGTATGGAGAGTCCTTAAAAACCTATAAATAGACATTCTATATGGTCCAAAGTCATTGCTAAAGATGTATGGGAAAAATATGAAAACACAAATGCAAAAAGGTTTATGTATTCTTCAGTCCATAATAGCATTATTCACAACTTAAGTCACTGAACCGAGCAATCTCAAAAAGAAGGAATGGAACTGTGACTTTTAAGTCTGTGTTGGCATTCCACGTGATGAAGAAGTTAGGAAGAAAGTGGATGAGCTAAATTTTAAATTCCTTCCCATCCTGAAATTTCTGTATTCTATCTCAGTGCAATTGCTATCACAATTGGTTTTACTTGCCAAAAGTTATATATTTTATATACTAATTAATATGCCTCTTTCTTCCTAACATTTAGAGTTCTCAATGATGAGATCACTGTTAACTTTAACACTGCTTATCTTTCAGTTCCCAGAAAATTAGCAACTTATAAATAGCAGGAGCTTGGTCATCTGTTAAAGTAATTAAGCCGGTAAGGTGTAAAATTTAACTCTCACTGATCTATCCATTTCACAGTCATCAGTAGCCATGGGGCTATGGATTTGAATGAATATATCATCCCCAAGTAATTACTAAACTAGCCTCTATTTTAACATTATTGATGTTTAAAATTTACTAAACTATAACTAGATCAAGGTGTACTGAAATTATGCTCAAAACTTTCTGAACCTTTACTGAAAATGTTTAGGGCCTCTCTCCAAGAGACTGCAAGAACAGTAGTAAAATTATAAGTGGTTTTCTTTATAAACTGTAACTAAATACAGACTGTAACAGTGATTAATTTTTTTAATATTCTTAGTGTTTCACGACTATTATATTAATAAGGCCATCATGCATCATTGTTATATTCCAACAGAACTATTAGTCTCTGTTCCAGGTTAGTGTAATTACAGCCTAATGGTTTACACCATTATAAAAGCACTAAATATTTTACTAAACTGAGTACAGTATATAAAAATTAATTTAAATGGCTCCAGGCTTGAAACAATATAATCAATGATGAAAAAAAATCTTTCATTTTGAATAAGAGTGCAAAGGACCAACAGGGAATTTTTTAAAAATAATATGAACTGTAATAAAAATAAGAAAGCTTTTAAAACACAAATATGAATAACATCTTGTCACATTTTGATCCTACCTAATAAAGCAATCTTCTTCATTAACACAGGAAAAGGATAAATTCTCTGAAACTGTATACTTCAGAATCTTTTTCCTTTTATGTAGATTTGATAATTCATTTGTTAGAGATTAGAGGAAAACTTGTACTAATGGTAAGAAAACCTGCATAATAAATTCCAATATATACCTCAAAAAACAGACTAAAATAAAAGGTCTTTTAATGTCTTTTGTGGACTTTAATGTCAAATTCTTAAGTGAGAGATTTCTTAGTAATGGGAAATACAGACTCATTGACTAGACAGTGTATGGGAAAAAAGAAATTATGGATGGAGAAGGTCATACTTTGAATTCAAATAAGGCTAATGAGAAATTATCCAAAAATAAACATAGCAATATTTAATATGGCAAGAAAATATAATTAACACTCACTGCACTTACTCAAGTCCATTCAGTTGCCTTGAAGACCCTTTAGTTTTTTATCAAATACTTGAAAACTCTAAGATACCTTTCTCATAAGATGATTTCATTCTTAACATGAGTTTCCTGACTACATGAGGTGGCTAATTTTTTCAGTCAGCTTGACTTGGCAATAGGGCTATCCAGATTATACATTCTCTCCAGGAGTATCTGTGAGGTTGTTTTTGGCTGCCATTAGCATCTGAATTGGTGGACTCAGAAAAGTAAATTACCCTCCTAATATAGGTGGACATATTCTAATCATTTGAGGGTCTGAATAGAACAAAACCTAATCAGGAGAAATTTACCCCTTTTTGTTTCCTACCTGTTTCCTGCCCTTATACTGGTACTGGGATTCTTATCACCCCCTCCTTGGTTTTCAGCTCATTGGAGCCAAACTGAATTATGCCACTGACATTCCAGGATCTCCAGCTTGAAGACAGTAGATAGAGGAATTTCTCTACCTCACACTTGTGAGTCAATGCTCATAATTGTTCTCTTCATACACAGGTAGAAGATTGATTGATCAAAGTTTTAAATAATGCCAAATACAACTTATTTTTCCTTTTGCAGTAGGCCTGGCACAGCACTGTCACAAATACTATGTTAACCACTTGGATAATTTTTGCATTAAAGTTCTTAAAACATTGCATTGAAATACATCTGATTACTGTAACCTCTGCTCTTAAGTTTTGTGCTGAGAGGAGCCCCTCATTTTCAACTCATTCACTTCACCCTAAACAACTAGCTCTGTTGACAAATACATGTGAAAATGTCACACTTGGTCCTCCCTGGTGGTGCAAGGGGTTAAGTCTTAGCACTATGAAGTTACGGGCAGCTACTGCAGTAGGAGTTCAATTCCCAGGCAGAGAGGTTACCCACATGGAACAACTCTCCTGTCTCACCCTCCTCTCAACAGTGTATTTCAGTCAATCTACCTGTTCTGCTCCCCACTGTCTCTGGTGAATCCTCTCACCCACCTGCACTTCTGGCCTACACCCCAGCTCTTATATGCATAAATAAATAAATCTTTTTAAAAAACCACTTAAAGAGCTTAGATTTTTTAGATTTTTTTCTTTAAAAATAAATAAGCACTGTACAAAACCAGTTTCGACTGAAATGGATCACAGCGTAGATATGACGACACAATACAGACTATAAAATACAACTGAAGTCTTCAGGCAGCCCACACTACCTCCTGTTCCTCTCTTGCTAACACCTTGCACACTAAGACTCCTTCTGAGAAGAACCTGATGAGGCTCAAGGGTGCTGAGGGTCCCAGAGGTTCTAGACTTCTTTGCAGGAGAAGATTCATGCAGGAGTTAGTGTAGTTGAGTAAGAATTGAAGCTTTATTGAAGGCAATGCAATAGTGCACATCAAGAAAGAGTGCTGGAGAATTTCAAGGAAAAAAAATGCACCTTGAGTCTTGAGGCTGCTGATATATACTCTTTGAGGGAGTAGTGATTTACAGAGGTGATGATTTGGCCAGTTTGTTTATCAAAAGGGGCAGGAATTTTCAAGTAAAGGTAGTGTAGCGGCAGGATGGGGGCGGCACTGGAGCAAGGTTCGGGATGGTTCTGGGCAGACGGGTCAGGGAAGGAGAGTCTTGGACCCCTCGGTGGCTTTTCATACTTTATTTAGTAGAGGTGGCCAGGTACATGGCAGGCATGGGTGCCCCCAGCGCGTCTCACCCTCTTGGCTGTTTTCTTCTCTCTCTCTGCTACTGCTGCTGCTGCTCGTCAGTCAGTCAGTCCTCACAGTTCTGTCTGTTGATCCTCGCAGTTCTGGCGTCCTCATGGTGCTGCCCATTTATGCCCGTGTCCAACACAGGTGCGCCCACTTGCGCATGTCCACCCTGGAATGCTCGCAGCACCTCAGGTGTTCATCATCACAATGATGGGAGGGTGGAAAGACCTGATCAACCTTTACCCTACAGGTAGTAATATCCGGCTGTAGTTGCAGCAAGGTACACAGAGCAAGTTCTGGATGGTTCTAGCTAAAGGGCTTTGGTAAAGGAGGGAGTCTCGGAGCCCTCAGTGGCTTTTATTGTTTTATTTACAGAGGTAGCCAGGTACATGGCAGGCATGGGTGCCAAGGGGCCCGGAGGCCGGCAAGCCTCCCAGCTCCCAGCGCATCTCACCCTCTCGGCTGCTTTGCTGCTGCTTCTCTCTGCTTCTACTGCTGGCATCCTATTCCTCCCACTGCTCTGCTACTGCTCTGTTCTACTCTCACTGCTCTTGGCCACCCTTATATGCCCGTGTCCAAACTCAGGTGCACCCACATGCATATGCCCACTTAGGCATGGGTGCAGCACCATAGGTGTCCATCATTATACCAATGGCGGGAGGGCGGAAAAGCCTGAGACTTTTCTCTCTGACCCTACACTGGCTAATTTGTTTAACAAGAACCACCGGACCCTATCCTATTAGATAAGACTAAAGTTTTTACAACTCATGGCACCTGGTATGAGATAACTAACAGGATTTGAGTCCAGTGGACTTTGGACTATGCAGAGCTGTTTTTTTAGAAATACTAGATGGGGGAGAAGAAGCAGGTTGCAGCTATGGTGCTAAATTCCTGCTCTATCTCCAGCCCATTAGAGAGGAACACACAACGCACTTCTAAAACCAATGGGAATTTACAACCAAGGATAAATCGTTCAAGACCAGCATTTGTTCATAGGAAGTGAAAGAAACTCATATATACAGCAGACAAGGGAAAGGTGCTTAAACACCTGAATTCACCCCAGCTCTTTAAAGCAATAATCCAATTTATAGCAACAGTCACTAACACAGGTGTAGGACAAAATGTTTACTTGCATTGAACTAATTTGTTCTAAATTGAGAAAACATTTAAGAACTGGGAAGAAAAAAAAAAAAAGAGGCTCCTGTTTTCCCTGGACAGGAATAAAACCGAAAAGACAACACTATATCATGGAGCTTAACATTTCAACTTTTTCCTCCATTGACCAGACTGAAGGATATTTATTTTGTTTCTTAAGATGTGCAATTCCTCAGTGTAACTGAAATAAAAATTTGTTTATTTTGCCAAGAAGTAATTAAAGATGTCATTTGCTGACATAAACAAATGTACAAATGTACACCTAATATGCAGAGCTTATTATTTTGGGTGAAATAAATATTTTGTATGACTTTTTTGGGAGATGGCTGTTGATTTAATACAGAAGTAAACTCTGAATTAAGAGCTAACTCACCTTTCCTACCAAAGAATTTAAAATTATGTGCTTCAAATGATTTGAATAATTTCACCAAAAAATAAAGAAAAACCCCATTTTTCTCCTGTAACTGCAAGCGTAATTTGAAGGGGGAAAAAAGTGATGTTTTATTATATAGCACACACCTTCTGAAGGAAAACCAGCATCTAGGTAGCTACCTGACTGTACACATCAAGCACTTATCGGAGAAAGCTTTGCATAAGAACTGCACTTTAAATGCAGATTTTAAGCCTAATGATCTAAATCAAAATTTAAATAAAATCCGCTGTGCTTATATTTCCCCAGCCTCTTCCCACCTCCCATAATACTTTCCTCATATGGAATAACCCAGTTCTCTTTAGTTTTTTCTCAAAGGACCCATTTTCTAAACCAATCATTTTTAGTCACTCTCTTTTGAGCTCGCTCCAAGTTTTCTACATCTTGTTTCAAACCAAAGGCCTCAAATTGGACCCTGTGCTCCCATAAAAGTCTGGCGAATACTGATCATAGCGGAGGTTTTCGTGGTGGCTCCTTCTTCATGGAGGAAACAGACCTGTTCTCACACAACTTCCATAGCTATTAGAAACTAGGCTGTAACCCCCAAACTAATGCAACCCCAAAATGAAATGGGACGTCCAGGATGAGAGTCCTCACCCGCGCTTAAAAATATATATCAAAACAAGCCCCATAGGCAAGCGCACATGGAAAGTTAATAAAAGGCTTATTTGCAATGGAAATGAAAAGAGGCGGTCCACAGAGAGAGAAATTAATTGGTTAGTATGTCCTACCTGTCACGATGATGGATGAGCTGGGACCCGGAGCTCGCTGAAGGCAGGCAAAACCGAGTTCCCTCCAGCACCACATGACCTCCCTTCTCCATAAACAAGAATCTTGCTCCCAGCAATCTCCCCCAAGAAGTCAAGGGTCACGGCATACCTATGGCATGATGGGAGTTGTAGTCCTAGTACCTGGGAACTCTTTTGCATGGAGGTAGGGGAGGAGTCCATAAAATATCAGTGGGTGGAGTTTATTCAGGGTGTCTGTCCCCACAACAGCGCCACCTTTGATTCAATTACTGGGTTGTGGGGTACAGTCCCAACATTCTGCCTTCCATTTAAACTCCTCCGTCATCTCAATAGAAAGGGCATCTATTTCTCAAAAAAAAAAAAAATGTCTACATGCCAAGCTCTATGCTAGGCACTTTAACCGCCTTTTGAAATATTCAAACATTGTTATTATCCCCATTATGCAGAAAGTTAAACAAGCTCCCCCAAGGTTATAGGAGCTGCTTGTGGAAGAGTGAGGACTCAATTACAGGTTTAACTGATTCTAAAGCCCAATCACAACAAATAGTCTTTAAGGGCTCCCAGGTTTAGAAAGAAAATCCTCAGAACTGAGAGCAAATGCTGAAACTCTCCACAGGCAGAATTATCTTGGGGTATAGTCAGTGAAAGGTTTTACTGCTTCCCAGGACTCACAGGAGAGGACCCAGTATAGAGACCTTAGCCCTAGTTGGCATTTCCAACAGCTCTTGAGCAAGTGCTTTCCAGCACCCTCAAGTGGACGGTACTCTGTGAAGAGACATAAAGGCATAAAGAGATATAAAGGCCCAAGCACTGTAATGGCAACTCAGTAAATAGTTCAAATATACGTAGGAGGGGCCTCCCTGGTGGCGCAGTGGGTTAAGCAATGCACTATGAAGCAAACCTCAGCCACTGCAGCAAGAGTTCGATCCCTGGTGCTGGCCAGGGAGGGGACCCACATGGTGTGGCAGACCTCTCCTGCTGTGCCCGCTGCTCCCCTCAGCAGTGTACTTCCGCTGATCTGCCTGTTCTGCTCCCCACTCTCTGTGGTGAATCCTCTCACCACCACCCCACACCTCTGGCCTGTACCCCAGTGCTTGCATGCATAAATAAATCTTTAAAAAAAAAACAAATATATGTAAGAGGATGCCATGAAGCCAAGTAACCAAGGACCATGGATTATGTGATTATCCTCCTCAGCAAGTTAATTTGCAGCAGCATTTACATATGTTGCTGCTGTTCCTTGCGTTTTTAATGTCTTAATAGTTTAAAACAATGAAATTTAAAATTTCATTCAAGGTTGTCATAAAGCATTTATCTTGTTTTTTATAGAGTACTACTAATAATTTAAATAATTTCATTTTTTAATATCAAATTCTGAGTAAAGCAGATAAAGCTTCAAGTTCCTATGTATTCTGAAATATAGAAGAATAACACAAATTTATGACACATCTATCTAGCTATATTTAAAATATCACTGCAGTGATATTCATTTTACTGAAAGAAAAAGCCTAGCATCCTTCTTTAAACTTTTCCCTCTCAATTTCTTCACCATGTTATGTTCTGTGTTCTCTTTTTTAAACCTGAATCCAAGTTCACTAGTATCATTATCAAAGGAGCGCTATCTAGCAGTTCTGTGTCTGGTTTACTAATTCCTTCTGATTTTTAAATCGTTGGGACTCAGCCATTGCCAGAAATCTTCACTTGTATTGTCTTCCTCCATTCTACCATCTGCTCTCCCTTCTAGCTCTGATCTTCTCTCTCTTCAAACTCATTCCCTTGCAGTCCTCTGAGATTTCCCTATTTTAAAATGTTCTAATCCATCTTCCAAAAATACTACTTTCCTGAGTTAGCACGATTCTCTTTCCTCTTGGCAGCAGATATTGATGTTTAAAAGCAGTCTCTGGGAATCAATCTGTCTAGACGTGACTTTGCCTCTACTGTTTTCTAATTGTATGAACTGGGAAAAAAAATATATTAAGATTTCATTTTTGGTTTTGTTTTTTTTTTTTTTTTTGCATAGAAGAACTGGAGTGTCGATCAGAGGTTGGGGGAACAGAGAGGATTCACCAGAGATAGAGTAGGAAGCAGAGCAAGAAGATTTTACTGAAATACACTGTTGAGTGGAACAGTGGGCAAGATAGGAGAGGTCGGCTGTGCTATATGAGTTAGTTTCTTGGCCAGAGATCAAACTCAAGCCAGGGTGGTGGGCTGTCCTGGTTGAGACTTTACTGCTAGGACACCAGGAAGGCCCATGAACTGAGAAAATGTCTTTAATCTCTTCTTCTTTTCTTTCTTATATGAAAATAGAAATAATAGTACCACGCATTATTAAGACAATTATGTAAGTTAGTATGTCTGATAGAAGAATATTGGCATATGCTTACTGTTCCGTAGTTCTATTTATGATTATGATGATTCCTAATTATTACTCCTTACATAATCAGAGAGCAAATGGCCCTTACATAACTATTTTGATTTTTGGTCACACTCTCAAACGTCTGTACCCCAAAATAAGTGAGGTTCCATGTGTCCCCAACATACTATAAGTAAAAGAAATTTTTTAAGGAGAAAAAAAAAAAGCATAGAATTTTTTTTTTTTTTACTTAGATTCATAAAACCCACTGACAGTTTGGGTGTAGGAAAAGAAATATGCTGTTACCACAGAGCAAAATTTCTTAAAATTCCTTTCTCTCCAATTCTGCCAGTCTCAGGATTACCTTGGTTAGCAGATAATTTCCCAAATCCTTTCTCTTCACCATTGTCTCCTTTCAATACTTAAAATGATCTGAGCTCAACCTACAAGATCTTTCATTCCTCCTCCCGTCGAGCCCTTCCCCTTTCCTTATGTACTTATTTTTTTTCTGTTTTCACAATTACTCTCAAACAGCTGCAATTGGAAATACATGAGGGTAATTTAAAAATACTGATGCCTTGGTCCCACCCTGAGAAACCCTGAAGTAATTGATCTGGGATGTTGCCCAGGCACTGGGATTTTTCTAGATTCTCTGGGTGGTTCTAATGTCAAGGAAGGGCTAAGAACCACTGGTCATCCTTTCTCCTTTTCTTTTGAATGTGCATCTTGAGCTTCCCTCTTTCTTCCCACACAAAATCTCATGATAAACTTCAGGAACTATAGATGAGAAAATGCAGCGTTCAATGCCAGAATCTTCCATAAGGAGAATGAGAAGAGAAACATACTCTGGATATATATTCGTGTGTAATTTTGGTCATTGTTGTACTTTCTTTCTCTTTGCTCCCTAAGGACATAGGTCCTTTCTTCCTGTGTTTCTGCCACCGCTGGTCATTGACTTGAACTCTTGCACATTTATTGGTGGAAGCATAGTTTGGATTCCCTTCCGGAAACTTCTCCTGGTTGTCTCTATGAGTAAGTGACCTACATTCATAATGATTCTCAGGAGATTTTAAGTCTGTATATAAAACCAAAGTATATGTTTTGAAAAACAGCTAAGGAGCAAGGTTGAAAGGCCTGTCTTGGGGAGAGGCCAGGATCAAAACCCTCTGTCTATCTTATTATCCATGTAACCTGCAAAATAGGGTTGATGGCATTTTATCTACTAGACTGCTGTATGGTAGAGGTACATAAAATCATCATTTTGTGGGGGTTTTTCTGTTTTATTATGTATTCCATAATAATTTACTGCAAAGCTAGATTGGCATTTACTGTAAATTCACAGACGTAAATTTGCATCAGGTAAACTTTTTTTAAAAACTCTTTTGCACAGGACTGTAATTCTGTAGTTTTCTAACATATTCTCTTGAGGAGAATATGGACACCAAATGGGATTCTGTGCTATTTTAGTTCTTAAGTACTCAGAACAGAGCCAGCCTGTGGAGTAAGGGAATAGCAGAAAGTTCTAGAAACTTTTGCGTCATGTCTGCATCATGTTGCCATATACCCCTCTTATTTCTTCCCACCTTTATACTTTTTTCTCAAAGAAATGTTAGGTACCATGGTTTGACCAAGAGTCTCTGCTCAAATGCCACAACCTAAAAGTGGATTGCCAACACTATCTGAAACAAAGGGTTATTTCACTATCACCTTCACCTACTTCACTTTTCCTCATAGACTTCATTATTACTACATTATATACCTGAGTGTATATAAAGTATGACTTGTTTTCTCCTCTAGAATATAAACCAAGAGGACAGTTTCTTTAGTTCTCCCTTTTTTTAAAGATTTTATTTATTTATGTGTACAAGAACTGGGGTACAGGCCAAAGATGTAGAGGGTGAGAGGATTTATCAGAGACAGAGCAGGGAAAAGAACAGGCATACTGACTGAAATGTACTGCTGAGGGGAACAGTGGACAAGGCAGGAGTGGTCTGGTGCACCATGTGGGTCACCTCCCTGGCCAGGGATGGAATTTGTGCTGCAGTGGCTGCGGATGCTTCATAGTGTGGTGCTTGGCCCCTTGAGCCACCAGGGAGGCCCCTCTTTAGTTCTTAAGTACTCATAGCCAGACTTTGGAATCAGGGAAACAATAGAAAGTTCTAGAAACTTCATCCCAGTGTAATTGAGAGCTGTTATACCCCAATATTAGAGCAACATTGGTGCATAATAAGAACTCAAAGTGTAGCTTATTGTGTAGCTATGATTCTTACTGTTGGCTTTTCATTTTAAGCAGGGGGAACTGAGGCACAAGAGGTTAAAAGGTTTCCCCAAAGCTTCCATTAGGAACCGGCAGAGCTGCTGCTCTTTCAACTACGGTGGCCTGTGCCCTACACCCCTCAAGCCCATCCCCCACCTAAAAGTTGTTCTATGTCTTCTTATGAGCTTGAGCCTAGGGCGGTGCAAGGGTGTCACAAATACTGAAGTCTAAAGAACATGTATTGATTGAAAATTTTAGTGATAATGTCCCCGAACTAAATGAAAATTAATCTAATTAACTGTCTTTGAAATGTAACAAGTCAACTGCTCAGTCGGCTTATTATACAACTGCTCCCTGACTCAGTTCTCATCTTGCTATTTAGAAATTAAATTGCGCACAGGATATGAGTGAATTCAAATACATTTGATATGATTTGGGAGGGGGAAATCTCTTAAAACATAAGTGCCTAACACTACCCTTATCCTGTTAAGATATACAGAGTTTAGAGGAATAACAGATATCGTCATATTTTATGTTTTCTCTGTCTCCTGAGGAAAGTGGTGACCATAATCTGATGACTTGGACTTCTAATTCCTAGCATGAATCTTTTTATTAGAATTTTTTTAAACAAAATCTTCCTGATCTGCATGGGCAAATAGCAGTTAGCATTTGCAAATGACACAATAGTGCTTATGAGCTCAGGTTCTGTGTTCCAATGACTCATTTTGATCACTGCTGTATTAATTAACTGTGACCTGGGCAAGTCTGTTGACTTTATCTAAACCACATTTCTGTTTGTAAGTGGAGACCATAATAGCCATTAAATCCACAACATTATTACTAGAATTATGTAAGATGATATTAAAGTATTTCTCAAGTATTTAGCATTGCTGCTAACATGTAAGAATCGTTCAATGGAGTTAGTCATCATTACTATTATTAGTTATTATTAATATTATTATTGCTGTTATTATGATCATGTTTAATGTCCTCTCCATCTCATGAGAGCTACTGACACGTATTCTTTCTTTTCTAAAATTTAACGTTAATTATTGAATGTAACTGTGGTTTATAACACATCATTATAAATCAACATCTATATATATTACATTACATTCATCACCAACTATAAACCTTCCTTACCATATAATTGACCTCTTCACCAATCTAGTCATGCTACTCTCCTTTTGTTAACTACTAAGTTGGTCTTATAGACTAAAAGTTCATTTTTGTTTTATTTAGCTAACTTGTTTGTTTTCTATCTTTATGTGCCACATAGGAGTAACGTCCTACAGTGCTCATCTTTCTCCACCTGACTTATTTCATTAAGCAGACTACCTCTGGTCCATTTTATCAGAGAAATTTCAGGCATTTTCTTTAGCAGATGCCAACTCCCACTTCCGTGAGAGCAGACTAGCAGCCCTTCTGACTGTTAGAAAGCCACGCACACTCTCAGAGCGTCTACCTCCAGCACAGCTTTGGGAGGAGAGTATCACTTGCCTGGCTCTTCAAAGACCACCCCCTGTGGCAGTGTCATGCCCATCAGGGCAACGTTGAGAGAACAGGAAGAAAGAGAATCAAAAAAGAAGACTCTCTTCTCTCAAAGTCCCCAATACCATTTCTTTAATACCTTTTCAGTTTATGAGATTTGACAAGGATATAAAGGCATTGCTTCGGGCCATTCCAATCTCACAATGTAAGTATTCTCTTAAAATTGCTACATCTAGGAGAGTCTTTATATCCATGTCATTACTCAAGGAAAATTGTGAGGATATAGGGGCGAGTATAGGAAATCTTACTAAAAGATTCATGCACACAAAAAAATCTCTTAACTCTCTGTTTGAAAGACAGTTCTTTCTCCTTACTTTATTGCACTCATCAAAAATGTCACGAGGTGTTGATTCGTATCCTTGCAAACGCTTTGAAAAAGCATAGTATGTAAAAGGTATATGACTAGATCACCTTGGAGTTACAGTTACATAGTCCTGAAATACATACCAAGTGCATGATAAGCCCACAAAAGTACGTAGGTGAGAGAATAGAAGATGAAGGCCTGCATTTGACTTAAAATAGTTTCTGGAGTCAGGATTGAGAATATGCATCTGGAACTAGATGTTGCTGAAAGGAAAAATTTACTGCTATTTTCTGCTTTCACATAGAAAGACCATACCAAGCACATGTGCATGTCTGTATGTAGGTATCCTCTTCTAACTCCTTAAGTACAGTGACATTTAAAAATACACAAAAGCAATAAAAACATAAACACCTTTAGAGATTAACTGGGAATTGCATTACATGAAATTAATATCAGGGTGAAGGCAGTGAGAAGGTGCAGTAACAGTGAGGTTTTTTTTTTTTGAAGATTTATTTATGCATATAGGAACTGGGGTACAGGCCAGAGGTGTGAGGGGTGGGGGTGAGAGAATTCACCAGAGACAGAGCCAGGAACAGAACAGGTAGATCAACAGAAATACACTGCCGAGGGCAGCAGTGGGCAAGGCAGGAAAGGTCTGCTGCGCCATGTGGCCATGTGGGTCACTTCCTTGGCCGGCAACAGGGATCGAACTTGTGCTGCAGTGACTGTGGTCTGCTTCATAGTGCATTGCTTAACCCACTGCGCCACCAGGAAGGCCCAACAGTGAGTTTTAAAAGAATGCTTATATTGATCTCATCAGCAATGCTGATAGAGGAAAATGCTGTAGAGTTTACATTTTGTTCTTATTTAAACTATCATTGTGAGTGTGTGTGGGGGGGTATTGTTCATGGAAATAAACTTTTTTTTAAAATTTTTTTAAAGATTTATTTATTTATGCGTGCAAGCACTGGGGTACAGGCCAGAGTCGCGGGAGGTAAGAGGATTCACCAGACAAGAGTGGGGAGCAGAACAGGCAGACCGACGGAAACACACTGCTGAGGGCAGCAGCGGGCAACGCCGGAGAGGTCTGCCACACCATGTGGGTCCCCTCCCTGGTCGGCAGCAGGGCTCGAACTCGTGCCGCAGTGGCTGAGGTTTGCTTCATAGTGTGTTGCTTAATCCACTGTACCACCAGGGAGGCCCTGGAAATAAACTTTTTAAGTTAGTCAAGAAATAAGAGATTTTTATCTCCAGGTTCTTGATCTAAAAGATTACCTGAAGACAGACTCTAGCATTATGAAATGAAAGATGAAACTGTAGGGTCAAAATGCAAAGTAAACAGTCAGAAGAAACCAAAGCACACTTCCTGGAGAGCATCACAGCACACCTAGAACACACTGGACACATGAGGCAGGGGAAGCAATGACCTGTGACTGGCATCTCCTAAGAATAACATACTGGATGCCCATTCAACAGGCAGTTTGCGTCATATGATAATCCCAAAGCTATGGCTACCCCTTTGTTCCATAGCTGGAGCTAAACAGCAGAGTTTTGTCTCCACTGGACACTAGCTTGAGATTTCATCCAAGCCAAATTGTGACTACCTTAAAAAGACCTATTATTATATGATTAATAAATGAAATACATTTAATCTTACCCCAGAAAACAGGACAAATGCAGACACGGAAAGATTAAATATGGTGAGCCTGTAAATAGAACACTTTTTGCCTTTTTATCACCAGTTTAAACTTTTTTCATCACAAATTCATGCATGCTTTTAATAAACATGAATAATAAAAGCTAATATTTATGGGGTCCTTCATATGTGTCAGACAATGAGTTAAGAATTTAACATTTTAGGGAGCTTCCTGGTGGCGCAAGCGGTTAAGATGCAATACAATAAAGCTCTCCGCAGCCACTGGAGCATGAGTTCAATCCCCAGCCAGGGAGGTGGCCCACATGGTGCAACAGACCTCTCCTGTCTTTCCCGCTGATCCTCTCAGCAATGTGTTTCAGTAGATCTGCCTGTTCTGTTCCTCACTCTGTCTCTGGTGACTCCTCTCACCACCCCCGTACCTCTGGCCTATTCCCCATACATTCTTGTATACATAAATAAATAAATCTTTTTAAAAAAAAGAATTTAACATTTTATCATAATCTTGCTGATGAAGAATTTGAAGTTTAAAGAACTTGACTAACTTGCCCGAGAAACTATTGACAAGTAGTAGAGACAGGACTTGAATGCTATCTGCCATAAAGCCCAAACATGTAACTAAGTTCTAAGACTTTCCATTTATTGATTCTTCATTACTAACTGCACTACTAAGTGGTAGAGAATACAAAGATGAATAAGGACACTACCATTCAGAAGAGAAAAAAATTGTTCCTCTTCTTTTAGAACTTGTAATTATCCAGAGTCCTTTATGATATCCATTTCTATTCAATTTCCAAGATTTCAACACAACAAAACAACCACTTAAATATCAGGACAGCTATTTAACCCAAGTCTAATTGTCCAAGGTCAGATTTGACTTAATCAAAAACAACTTTTTATTTGCAGATACTATCAGTTCTAGAAACCTCAAAAGGCTGTTCATGTGTGACTGAACTGGCTCAATGACATGTCTTTTCTTATTATGCATCCTCTCTGGACAATGATACCAAGATCTGACAGTTCCTTGGGTACCAGGAACTTCAGTTGTAAGATATATTCACTTCCCTCACAGAGGACTCAGTTATTGAGTTGCTTCGAGAGGAAGAACCAAATCAAGGGAGGCCAGGACAGAGTTCTATTATCGATGAACATCACAATAACATCCAAAGAATCTGCGATCCAAAGATTGGAGCAATCCAAACAATGGGAACAATTTGTGTGTATAGATAGGCAGAAGGAAAAGGAAGAAAATGCAGGACAGAAAAATGTCAGAAGTCTAGAATTGGGTGCTCAGTGATGAACAGACCTGGGCAGGATACAGAGGACCCTATCCTGAAAAAGGAGATGGCAAGCTAGAAAGGTTGTTAAGCCTGGAAATAAGGGAAGATGTTCAAATTTGCATCTTAGAGAGAACACTGCCAAACAGCATTCAGAGATGGAGCTGGGGGAGCTATACCTAGATAAAGATCCTAAAAGATTTCACAAAACATTTTTACATATTTTGAAGTGGAAGTTGAAATGAAAAAAAATATTATGTGTGTTGAAAAATGGATAACTCTCCTGATTTTGAGAAAATGTTTACATAAATAATTTCCCAAGAAGTAAATTAGGAAATGAGGATAATGGTTCTGCAGAACCTAAAGACTGCTGGTGACTCATTATCCAATTAATTGATATGAATAAATTGGGTAAATCAAACTAAATGAGAGTCAGTCATTGCACACAGGGAGAGAGAGCTGAGTCAGTGCTTATTGTTTTTCTGCTTTTATTTTCAAAATAATAAAAGCAGGGATCCTGTACCTTTTGGAGAGCACAAGATCAGGCCTGTCCCCTGGGTCCTGGACCTCAATGACAGGACACAGGAATGGCACAAATAATGTGGACCTGAGAGATACATGTGGTCATGCTGGGCCATTAGGTGCACTACTGCTGTATTATTTTTAAAACTTTGTGGCTTTTTACATATCAATTCATAATCCACACCATTAATGAAAAGCTAACCTGTAAATCATTTAAGAGTAGGACCTTCTCTTTCTGGGTCTTCTTTGAAGTTACTATAGAATAATGTTCTTAAGATGCTTAGACGTTCTATTGCTTTTGAAATTATTTTTATTGCGGCAACATTGGTTTACAACACTGTAGGTGGTATAGAGGTAGAGTATCACCCCTTTAGGGGTATATTACCACATCATACCCACTCCCAGGGCATGACAGTCCTAATCACAGTCCTTTAGGCCTCTATTGTTTGATGGAGAGAATGTGCAAATTTTACACTTAAAGTCCTAAGAAAACATTTTGTCATTTGAAAGGGGTTTTGATGTGTTGACTTAAATACATCAATTTTGAAGTCTTAACAAGGGGTTTTACTAGCCATTTTCTTGGATTTACCTTTTCCTGAAAACATCCTAAAGTAGATGCTTGCCATAGGCTATTTCTTTCAGATCTTTCTGCTGGCTGTATAGAACTTCTGAAGCCTCTATGTGTCCCCTAACTCTCACTTGAAAATATTTCAGTCATCTTGCTCCTCTCATATTTTATTTTGAACTTCTAGGAGGAGTGCCTTTAGCACTGCATGAAAATCACCTTACCCAAGCCAGGGAGGTCATTAGCTGTATTTCTTACCTTCCATGTTGCTGCAGGTAACAGTTTTGACAGTCTTGTCATACCTTTGTTCCTTAACTGGCAATTGTCTTTTCTTTTTTTAAAGATTATTTATGCATACACAAACTGGGGTACAGGCCAGAGGTGTGGGAGGGGGTGAGAGGATTCACCAAAGACAGACTGGGGAACAAACAGGCAGATAGACTGAAATACACTGCTGAGCATAGCAGCGGGTGAGACAGGAGAGGTCTGCTGCACCATATGGGTCACCTTCCTGGCCAACTCATACTGCCGTTCTCTGTGGATGCTTCACAGTGTGATGCTTAACTTCTTGCTCTTTGGTTAAAAGTTAATAGTGATGATTATAGACTTAGATGAAGGAATGTATGGTGATTATTATGTTTTTAACACTAAGGAAAACATTGGATAAGAGTGACAGCGATTGTGGTATCAATAAATGATTTGTCAGACTATTCTTTAATATTTACAATAATTTCCCCATGTAAATTTGAGGGTAAATATAGGAAAGTGAACAATGGCTTTCCTTTTGGGAGCTTTGCCATTATCCATCAGCCTTATTTTTTCCCTTTAGTTTCCTAACCATCAGGGTTCCATTAATTTTCCATTGTTCTTTCTGCTTAAAAAAAAAAATGACAATTGCCAGTGAAGGAACAAAAGCATGATGAGACTGTCAAAACTGTTACCTGCAGCAACACAGAAGGTAAAAAATACAGCTAATGAATGCCCTGGTTTGGGTAAGCAGTGACCTTATCAATAAACTCTTTACTCAAGTCCTGTTATTGGGATGGGAGCATCCAGTGATTTATCTGGAAGATCACTAATTTATTCTACTTTATTCTATTTTACTTTGTTTTGAGGTCATTTTAAGAAGGATGGTGACTAATTGGAGATCCAGCAATAGAACTATTTCTCATTCCTGTTTTTGTGCTCATGTTAGATCCTCCTAAGTTGTGACTTAAGGTTATCCAAAGAAAATGAAAATATGAAGTCACATCTGATCAGGATCTATTTCCGGGTGTTGTCTAGAATTTTAAGCAACACAAAAATTCAGTCAACTGCAGCCTTCAATCTACTCTTGAGTCATTTCAAATGAAGTTGAGAGGTGTGGGGTACCTTGAATCAGACTCATATGGATAAAACAAGATTGAGAAATGATCTCATGTAACTTGACAGGCACTCCAAAGTCTGGTATAAGATCTTCTGAACTCCTCAAGGGTGGATGTATCACACTCTGTCCATTTCCCTCTTTTGATCATCTTATTATATTCTTTCAGCAAAAAATGTTGAGGCCAGAAAGATACAGGATGATGTTGTTAATCTTCAAGAAAAATGTTTTAAAACATAATTAGGTCAAAGGATCCTAAATAAATATTTCTTACTCCTAGGAGAAATTTGAGATCTGAATATAAGTAAATCCCAGTTCTAACCTTTTTAGGAAATATATACACTGTGGTAAGAAAATCCATACAACAAGTTCAAGGAGTCTCCTAGGGATTGCTATTCCAATTCCAGAGTCTTGAGACAGCATGATTTGGTAGATTCTCAAAGACCCTCTACTTTTGAACAGCCAGAATAGCACTAAAGACAAAATAAAAACCAAAAGTTAAACAAACAAAAAACCCTGTGGATCAAGCAAGACTAACTTTAGGCGTAACAAAGTAAAGAACACCATCACCTTCTGAGCTAAGAAGGAAGATGCCAGGGAAGGATATTTGTAACACTTACAGGGTGAATTTAAGGGATGTCTTGAGAAGAAATGCTGGGGTGCAGGAGAAATCCTCCTACTTCCCTGGTTCTTCTAAGGCTGGATAGATGAATGAACATCAGACAGATTAGTAGGAGAAAGGCCAAAGCTTAACAACATATTATAGGAAGAATTTACATGCTTTTAAATTCCAAAGAACAATGAAGTATATCAGGAATATTAATTCTGTATTTAGGGGTGTGGAGAGAAAGGAGGAGACTTAATATAACAACCAAGAAGGATTTACTTCATTTTCACTAAGAGTAAAAATGAATTTCTTAGAGAGGACATGATGGCTAATAAACCTACAACTGGATAAGACCTCTCCCTCACGCTGCCCATGCTAAGCTAGATTCTTCTAGGTAATAAAAGGGGCACAGAAATTTCCTCTCTGATTTGGGAAAGAGCAGAAGCTTAGGAAGAGACAATATTTTCTTCCATTACAGAGGAGTAAAAGACTGAGGCAAGGACAATAACTCTTCCTCAGCCATGAGGGATTTCATTGCCATTAGCTCAAAATACTGTGCATGTCAGAGAAGAGCATCTGGAGGAAACCAGTTCTAAGATCTGGGTGGTGTGATTAGGACACCCTAGAAAGTATATCAGTTGGAATATTGCAGATGTTATGACAGTATAAACTTGGATTTTTGGGCACAGTGAGGTAAGAACTTTGAAACAGGTCTGGATGAGCAAGTTGTTAGTCTTGATAAGTAATATCTTTTTAGTTGGTTAAAGTCTTATCTTGCAGTAGCAGGTATTTCCTGGAGCAAGTAGCTAAATTATTTTTGCCTGGTCCCAGTATTTGGCATGGAAATATGAAAGTAAGGTTGATCAGAGAATTGTTTAGTGTAGGGAAGCAAGTTAGCTTTGGTCTCAGTATTTATTGGTATAGAAAAAAGTTTTAGAATATTCACATCTGAAGACTATAATTATCTTTGAATTAAATCTAACTGAAACTGCAAATTATTTCTTTTTATATTTTCATTTTACAGTACTTAACAAAATGTGTTTCCATTAAACAAATATGTTTATGATATTAAAATAGCAGTAACAAAATTTGAAAAAATGGCATGAGTTCTCAACCTTAAAAACACCTGATAATGTTTATATATGCCACCAGAAGAATAAAGTTTGCATCTGAGTTACAAAGGAATAAGATCATAATTTAAAAAATCTATATTTCATGAACATATTGCTTGATTTTAAAAGAAGGTTCCAAAAAATTTGTAGACGTGTATGTGTGTATTTGGGCATGTGCCTGTATGTCCCATCACACACAGGAAAATACAATGTGTGAACACAAGCCTCTCTCTGCAGATGGAGGGTAGGGGTGAATGTTAAACAGTTATAGAGAACACAGGCTACAGGCTAGGCTCCATGACAAATATTAATAATACTGAGATGTTTAAAGAACCCCTGACCTCAAAAACTCACACTGGAGAAGGAGATGGATCCAAGAGGATAATCATAAGAAAACATGCAAAGTGTGGTGGAAACACTGAGAAGACAGTGACTATGCCCAGAGCAAGGACTCAGAGAACACTGACATTGAAGCCAAGTCTTGAATGATTACAGAGTGAGCCAAGCAGAGGAGAGGAGGGCTGGGTGTGCAGACAGCTGTGAAATCTCAACACCCTGGCAGGGATGTGCATGGGGATCAGGAAGGCTTTCTCCAACATTTGCAGGGCCCAGGGCAACAGCACAGATGGAGGTGGTGATAAAAAATTTCTAAATATTTGAAAATTATAAATCAAGCTTAAAAAACTGTGAAATAAAAAATACTCTTCCTCTTACCTTGAAAAAATATTTTTATGACAATGAAATTGAAAGATTGATGCAAACTGAAAGATATATGGTTTTATATAACAGTTGGCAACATGGCAAAGTCAACTAAATTTAATTATTATCAGACATTTCTAGAGATGGACCCATAATGTTTAAGTGAGCAAAAACACAAATGCTCACAAGTCCTCAATTAGATATTGATTGCATGACATTTTCCTGTGTTTAATTCCCCCTAAATCATATATAGTTATAGAAAAAAATCTATATCACTTACCTTCCATCCATAATAGCTTATAGAATTAAGAATCATACTGCAATTGTATTCAGCACGAAAAACAAAATGTATTTTTATTAGACATAAAATCAATGAAGATGTAAATGTTAGTTAACAAATATTTATAAATTACTTCTTAAAGTACAAAAAATTATTTGTTAAAAAAGACAAAAATCAAATTATAACTAGTGACCATCACATTTCTAATAAAAATATTTGAAAATGATCATTTTAATTTATTTTAAAGTATTTAAATGAATTTATTTAATACACATTGAAACATTAATTGAAATTCATTAAAATAAGTGATTTTAATTTTAAAAATAATTTTAAACCTTAATAATTAATCTCATTAAAGTCACAAAAGTGAAACTTTTCACAAGTCTAGTACCCACATCTATTCATTTACCAGTGGAAAGAATTGGTATCATGCTTCATACATGCTACATCTAAACCTAAATATAACAAATTTAGGAGTAATAGGAATTGTTTAGCATTAAGAATGTTCCTCTACTGCTGTGAATAACCCTAGTGAATGTAGCACTATTTCTTGTAAATGGTTCTAGAATTACAAACTGTAACTCAAGGGAGCAGAAAGATACAACTCCTGGGAAGCAGTGGTGTGTTATAGCATATTATGGAGGATTCTGTTGCATTCATGCTATCTGCAAGGACTGATCTGACAAACTTAACAAGTTGATCTCTCTAAAAAGGGACCCTGGAAGGGGGTTCCTGGTGAGCAGGGCAGTGTTAACGATCAAGTTGTCAAGTGAAAGTTAATGGTATCCAGATTGTCAAGGGTCTCATGAGCAGTCTGGCCCTGGAATTTATGGATCAAATCTCAGTGCTGCCACTTCCTTACTAAATCACCTTGGCAAAGTCTTTAGATGTACTTAGGTACCTGATCAACACTCAATAAATGTTACTGCACCTTTACCTGAAATACACTCTTTATAATCTTTTTTTTTTTTTCCAGGACAACTGGAACAAGTTAGAAGAAGTTTTTCCAGTATCTCTTCTCATGTAACAGTAATAAACTTTAGTTTATGGCAAATTTTTTATTATCTTGGCACTAGCCTCCTTTCTAATTGGGCATACATACATAAATCATGACTTTAGCTGCTTGACTGTTGTGTAACTTAAGGAGTATGTATATTGCCAGTCTGTGCCACTTGGCAGCTTAAAAAAATTTAATTTAATTTAATTTAAAAAGGGAGAAATGTAGTACATGTGAGATTAGTACTGTGTAAATATGCTTAAATCTAACCCCATATGTTTTGTTCAAAATGTTTTACACTGTTCGGTAGAAAAAGAAAACAGATCTGATCATATATCACCTCCTTCCTCAAATTTTTCTATAGGTCTCAGAGATATTGAAATATCTCAACAGATCCTCAAAAGAAATAAATTGAACAAAATAAATAAATCGAGCAATGAAATAGCCATAAAATACATAGAGAGGACAAATAATCATATAAAATAAAAATTATTACTAATCAGAGAAAAGCTAAATAAAGCCACGGTACATCTTTTATCTATCAAAAAGCAAGATTAAAACAATGTTCAATGTTGTCAAAAATACAAGGAAATACATACCCGTAAAGGGACTCCTGGGAGGGCAATTTGATTCAAGCGCTCAGAAAAATAAAATGGAAATAGAAACCATGAAATTCCATACCCTGTGAACTTAAAATATTTTTCTCAGAAATAGTATAAAGAAATAATCAAAAGGTTTGACAAAGTTTTAGTGCAGATTTTCATTATGGTAATAGTTACAATAATGAAATATTGGAAATAGCTAAGTTAATTTATGTTACACCTACTCAATGAAATATTATAAAGTATATAAACAGGGTTTTTTAAGCATATATGGAAACATGTTTTATAGTGATTATGTAAAAGGTGGTATATAAATGAATAATGTGTAATAATGTTAATTACATAAACTACATGTCTATATAGATGTATGTGTTGCATGCATGAAAGGAAACATTGAAATATTTGTGAAATTACATAAAAGTAATGGGTAAAAGAAAGCTGATTTGTTGTTAAGGCTTTTCTTCAACATTTTAAAATCTTTCTGACAAAGTACGATCCCCTGATAATACAATTAAATTTAATAAGAAATTATATATATATATATTAGCACTAGAAATTCTTAATAATTCAATACAGCCCACCTTACTATCGCACTAAATTCCTATCATCTAATGGAAGTTATTAGAATAACAGATATAAAAATAGATGCAAATTACCACCCTCCAAAGATTCAAAAGCTTTGGTGACTTTAAAGGGCAAATGCTCCAGTTACTTCCTGAACAGGCTTTTTTTTTTTTTTTCCCCATTTAACTTGATGCTTTTGAATGACAAGAGCTCTAACTTTAGTGCCTGGAACACATGCACAGAACAGGTTCAACATTTATTTGGTAAGAAGAATATTTGAACAGTGACTGAATGAATAGCTTTCACCAGTTAGACTACATTTGGACACTATTTATGGTAGATTTTTTTTCCCCAAAATTAGACAAGTTTCTGAGAGTGGACATGTAGATTCCACTGAGAATACAGATTCAATACCTCTGAGAAGGTACAATGAATGAGGAGACAGGTAACCAAGGTTCTTGAGATCAGCTGCTTTGAGTCTGGGAAGATCACACAGTCACTACAAGTCTTGGTTTCTTCAACTCTAAAGGAGGTTTATTATTTCTTTCTATTTCATAAAAGTTATTATTATTCTAAAATGAAAAAACAAAACAAACTATACTTAAACTCAGATATTCGGGTAATCAACAATCAGATAAGTAAAGGAGGTGCTTTAATATGTCAGAGAGATGTAGAAATATGAGTCATTATTGTAAGTATTAATAAAATAATAATAAATAGATACTAAAAAGGAAAGAAAATGTGATATAACTAGGCAATACATATGTATTTTAGGTCACTAAAAGCAAAACCTTGATTTGATCTTCCTACTCTTTTCTGTTCATTCTATAATAAATGGACATATTTAATAAATGTGGTAAAGGAAAACTTATAATTGCTTTTGAGAAAACTGGAAAATGGCTAAGGTGTTTTCATAGACAGAATTTTCAGTAGAAAATTCTAAGTGTCAAATTTTCTCAAATGCACAGAGGAAGTAGAATTCAAATTTTTGTTTCAATTTGATACACACTTTTTTTCTCTAAAGAGACAAAGTCAAATATTTGCTTCTTAGCATACTTGAATTGGGGCCCTTTGATCATTATTCTCAGTAAGAATACATTGCATTTATTTAGCACCTTTATATGTGTCAAAATATTTTCACTTAGAAATATCTTAACTGATTCTCACAACCACCCAGGGAGGTGCCATTAGCAGTTTTCCTTTAATTCAGTATTATCCCCAGTAGTCTACCCGAACCAGCTAGGTAGAGCCAACTGAAAAATTTTTGGAATTTTGCAAGCTGCTTATTAAGCACAGACAATATTAAAAACTGACATTTTATAACAAGTGTATCACGAGTTAAAATTAAATAAATGATATTGAAATGGTCTCTCACATCCAAATTAATCATTTTCTTATTTTAGTATATTTTATTATTATCTGTACTTGAGTTTATAACTATTGAGTCTCTGTAGTGGGAATACTACACAACTGTGTTACAAACTCCACATTCAGGGACATCACATAGGCAACTTGAAATAAGCCAAGACAGGAATATGTATAGCACTAAAATTGGCAAGCACTACAAATCATGGCATGGTTTATTCTTTAGTTGATTGTCTAGATGATATGAATAGAATAAATAATGAGGATTAAACTTAAATGTATGCCATGTCTCCAGTCATTATCCTGTAAATAGCAAAGTAAATTGGGGAAATGTATTGTGAAATACTCTTCCAATATTTTAAAGTTATCTTCCCATTCAGTGAAGAAGTCACTCATATCACTGATGAATAAATGAAGTTTCAACATATATTTTCATTCTTGCATAACTGTCTTACTCATTGACATAACTCAGAACTACATTCATTCATCATTGTAATCATAGTGTCTGCTCTACAAGAGTCAGCAAAAATCAAAGTGAGCATTTTGTGAGAATCAGCTCACTATATGGAGTTTCTAAAAGGGTATATATAACTATTACTTTTAAATTACTTGCTATGGCTCCTTTATATCAATAAATTGCTATAAAAAAAGACCTAGTTGTTAAACATTTATCAGCACACCACCATCATTTAAAGACAATAAAATGGAAACAGAAAAAAAGTAAACAGAAAAACAATGCATATTAAGAGTGACTCAATGACTTTTATTTTATGCTTATCCTGCTGAAAAGCATCCTAAGATATCCCTTCCTCAGACCTAGTCTTAATGCCGAATATATCACAACTGTGTCACTATCACTTTCCATAATGACCAAGAACACCAGCAGTTTGTCCCAGGCCACAGAGTATCAGGTACAAATCTGACTCAAGCCACTACACCTACCAGCCACCCCTGCCACCATCTCCCCAAATTGAAGCTTAGTGTCTGAATAGCTTTTGTGTGTCACATGCTGAACTTATACATGCTGATTCTCCCCTTGACTTGTAGACTTGTATGAAATACCACATCGTGTAGTGTCAGATCTGGGTCCTGACAGAGGCTGGGTCGCTCAACTCAGAACTACTTTGTTGTCGGTGACATTTGACCATAGGAAACGGGAGATGGGATGGAGCCAGACAAATAAATTGTCATTCCTTTCACCTTTCCGTGAACAATTACAAGATCCTTCCTTACAGCTTTCCGGAGAAGTTCAAATGTTGAGCTAGCATAGTTGCTGAGTATTGTATTTCTTAGCTAGTCACAAGGAGTAGCCAGTAGAGTAACAGTTCACACACATTACTTCACACTCCTCCAGGCCTCACTTTCCTTGGGCTTACCTTGCTTATGTGTCCTACAGAAGTCTCCCCACTTTAATATGTACCACTGATCTGCTTTCTAAAGAATCCAGGTTAGAACATATACTTCAGCTAACTATTTATAGGAATCTGAATGCACAGGAATGTGGCTGCTTTCAGACATTATCACAAACTGGGTGTCACAAAACAAGACATCTACTGTCACAGGTCTAGAGGCAAGAAATCCAGCGTTGATGTCGCAGGGCTGCATACTCTCTGAAGGCTCTAAGGGACAATCTCTTTTTTGCCGCTTTCAACTTCTGGTGGCTTCAGGAGTTCCTTTACTTTTAGCCACATCATTTTAATCTCTGCCACCATGGTGATGTTTCCTTCTCCAAAACCCCTCAGGCTGTTTTAGAAGATGCATATGATTGCACTAAGAGTCCACCTGGATAATCCAGGATAATCTCATTTTTCAATACTTTCAACCCAGAGACTAGCCCTTAAATGTATCTTTTTGGAGCACCTCATTCACCTTTCTGAACTGTGGGGAAAAATAATTTTGTTTATAGTCACAAGTCAACTATATGTTAAGAAGTAGAAACTTTTTTTCTACTAGATACTTTTTTTGCAATTATGAGCATGGCACTCATGTGACAGCACAACTAGCCATACATTTATCCAAACAAAATACAAAAATCAAGCACAAAGGAGTGGATCTTAAACAATGCAAAAATTTTTACCCTGTTATTTGTCCTCTAAAATATTAAGGTCATATCAACTGAACTGGCATGCACAGAAGACAATGACCGCCTTGGAAATGCAGAATAGGTGTTTTGAAATGGTACCGGTTTGAAGGGAAAGAATTTCTAATTATTACAGCAAAATCTTTTTTAAAAAATGACGGCTTAGGATTTGCCTTTTGCTTTATGATTTTTTTCTTTACAGAATAAGTTTTGTCTTCATTTCACCCTTTTTAAAAAATGAGGAAAGCTAGGATGAAGGGTTACTGGAGAGGAAGGGAAAGGAAAAGGAGGAGGCAGTCTCTATAAAGTGAACAGCTGGGGTGTGCCTGATCTGAAGGTGGCTGCTAATATTACTTTGTACAAGATCCCAGCGTGCATCGCAGTGCATCGCAGCTGTGACCATGTACTCTGTTCTTCTATAGACAGTGTGTACAAAAGGAACAGTTATCATTTGCATATTTGAATTCCACATGCATTTTTATTCATTTGTGAGTGTCTTCAATTTTTCTTCTTCAATTTGCTTTATAAGAATAGGCTCCCTACTCTGGGCTGGAAAAAAAAATCCTGGCACAAAATAATATGATGTGTTTATATTTGAGTTTCTAAATATAATTCATACCATACTCATCTATCATTGTCTCATTTATCATTTATTCTTTGTACTGTAGTTACAATTACAACATCTAGGAGAAAGGCAGGTTTTCTGACTCCCAAAATGCCCCTGGGTCTTTCCTTGCTCACTGTGTAGTTATAAATGAAATACATTTAACTCACTAGGCTGTGGGGTTTTGCAATGCAATTTCCAGTTTACAGGTAAAGATAGTTATCATTAGAAACTGATAATAAACTATGCCAGCGAAGTCATTTAGGAAATAAATGCTTTTATTTTGATGATCTTTATGTTAATTTATAATGCAATAAATATATTTTATGACTTAAGTTTTTTACATTACTTAAGATGATTTTGATTATAGATGTCTTCACCTTTTCTAAGTCCTACAATTCAAACATCAACAAGTTTGATTTCATGAAACACATATGTCTTTGTTTCTTCTCTCATTACTGGCATGTAAAAACCTCTACTGCACAAGCTTCTGTCCTGAACCAATCTCAAACAATCACCCTGATCAGTCTTCCTGAATTTTTTTTTGTAAATATTTGTAGAACCTGGTTTCCAGCAGGGAAAGGCCCCTACATCTTTAGTAAGGGCTAATATTACAGTATTTTGATTATTAAAATGATTCTGTCTTCAAAGAGAGTTCTCGATACCTTTGATAGTGCAGTATTTGGAATATGTGTGTGTGTGTGTGTGTGTATATATATATATACATATATATAAAATAGTATATATCCCATATGTTACCCATTTATTTATGCATTATATGTAGGCGAGCAATACCTAGAGATACCTTTATAATTTAGTTTATTATAAGTATATATAAATACATACTATCAGAATAGTGTGATGCTGGCAAACAAATAGAAAAATAAATTGATGGAATAGAACAGACAGCTTATCTTTGGAAAAGGAGCAAAAACAGCCAGTTGAGAAAGAATAGTATTTTCTACAAATGTTGCTGAAACAGCTGAACATAATTTAATGGAACAACATTTAAAGATATGAAAGTATACAAAGACCCGCCTCTTTCAAAATATTAACTCAAAATAGATTATAGACCTAATTGTAAATGCAAAGAAAGCCATAAACTTTATAGAAAACAACAGAAAGACACTGTCAAGAAAATAAAAATTATAGACTCAGAGAAAAATATTTGCAAAATGGATCTGATAAAGGACTTGCATATAACATATACAGTGAACTCTAAAAACTCAATATTGCAAATATAAACAATCCAACTAAAAATGGGAAAAAGAAGATAAAGAAATGACATATATTCATATGAAGATGATCAACATCGTTTGTTAATAGAGAATTTAAAATTAAAACAAAAATTAAATACACTACATATTTAATACAAAAGTTTAATACCGAAGACACTGACAACGTCAAATTCTGGTGAGGATATAGAGCAACAGGAACTCTTACTGATTGCCCATGGGAAAACAAAATAGTACAGTCACATTGGAAGACAGCTAGGCAGTGTTTTTATACATTTAAATGTAGTCTTATCTTATAATCATGCAATTGCTCTCTTCAGTATTTTCCAAATGGATTGAAAATTTATGTTCACACAAAAACATCCATATGGATGTTTATAGCAGCTTTATTCATAGTAGCCAAAACTTAGAAGCAATGAAGATGGATAAATAAACTATAGTACATCCATATAATGGAATATTATTCAGCACTAAAAGTAAATGAGCTGTCTTGAAAAACACATGGAGACAAGATTTGTGTATACTTTCACAACACACAGCATTCAATAAATGCACAGTACTAAGTGAAAGAAGCCAGTCTAATAAAGCCAATAACTGATTCCAACTACATGACATTCTGGAAACTAGACTATTGAGAAAAAATAATTCATGGTTGCAAAGGGCTTGGGGAAGAAAGGGAGGGAGGACTAAGTGAAACAAAGGTGATTTTAAGGTAATGAAAATTGTTGTATGCTACTGTAGTGGTAAATCCATGATATGATGGATATGTAAAAACCCATATAATTGTCAAACTCAAAGTATGAATCTTAATCTAAACTGTGGAGTTTGGTTATTAATGACGTACCAATATCAGTTCATCAATTATGATGAGTATATCAGTAGTAGGGGAAACTGAAAAACTGAAGGCATATAGAAGAACTCTGTCATTTCTCCTTAAGATTTCTATAAGCCATTTAAAAATGACTATCTATGTAAAACCTGCACTATGATGGTAGAAAAACCATGATATCTCAGTTTCTTTTCAATAGTGAAATTTAGAATAAATGCAAACCATTTATTTTGAAAGATGGACACTGAAATTTCTACTTCTACAATGTTCATGTAGGTCAACTAGCACTAGACTTTCTTTCTCACCATAAGAACTAGAAATTAAGAAAATGTGAAAAAAATATTTTCAGACATTGTACAATAGGCAAGAAGGTCTATGACCACAGGAATAGAAGCAAAGAGGGGAAATGGGAGCTTTGTCCAGATTCTCTGTGTGGGGTGCTTTTTGGCCCACATTTGCAGGAAGCATGAACCCTAGCAGAGTTCACTGAGTTAACAAGAAAAGTGGATCATTCTAGACTTTCAGTAAATAAACAGAGGCATGGTATTGTGTTTCTAATTCTTAGTGTATTTATGTTTTAGTTGTCATATCATCACAAAGTGATTTAAAAGATATGTGATTTTTCCAAATACAACAGTGTCTCTTATATGATTATTAGGTTTTAAATTCTGAATAAAGATGAAGCAAAGCACCGCGGCAGAATTCAACATTTACCAAAAAGTATGGAATTTTTTAATGGAAGCACCATTAGTCCTGAAACAGCTAGGAATCAAGAGAGCTTTGTCACAATAAAATAATATGGCCATTCCTTGTTCACTCAGATGCCTATAACTTTTCCCTGTTATATTGAACCTGGCATGTAAAGTAAAATGTGGCTCAAAGGATTTTTTTTCTCCATGAGTACATAGCAGACTTGAGTATAATAAGACAGACAGATCACAGTCAAGGGATGTATCTTTATTGACAGAATTCATTTTTTATCTCAAAAATTACATTTATAAGTGTACATTAAATTTTACAAAATGAAGTCTTTACCAACAAAGCATATGTCAATATTCTACAGATTACTTAATGACTTACATTATTATACCTTTCAGTACATTTTTTCATGCACTCTTTTCTTAGCTTAATTAGGAAGTCAAAAAGTTGAATAATTGGGGATTTCAGAATTCTTTGGGGTGAACTAAAGTACATATTCATACTTTTCTTACTCCACCTAAGAGACTTGATGATAATATTTGTATTTATTGGAGGTGTAACAGGCAAGATAAAACCAGCAATTTTCCTCTTAGCATCTAGGACAAATTTGATCAACACTTCTGATATAAATAGGTTGGTTTCAAAATGTTTCTTTGCACCAGAATGTTTCTTCCTTCACTGAATAAATTCTCAAATTTTATTTGACTTTTTAAAGTTAATTTCCTCTCTACCCCCAATGTATCTTACTTTAATGTTTAAATTTTGCATCAAAATATTTGCCTTAGCTAATAAATTTATTCCATAGGCTATATTTTCTTTTTAAAAAATATTTCATTTTCGCCAGAGCTAAAACTTTTTTAGTATAAACTTGGTATGTCTGAAGTTAATTGAGAAAATTATAGCTAAAAGAAGTACCATGCATGACTTTATATCTTCATGGATACAGTGATTTTATTTAATCCCTCTAGCTTATTTCTTTATGTATGCTTTTTTGGTGGAAAGTAGGGTTTGTTTTTTTTTTTTTTTAGCTAAAAGGGGGATATATACGTCATGCTTCTGCAAATTTGGTAGTAAAGTACTGTGTTATCAGTTTGTTATTTAATTAGATTGCCTTAAATTAATTTTGAAAAACCACACTGCTGGAAACTACATTAAATAAGTATTTATGGTGTCACATTGTACATCCAGAGTAAACCTTTGGGCTGCCATTTCCCACACAGACCTGGGTGTTAGAAATAAGCTTCAGATCCAATCCTGAACTGCTTAAAGCTGATCCATTGCCCTGTGTTAGACCTTATTCTCTTCTCCACAAATGAGTCTCTTCACAAGCCCTGCTTTAGTCATTGAGGTGTTGAAATCTTTCCTAATTGTTGCATGTTTCTCAGGGATATAGCCTGGTCCTGTGCCTCTCATTCTCTGCTGGGTTTTTGCCACATCTGGATGAAATTTTCAAGCTTGATCACTGACTTCTAGGATATGGAGTAAAAGGAATCCACATAAACTATTAGTAGGAATGTAGACTGGTCAACCTCTATAAAAATACTATGGAGGATTCTCAAAACATTAAATATTATCTTACATATGATCCAGTGACTACTCCTAAATGACTAATGAAGAATACAAAAGTGCTAATTCAAAGGGCTAGACACATGCCTGTGTTCAATGCAGTACCATTTACAATGGCCAAGCTCTGCATACAACATAGGTACTCAAGGACAAAAGACTAGATGAAGAAGATATGGTGTACATATACTCTGGAATACTTTCTAAGTTATTTAAAAAAGATATGAAATCTTGTCACTTGCAACAACATGGATAGCATTGGAGGAAACTGTACTAAGTGACATAAGTCAGGAGAAAGACAAAAAACCATCACTGTGGAATACAAAGAAACAAAGCAATGAAAGAGACAAAACTAAACTAGATGTAAACTTTTTAAATCTGACTGCAGAACTGAGACTACCAGAAGGTGAGGTTTGAGGGTAAAGGAAAGAGGGGCTCAATGAACTCTGCTGGAGGACTATTGGTATTTTAGTGGTGGGTATGGTGTGATACACCTAAAACACACACACTGCTGTCAACCAAAATTACTTTAACTAAAGTATTTTTAAAATTTTTATTTAATTGAATTATAAAAAAATTGAAGGGCTAGAAATTCAGATATCAGTGTTTTATAAAGGTAGTTAATTTTTATATTGTGACTTACTGAATTCATATTCTCTGCTACTTTTTATAAAGGTGTACTTTTACTAGAAGAGCATAAAATATTTTAAATATAAACTATAAGAACACAGCTAGCAAAATACTATCTATAAAAAAGTTTACATTTTATAAAGTCTTAAAAGATTCAATTACGTTATTTGTAATATTTAGGGCACCAGCAGAATTGATTTGGTCAACTGGTCCTAATTTAACAAAATCATATGTATGTTTGTATACATCTCTGGTAGCAATGAGCATTATTTTCTCAGCTGATGAGATACAACGTATCATTTTATTACCAATAGAAACCTGGAATCCAATAATTATCATAGGCAAATGTAACAACATAATCACATGACAAAGAGACAAGATCTAGGTTTAATATCTTCTTAGGAAATGACAGCAACTGTCACCATGGTGCATAATAAAAATGTAGTTGCTTAAATTCCACAGCAAGTCTAAGGTCAATGAATGAACATATTGGTAACAAACATGGATTTGAAATAGCAAACCCTAGCTGGCAGGGTGTCAGGGTACAATGAGCCAGACTTGGGAATTAGGAACCCCAGAAGCCAGCGTCAACCTTGTTACCAAATATGTTCTTGAGCAAGTCACTTAACTGTTTTAACCATCAGTTTTTATATCTATAAAAATATTTGGTCTACACCTGGAAACAACCCAAATGCCCAAAAGTAGAGAACTGGATCAAGAAGATGTGGTACATATACACAATGGAATACTATTCAGCAATCAAAAATTATAAACGAGGGCAATTTATAGAAAGTTGGATGGAGCTAGAAGGAATATACTCAGTGAAATAAGTCAGAAGGCAAGAGTAAAATATCAGATGGCTTCACTCTTAGGAGGAATGTAAAGGAACAACAACTACAAAAAAATAAGAGAGAGCTCAAGGAAATGAACAGTTACAGCCAAAAACAAACAAACAAAAAAACATAAGAACAAAAAGACAAAAACAAACCAGAGGATCATTGGGGCGAGGGGGACAGGTAGAGACTGGGATGAGGGCAGAAAGAGCACAGGGACTGAGGTGATGGTGCACGGGTGAAATGATGGTGGGAATTCCCTGGGGACTACAAATGATGTCAAATATAATTAAATACATCTTAAAAAAACAAAAACATCCAGTCTACAACTATAGGTTGCTTCTAGTTCTAAAATTTTGTAATATTAGAACACATCAACCTGGAGCTATGGCATGAAACTGTATGCAGGTAGAAAGTTAATGTAAGGCGATTTTCTAAATTCATCTGCCTTTCTCCTCCTGCATTTTCTACCATCTCTTAAGAGATTAGGAATATGGGACTGTAAGATACCAAAAGAGAAAATCAGGGGAGGGGATTTACAGGTTCTTCTAAGTCTCTGGAGTTTCAAAGCTAAATCACACTTGATTAGTCTCATTGTGTGGAAAGTCATTCTCACAGCCACAATACGGGGGGTCATTCTTACTTCCTCCCCCTCGGGAACAAACTGTCAATATAGGTCTCAGAGTTGAGACTACAAATAGCTACCTTTCCTCAAACCTTGTCCTTTCCTAAAACCTTGTATGCTAGTTATTAAGCTACTGTATCACAACTCCAGATCTACCCCTCCAGAATCTCTTTTGTAAGCTGATGTCTGGGGGCTCTGAGAGGTATGTGTCTCCTTTTCCAGTAAGTTCCCTATGGAGTTCCATTCCTCTAGACAGAAGGACAGCTGGATGAATGGCAAAAGGATCTCTTTTTTCTTGCTATTCTCATCAGCATTCATTAAGCAAAAAACTCTTTTTTAAAGATTTATTTTATTTATTTATGCATACAAGAGCTGAGGTGTAGGCCAGAGGTGCAGGGGTTGGGTGGGGTGTGAGAGGATTTACCAGAGACTGAGTGGGAAGCAGAATAGGTGGATCCACTGAAATACACTGCTGAGGCCAGCAGTGGGTGAGACAAGAGAGGTCTGCTACACCATGTGAGTTAGCTCCCTAACTGGGAATGGAACTCAAGTCATGGTGGCTGATAGCCTGATAGCACTGAGACTTAACCCCTGTGCCACCAGGGAGCCCCTCATTCAGCAATGTACTCTTTCAAGCAGATGTTGGTTCCATCCATCTCCAGGTTTTCTACATAAACCCATAACTAGTCCAATATTGCTGTCTCTAAGGCATTCCCTGACTGCTAATGCAAAATTTCTAGCTCTGAAAATTCTATACTTTTCCCTTTGTTTCCTCAGTCCAAGATAGGACGGTTATCTTCCTTGTGTTTCCTCAGTGTCACTCATTCTGCTTTTTCATTCCTTCCACACCTGCATATTCACTTCCATCTATGATGCTCCTGTTCCTGAAATATCTACTGTTGTTTCAGTTTTCAGGACTTGGCTCTTGCTCAAAAACTGTGTATGGTTTGAAAATTATCGTCACTTGTCAGTTATTTTTCTCTTCAACTAGCACTTTCAATAGAGAAGAATGAATGAATATTCCTATTACCAACTCCAAAAGATCCATCAACAGTGATGATCAGACTCATTTTCATTAGTACCCATAACATTTATCAGTATTTATTATTTCAAACTTAATGTTCATGACTAACTGACTCACATTCTTTAGACTTTATCTCTCATAACCTGTTATAATTGCCATAGTTCAGCAGGGGACAAAGAAAGAACTAATTTTACCTATGGGAAAAGATTAAGGCACAGAAATGTAGACTTGTCTAAGGTTCCAGAGCAATTCAGTGGAAGAGTTGGATTACTCAAGTATTTGGAATCCTATTTCAGAATATAATTCTTAAGAATTTTACAATAAAAGTAAGAAAAGGGTTTTCAAGCTTTCCTGATGATGGTAACATATAAATATATAAAATATTAATTTGCATGTTTATAGTACTGTATTACTGACAATTTCCACTAGTCTACTCCCACTGGTTTTATCTCACTGCTCTAGAATACCAACAATGTAGAACTTTTATCCACATTTGCAGAAAGTGAAATTACAAGAAGCTAGTGATTTACTCAAGACCATCCAACTCATAAGTAGATAAGTGCCAACTCATATAAGAAGCAAGTAGATAATGTTATCTATCCCAAGTTCAATAATCTCTCTACTACATTAAACTGCCTATTTAATATCATATATGTTCATGCTGATAACATTAATTTTGTTCTTTTTTGTGTAAAAGTAAAAAAGCCAGCAATAATTAACAAGTACCATCATAAGAATATATTCACAACAGGAGATATGGATTTTGAATTATTTCACAATTAATAATATCTCAAATTACCAAAGACAGAAAAACAACTGCGTCAAAATTACGGTAATAGAAATGGAAAAAATACTCTGCTACTATAAGAAATCATTATTAAGCAAAATAAATAATGAAAGCAAACCAAGTCTTACCAAATCCTTTTAGATAATAACATTTCTTTGCTGGGACTGTATATTATTAGCATCTGAAAGAAAACCAGGATTTTGCTCTGAGAAGCAGATTCAAAGTTAATGTGCAAAGGATACTGCTTCTTTGTAATTCATTCAATAATACAATACTTTATTGAATAAAGAGAGCCATTTAAACTTTACATATTGAACAATTGTTCATCTGTAAAAATGTCAGAATGCCAAAAAAGCAAAGGAGCAAGTCATAAAAGATTCCCAGTTTCTAAGATAAGATCTTAAAGTAATATATAATATCATCCAAATATATATAGCAATGGCAAAGTCATACTGTTCTTAATTCAATAGTCAAAGCTAAATCTGGAAGGCACCTCCGTTTGTATTTTCAGGAATTCAGTATGACTGTTTAAAAGTAGATTCAGGTCAGGTAGCTACCATGATATTTTATTTCAAGTCATTGTCTGTGATAAGAAACAGCATTGGAAGGGAAAAAAATGTATATATATAATTTTAATCCATTTTAACAGTTTAAATAAATGAAAATAGTAGTGACTATGTTGGGCTAGCAACAGGAACAATTGCAAGAGACAAAATACACAGTTAACACCAACATGCTAAATTAATTAAAACTGTGTATTCTGTCTGCTGCATTTGATCCTGTGATTCCAAATCAATATGGACCATATGTGAGATGTCTAGTTGTAAGTGAATCCAGGCCCCAAAGTGACCCAGGGTCTTTAATTTTGAGTCTTTTCTAGAGTACATTCAAGCCTTCACCACTATATTCCTGCTTGTCCTTGCCACAAGCTCATTGCAGTATGCTGCTGTCCAATCCAAGATGGTGGATGCCCTACTAACACTCAACTCATTAACTGACCACAGAACTCCACTTCTTATATGCATGCTTTCTCTGGGTTTAAAACCCTGCTAACTAAGAGAAACACTTCTTTCTCTCCAAATGTTGAGAGAAGGAGATACTGCTGGAAAAATCTGGAAATCTCCCATACAATTCTATTTGACATGGATTTTGAATGTAACAGTATAGTAAGTGTTAGATTTCCATTTACAAGACAAAGACTTTGAGATGTGGGCATCAGTTGGAACAGGGAGCGGAGTGCTGCTTGGGAGGTCTGGTGCTTTGACACTAAGTACTTTAGATGCCAGGAAAAACCTATAACTTACCAATAACAGTTATTGTGTCTTTGTCCACCTCTAAATCCCTTGGGGGTACACCTTTGTACATTTGTTAATATGTTTTTCAGGTTCCCCTCAAATATTAAGAAGACCCCACCATACATAAGACCCCCCATCATATATAAGACTTAGCTATTGAAGAGCAGAGAGAGAAGTCCCTCTCTCTAAACACATTCTCCAAAGTGGAGCTTTTATTCATGCATTCATTCGTTCATTCACTCACTCAATTTTTCTTTGCTGAGGCAACACTGACTTAGAGCACTATATGTAATTTAAGGGAATAGGTTCATATATCCTCAGATGTATTGATATGTTACCGTATCACCCCACCATCAAATTACCCAGAGTCCTCAAAAGTAGAGCCTTGATGGGGTCTCCTTGGTGGTACAGAGGTTAAAGTCTCACTACTATCAAGCTATTGCCAACCACAGTGGCATGAGTTTGATCCCTGGCCAGGGTGGTGACTCACATGGCACAGCAGACCTCTCCTGTCTTGCCCACTACTCCCCTCAGCAGTGCATTTCAATAGATCTGCATGTTCTGCTTCCCACTCTATCTCTGGTGAATCCTTTCGCCCCCTACCCCCCACACCTCTGGCCTACACCCCAATTCTGTATGCATAAATAACTAAAAAAGATAAATTTTTTTTAAAAAAATAGAGCCTTTAAAAAATAAAGCAATGTGTTGACCTGATCAGAGTTAATAAGAAATGATTCAATAAAAAGTAAGACTACCACATTCATGAAGAAATTAATGAAAGGTGTTAACCATTTTAAATTTGCTTACCTCACACCAAATATTAGGACAGGCCATTCAGACTCCTACCCTCTAATATTAGAAACAGGCTCTTTTCCAGAATATACCCAATGCTCAAAGTCCTAGGTCTGAGAATAAGACCCTTGATGGTGCCAAGTTCTTAATGTGAGTGTGTTGATACTGGAGGAGATGAGTAAAGGTTAAAGTGGGGAGTGGCTTCCTAATTGTTTATGTTACCAGTAAAGCATTCAGATTGTGGTGAGCCAGTCACAGCTCTAAATGTGTGCTCCCACTTGGAATGCAAGACATGCATCCTGAACATTCAGCTACATGACATTTACCCCCACCCCCGCCTGGATTATGGCATTAGGGTTTTCCTTCCGAAGTGAATTTTTTAGTATCTCAGGAACTTCAACGTCACTCTGACCGGTTTCCCTATTGCCAGGGTGGGATATATTAAGGACTATGGCTCTTGAGGCTCTGTGATAAAATCACATAGCAGAACAAGAGAATGGATGTAAAAAGGATGGTTTCAGAACCCAAGTAGTCTGTGATGATAATAAAAGTAATGAAAACATCTAATCTCACTACTCTTTATCAACTTCTTATTCTTGTGCAGGCACAGTACCATGTACTTTAAGCGTACTTATATCATATCATCTTCACAACCCTTAGGGAAGGTTTTTTAATCTCCATTCATACATGGGGAAACAGCAGCACACACTCTTCAAAATCATATAAATAGCAAGTTGCAGGGCTGGGGCTGGAACCCAATTATCTCCCCAACACTCCCATTCCCTGAACTTCTTAGCGCTTCTCACCTCTGAAAAGCACCAAAGCAAAAGGGGGGTGAAGGGAGGTAGTGGAGGGGCAAATCCGCCTATGAAGAAAGTTGAGATCATATTTCAGGGCAGATAAAATTTGGATTGATATTGACAGTGACAATTAAACTAGGATCATGATAAATAATTTGGGGCTGAAGCTGAAGGAAAAGAGCCAAACTTAATACAGTAATTTGGCAAAGGCTGGTTTAGAGGAAGGAGATAGCTAAGTTAGCAAAGCCTAGTTTGTGTACCCACAGTGGGCTCTTATAAGCTGTCACACTACATTAGTTACTAGGAAGTAATACCCACAATTTCTAAAAACTACTAACAAAGCATTGCTTCCAGAAAGACCCAAATAAGAACAATGTTTGAACTCCTGTAGAAACTGATTTGCAAATAATTTTCCTGAGATAACTCTATGAAGGAGAGGTTAATTTGTTCCCATTTGTATTTTTGCAAATGTACAGACTGTTAAAATATTTGTAGCTGTTTTTGTTCTAGCTTTTTTGACTCATACTTGACACATAATTGTTCAAGAGGAAATCCTGGGAATTGAAATGTAAAGGATAGCATGCATAGGGTGTAGAAATTCCCAGGCCAACTTCTGGAGATGAGTTTTGTACCAGGCATTTTGTTCTTATTATTCATGTTACAAATCCCTAAATACAAGAAATCTGATGATTTATATGCTTTTGATGGATAAAATAACCAACTTTATTTTTTGTTTGAGATACTTAAAACTTTTGGAAGTCTAACAACTTGTTTTATATTTTAATTACTCATAGCTTATTGCTATTCTATTAAATGCTATTCTGTCTATTCTTCCTGTGACTTTAACATTTGAAATGAATGAATTTTTCTTCAATCTTCTACCCAAGTCAAGTACATTTTTGGAGCGAAGTCAGCAGGACCGTAACTACTAACTCTGGAATTTTCAAACATTACAAAATATCTATATCAGAACCTAAGGTTGTTCAAGACTAATTTTACCCTTTCTTCTCTGTAGACCTCTTGGCCTAAGGCCCTGGGCAATGCATTGTTAAGAAGAGGTTCAAGGACAGCCAGCTGCCAGTACCATGTTCAGAATGTGATTTTCTCAGGGTAGAAGGTAATATTTACTCCAGGTATTAATGGTCACAATCCACAAATGTGAAAAATTGTTCCACTTTATCTCTTCTTAGACAAAAATGACTGGCAAAACTAGCCACTTTCTAATAACAGCTTCCAGAGGTCACAGAGAGGTGAAATTGTCACTGTGATGTGCATACTATGGGAACAAGGCCACTTGCAAAGATACTTGTGGTTGTTTCTTAGTATTGTGATGGAAAAACTGCCAGCCACCCACATTCCAGTCTACAGCTTCTCCAAAAAAGAGCAAATTTCTCTGCAACATTGAGTAAATGCATGAAAATGATGTTATACATTTCAAAACAATACTACTGTGGGTGATATGTTTGAACCACCACACATTTCTAGCAGTCTAATTTAAGTTACTCTGACATTGCAATTATTTACACAATTTAACTTGGGGAAAACTAAAATAATATCTGATTGTTGCTATTCCTCTAGCATTGCTTATAAGACTAACAAGAAAAAATAGGTCAGCAGCCCTCTCCCAAACCAGGGAGCACTGGGTCTGGCTCCTCCAGTGAGTGTGCATATCAGCAGCCTAGTAAATCAAACTTAGGGGTAGGATCCAGGATGAGAATCTCTGACAATTGCCTACAGTCAAAGTACCATCTGGACACATCTTTGATCAGTGTGGCACAGCCAGTTTCATAGCAAGGAAAATCAACATAGCATACTGCAAAGCACTTTATGGATAGGTAAGGATGAGACTTGAGTTGCTCCTTGTCCTTGACACTTAAAATGGAAAATAAGGGGGTTCAAATCAGTGAAATATATCTTGTAAAGTTCAAGGCTCTCTAACTTTGGGATGAGAACAGCTCCAGTGATTAGTGTCATTAAGGCGATAAGTTAGTCATTCCAGAATATGGATCCCATGCCAGGAATTAAATTTCATGGTGGGCCTTCCTGGTGGCACAATGGGTTAAGCAATGCACTATGAAACCAATGCAGCCACCTGCCTCTGGCCAGGAAGGACACCCAAATTGCACATCAGACCTCTTCTGCCTCACCCACTGCTCCCCTCAGCAGCAGTGTGTTTCAATTAATTTGCCTGTCTCTATGGATCCCCTCATACCCCACACCTCTGACCTGTACCCCAGTGCTTGTATACATAAATAAATAAATCTTTTTTTTTTAAAGTAAACTTCATGGATGTGAAGATTTCCTTGGGGAACTAAATTGTTATAGAGCAAATCCTGGGAGTAAAAGAGTAAAGGGTAGCATGTGTCAGATGTAGAAATTCCCTGGCCAACTTCTGGAGATGAGTTCTGCACTCTCTTTTACCAATTCTTTCTGAAAATGGCATATATTATTGGCCTTATTCCCATTTTCTAATTTAAGCCTACCTAGAGAAAGGAACTAGAATGCACTCATAATTAAAAGTAATAGAACAACCCAAGTCTCTCCTTCTCTATCTCGTTTACACATATACTCAAATAGATAGCATTAGTATAGGTAAAACTATAAGTGAAAGCAATAAAGCACTTATGGTAGAAACTACAGTAATATGATAAAACTTTTATGGTAGAATCAGGTATTGAAAAGAAATAGCAGAATTATTGTGTATGTAATGGCAAGCCAGGGAGAGGGACGCACTAAAATCACATCATATTACACTCTCTATCTTTTGGGAAGTAATTGCAGAAAACGCTTATTTCAGTCTTGAATCTTCTTTCTTCACTTACCAAGCATCTGTTTCTATGCCGGCTTTTATTCCTGACCTGTAAAATCTGTAAGGACAGAGAAATGGATCTGTCATATCCCTTATATCCCCAATGATTAGAACAATGTCAGAACTAAAATAGGCCATAGTAAAATTCTGTTGAGTGCATGAGTACATGATGAAATCAAATCTTCAACCAGAAATTTGATTATCATCTGAAATAATAAGAAGGAAAGTATTCTCAAAACCAGTACAGATTAACCAGTATTAGCCTTCCATACTTTGATTATATGGGTTTTGTTTTGTTTTTAAGATGTATTTACTTATGCAAACAAGAACTGGGGTACAGGCCAGAGATATGGGGGGTGAGAGGACTCACTAGAGACAGAGTGGGGAGCAGAACAGGCAGATAGCCTGAAATACACTTCTGAGGGGAGCAGTGGGCCAGACAGGAGAGGTCTGCTGCGCCATTATGGGTCACCTCCTGGCCAGGGATCAAACTCTTGTTGCAATGGCTCCGAATAGCTTCATAGTGCTGTGATTTAACCCTTGCAGCATAAGGGAGGACTTTGAGTATTTGTTTTGCTTTGTTTTTGCTACAATCTGCCAAAATCAATTACTGACCAATTACCATTATGTAGACTCCACCATAGAAGGGATGAGGGCAGAAGGCATTGGATGAACATCCACTGCTGACTAGAATTAAGTCAAAAGGCAGGGAGATTTTACTCATTTCATTCATATGTGAATCATCTCTAGCCTCCTTTCATCTGGCAAAATATCAGACTCTATTCATTCAATAGGAGAGCAAATTCTACACAAGTACATTATCCCTAAGTATTAATCCAAAGATCCAAACTTTGTAATCACAACAACATTTGTGTCACCATGGTGGGCTGTCTGCACAAATATATATTTCTAACAAACAAAACCATGGCTCAACATGACAGCAAATAAGAATGTCTAGGAGAAAAAAAGAAAAATAATTTAGAAGCAATTAAGAAAATAATGCTATTGACTCATATTTCAAGAACTTGTTTTGTCTGATTAAAATTGAATAAGGCACTGAAAATTAGGAACATAAGCCTGCTTGCTGCCCTCTTTATTTCAATACTCACTTTTTCTTTGCAAAGTCAAGCTACTGGAAACTTCTACTTTTATTCCCTGTGGTTTGAGACATTTCAAAAGCTCTGGGTTTTTAAGTATTGACATTCACCACAACAAAATTCATTTTTTACAGCCTCATAATCAAGTCATACTGACATAAAATCATGCATTGAATATTGCACTTCATTTGTATCAGAGCTCATTATCTTTTTGTTCTTTTGGAAAGAATGTTAGGCATTTATTCTGTTGGGAGCACTGACTCTGACTATTGAAGCAGATGCAACATAGTTCTAAAGATGAACATCACTGGAATTTAGTGGACTCCGACATGGAAGGAAGTCAGAGATGGAGACTGTTTTCCTTTGTGGGTTCGGGCAAGTGGCCTCCAGGACTGCTTTGGAACAGTCTTAGCCTCTCTCCAGATCTTGGTGATACAGAGAATGTTGGAGTTATCACATGGCTCAGGGTCAGGGAACCAGAGAGCCATATGTTTGGTCAAAGAAGTTAAGTAGAACCAAAGAGAGTGTCTGCACCTCTTTGGGATTAAGAAAACTGAACCTTAACTTTAAAGGAAAATGAAACTGCTGCACCCAAGAATCAATCAACTCAGAGATAGCTGAACTACTTAAGTAACATTGTCTTATCATGTCTATACGGGAGTTTATGGAGTTAATATTAATTTATTATATCATTACTAATATTAATTAGAGAAAAATTTGTGAATATGCCATCTCTCTGCTCATGTTCATATTTTAGTGTTTTTTAATTCCTCCTAACTAGTTCTATGTCCTAACTATGTCCCACATTGATCTAAGATGCTGGATATGCCTATTGAATTCCTGTGGAAAATACAGAGGTTCCTGTTTTTCTAAACTATGAAGCTTCTCTCTAGTCTTCAAATACAGATTGAGGAAATCCACTTAATTATCTGTAGGTAGAAGATCCAGCATGTGGAAAAGAAATTACCTAAGAGGTTCCAGAAACTCCTAGTTATAATCTTAAATTTGTCATGAGTTAAAAACAACTAGTATTTAAAAATACACTGTTGGGGCCTCTCTGGTGGCACAAGGGTTAAGTCTCAGCACTATGAATCTGTCTGCAGCCAGTGCAGCACCAGTTCAATTCCTGGGCCAGGAAGGTGACCCACATAGCATAGCAGACCACTCCTGTCCCACCTGCTGCTCCCCTCAGCAGTTCATTTCAGTGTGCTCCTCACTTCCCCACTCTGTCTCTGGTGAATCCTCTCACCCTTCACACCTCTGTCCTGTACCCCACTACTTGTGTGCATAAACAAACAAATCTTTAAAAAATAAACTGTTGATGGCATATAACTTTAGATATAGTGTTACTTTTAATAAAATAGAAAATATAGCATGGTTATTAATGATGATGGTGATGACAGCTATATTTTGATGTCTTTCAATGATGTACTTGGATTTCACGAAGCTCTTTCCATGGATTATCTCACTTAGTCTAAGCAACAAAGCTATTAAGTAGCCTCTTCTTTTATCTTTCTACTCACAGATCAAAATAAAAACAGACCTAGAGAGGTTAAGTGACTTTCTCAGGGTCACCCAGCTGGTAAAAGCTGGAACTGTATTTCTAACAGAGATAGAAATGATCTTAGAGATCATCAGATTCATGGTTCAGCACCTTTTCTTTAAAGATCAGATCATAAGTACTTTTAGGCTTTGTGTTGCTAATATTCAACTCTGTTGTTGCAGCATAAAAGAAGTCAGAGACGGTAGCATACAAATGGGTCTTTCTGTTATGACATTCACAACACAGATGCTAATCTATATTTCCCCACAGGCTGACTATAATCTATCTAGTCTATGTCATCCATTCCAACCATGAGAAAACTAAGGGTATTTATACTGCTGATTAGTATTAGAAAGAAGATAAAATCACTCTTGGGACTCAGTTTCATAATATTTTTTTGTGCACAGAGGGACTTTACTTATTAATTATGAATATTTAATTATTTCATAATTTTTCAATTTTATTGCTTTTCTACTAATTTACTTTGCTGCATAATTTTGGGAGTACACCGTCACCCCTCTATATGTGCACATGCTTCACTCATCCTCCACCTCCTCTCAATGCCAAAACCCTGTTACCTTCACACTATATCTCCTCCTCCCAACACTCCTACTCCTACTCACAAGGAGTAAGGCTTCTCTCAAGGCTTTTTGCCTAAGAATAATCCTTGTTGTTTGTCGGTCTATTTTATTTGGCTATTTATATTTCCCAAATGATTCCATCTGATAATTCTCTTCACTTTTTTACTTATTTCTTGTCAAGATCCATCTATTTTGTTCACAAAGCTCTATTTCATCATTTTTAACAAGTCAATAGTATTCCATTGAGTAATATTCCACAATTTCTTTATCCTGTCATCTGTCAATGAGTAGTTAGACTATTTCTGTTACTTGGCCATTGAATATCTACTTTGGAGAAATGTCTGTTTAGGTCTTTCGTCCATTTTGTGGTTGAGTTGTTTGCTTTTCTGTTGTTGTTAAGTGGTAGGGGTTTGTTATATATTCTGGAAATTAACACTTTTTCAGATTTGTGATGTTGAAATATCTTCACCCTGTCCATAGCTTTGCCATTTGTATTTACGGTGGTTTCTTTCGATGTACAAAAGCTTTTTAATTTAATGTAGTCCCATTTGTTTATTTTTGCTTTTGTTTCCTTTGCCTTCGAGATGAGTCCTCAAACACATCTCTGCTGTTTATGTCCAGGAGTATATCAACTATATTTCCCTTAATATATTTTATGGTTTCACATCTTATATCAATACTTGAAATGTGTCTACTTTGAATTTGGATATTCTATAAGTATAAAACATATTTTGGGCTGTGAAATAGAGAAAACATATTTAGATTTTGAAGTCTTAAAACTAAATATTGTAAGTAATATCAACAATTTTTATACGCAGCATACATTCCTGAGTAACAACGATACACACTGAGAAATGCATCCTTAGGAATTTTCATCATTTGGGTAAATATCACAGAGTGTGATTATGCAAACCTAGACGAAATAGCCTAACACATGCCTAGACTATATGGTATAGCTTATGGGACCATCATTGTGTATATAGCCTGTCATTTATTGAAATGTTAAATGACATACAACCCTATAAAATATATTGATAGTTTGGATTACATGCTGAAATGATAATTTATATATATTACATTAAATACAAATAACATTAAAATTGATTTCATCTTTTATTTTTACTTTTTCAGTATTATCACTAGAAAATTTAGACTTATAACTTCGTTACAATGGTAAATATAGCTCACATTTCTAGCTCAAATTATATTTTTATTGGACAACACTGATCTATATATCCTTCCAACTCAAGGTGTGATCCATAAGTCAGCATCTTCTGACTAGGAAATGTTTTATGAACGCAGAATCTCAGGACTCATCCCTGACCAATTAATGGTATGAAAACTTCAGTTTCTGAAGTCATGGATCATCTGTTTAATGTAGATATTACAGTATATATACATAATATACATACATGTATATAATGTTATGGAAATGGAATATTAATCTCTGGAAGATTCTGAAACCCAACTGGGTTGACTTTTTGATGGAAAGCCTTTACATAAAGATTATATATAATCTAATCTATATATAATCTAATATATTATATATAAATGAGTCTATTTCAATTACATATATGTTACATCACAACAAGATGCACATTGGAGTAAAAGATCATGGTTTAAATTTTTTGCATAATTCTCTTAGTGCCTAAATCAGCAATAGACATATAGGAGATAATGCAAAAAAAATTATTCTTCAGGAAGTCAGAGGGTTCTACCATATCTACATCAACTCTTAGATGTGTCAAATTTTGATGTATTCAAAAATATTTTAGGGCCTCCCTGGTGGTGCAAGGGATTAAGTTTCAGCAATATGAAGCAATCCACAGCTACTGCAGCAACAGTTTAATCCCCAACCAGGGAGGTGACCTAAATGGCACATCAGACCTTTCCTGTCTCGCCTGCTGCTCTCCTCAGCAGTGTGTATCAGTAAATCCAACTGTTCTGCTCCCCACTCTGTCTCTGGTGAATCCTCTCACCCTCCAAACCTCTGGCCTATACCCCAGCTCTTGTATGCAAAAATAAATCTTAAAAAAAAATTTAAATAAGGTGAATTAACTCTTCAGATAAAAAGAAGTGGAGAATACCTTGGTTCATTTAAATGTTAAGCTCATTTACATACCTTGTAGCTCTTTATCCCAAGGTTAACTTTGGAGAACTAAAGGGATTTACCAAAATCTCATGTTTCATTTGACTTCATGTGTGTGGGAAATCATATAAAGTTACATTAACAAGACAATGTTATTATATTTAATTTAATTTCTTATATCTCCTATATTTTCCTTCTTAGAGCTCCTTTCTGTGAGTCTGCTCCATATCAGTGTATAGAAATGCACCTTAAAATTATAAACAAACTTCAGTTATTCATGTGTTTTGTATCTATGATGAGAAAATAAGTTGATGTCATTTGTTTTTCCAAAGAGGGTGGGATAAAGATTCTTTTATGGACACTAAAATCACTAAGGAAAACTCAACTGCTGTATGTTTCAAATGGCAGTGGAAATGGTCCCATCTCAATTAAGTTAATTGTAAATACCCTTGTTCTCTAAACATTCTATGGATGTAAGGCTTTTCATCAAAAAAGTCAACCAAGTTTGGTTTCAGAGCCTTCAAAAATTAGTATTCTAAATTTTATATTTATATTTTTCACAATAGTCTTGTTCTTAAGTGAGTCCTTGCAGCTGACCTTGAAAGTAGTTTTCAAGTGTTCAAACTCAGGGTCACTAAAATGCCATTAACATATAATGTGTCAACCTGACTCCTACATCCTATATTCACAACTGTAATCTCCTCTCATGCCAGCATAACCAAATGAAGATTCCCTTGTTTAATGAATGGACATCAAAAGAGTTCAAACAATTCTTTACTACCTTACAATTCCCACTGTAAACATGAGGCCAAACACTGTGGCATCTCAAGTTTAACAAACAAAAGAAAAATTTTGATAAGGAACACCAAGACAAAGTCCTTTTCCTCCAAGTACAATACTGTGTCTGTTCCCTGACAATGCAAGGGAGAGAAAATAAGGGGTGAGAAGAAGGAGAACTAATTCTCATTATGGTTCCCATAGGTTAGCTTTGTAGGCTACTGGCATCACCATATTTCACTATCAATTTTTCCAGATAGAGAAAGTTTTCTCAAGTCTTGGGTCCAAAGAATATCATTTACAGTTGTATGTATTTACAGAGTACAATGAGAAAAAAATGTATATATATATATACATCTAGCAGATACAGGAAGGGCAAAAGATCCCATATCTAGCTACCCAACTATACCCTAATCACAATGGAGCCCATAAGTGTCCCTAAGTTAGGGAGAAATCAAAATACTTTCAGCTGACTCTACTTAGATGAATAAATGCTGTATGTCAAAGAAATGTTATCTGCCACCTTTTATGTAGGGAAACAATAATACAAAATAACCTATTAGTTAAGTTTATACTATCCAATGTCCTCAAAATCAATTCACTCCTAATTCCTCCCAACTTCACTTTCACAGAATGAAAACTTGAAAAAAGAACTTTGGGGGAATTACTATGTCATGGAGGCTGATAAATGGAATTGGGGCGTATTCTAGAAGGAGGACAGATAAAAGACTGTATGTTGAAGTTGGAGGAAGATGAGAGAAATTATATACAATGAGAACCCTAGATTATAGTGGATGGGAAGGGATGGGAAGTAGTATGGTTTATTCCAGCATTGTACTTTCCTCCAGGTTCTTGGCACAGGAGAGCCAACAATTTGGGGCATGTTTTGCAGCTTATAAGTATCAATTGTCATTGTGATAGTACCAGGCAGGCAAAGAGTTGTGGGCCAACATTATCTGCTTTAATGTTGATTGTAATTCTGATCTTTGATAATTACTACTTTTCCCCCTTAAATCGGCTTGTTTTTAGCAGCACTGTGTATAATTTATCGCCCTTGGCATATCAATTGGAAGAAAGCTAAAACTTTAAATACTGGCTAACAAAATGAAAGGCATTTTATTACACAAAGGAAATTAATGAAAATAAACAAAATTTCACAATTCACAAGGCCACTCTTTCCGTTTGTTTTGTAGAACTTGTTAAATATTTTGAACAGTTCAAGAAACTCTCCTAGGTTACCACAGCATTACACCTTCACAATTTTTATCCTTGACCTTGATAATAGTAAGTAACCTACATGATTTAGTTTTCTACCTTACAAATAGCTCCCAAATACATAAGCCTATAAAGTCACAACCCAGCATGCGGATTGCTTTTCCTACTTTTGATCTATCAAAGCCAATTAAGTAGTTAAAGATCATTTGCACAGTCAAAATCTTAACTAAATAAATAGCATTTCCATGGTCCATTTCAGTCAGAATGCACAAGAAGAAAATATCCCAAGGATAAATATTTTCTTGTATCTAGTATTATGGATACAAATAAAATAGCAAATAAAATATCCAATTTTTTGGATGATAGCCTTCTAAATGCATAGATTATGCTGGCCTTTCTACTGGGATACAGCAGGGACAGTCACAGGAAACCTAACTAGTAATCAGAAGCTATTTTCTGGTCATTCCCTGCACTCTTACTCTAACTGGAATCTTGCTCTTCCTTAAGGGACATTGCTTCCCCTGCAGCCTCTCAAATGGCACTGAAGATTTTTGAACACAGTTCTAATTCTACGGGGTCCTTACCTGGATAAAGAACCTCCATGTTCTTCCTTGCAACTCTCAGAACACTTTCCCCTCCCTCTTCTAAGAAAAATTCCCAGCTTTAAATCTCAGCCGACTGTTACCTTATGCTGCATTATGGCTGTCATCAAATAGCGCTCAGCTCAACTCTCCCCATTCCTAAACATTTTAGTTCCTGACTCACATTCATTCACTCATTAGCCTCTAAGCTAATAGGATTCAGACATTCACCAGTGAGATACAGACCCTCTACTTTGCAGACATTTTCTGTCTTCCAGCCTTGGCTCCAGAACCAGCTGAAACTTGAAGGCAGAAGACTGTCCCAAAAGTGACCTACATCTCACAACCCTCTGTGCACACTCTGTGCAGCCCAGCCCAAAACAAACTCCCTCCTTCCTGTACTGCTAACCAGCCTTGTAAAGCAGGACCCCACCACTCACCACTCTCAGGTGGAGAGCATGGCTCAGGGCAATTCCCAACTCTCTCCCAGTATGAGCGTCACAATAAGCAATTTTTGCTTGTCCAAGATTCATGGGGGGTTAAAAACCTGACAAAACCTTCCAGGATCTGGGTTTCTTTACCCCATGATGAATTCCAGATCCTGGAATTATTAATCGCCAATAACAAAGTCTTTTTATAATTCCACTTTCGTGTCTCTTATTTTACTGATCATCTCCATTCTTTCCGTTCTTTCTAGAATTCTGATCCAGTGATTTTTTTGGTCCCATCAGAACTTCTAATAATGAAGAGCCTATAGCCTTTTGATGATGTTCCACTCTTAAAGTATCCACTCCTCTCCTCATCTATTGGAAACCCCCCACCTACCACTGCTGTAAATCACCTGACTCCTTTGCTTTGCAGCCCTTGCTCTGCTATACTCGCCAACAAAACCACTACCCTGGTTAAAGTCAATTCTCCTGCTGTACCACCCCTTATTTACACTGTTGGATGTGGCTGGAGTAAAATATGCAAGCACTTTGATGGGTCTATTAATTCATAAGTTTCACATGGTTCCTTAATGCTGTCAGGCAAGTATATCAAATGTGATTATATTATACATTACATTATGTCATCTCATATCATAGATTATTTTTAAAAAATCATACATCTCAATATATAATATATCCCTTGTTCATTCACTTAGCCATTCCTCAAGGTGACTATTTCACACCGTTTTAATCTGGAAACCCCAGTGTCTCTTAAACCACCTTCATTCTCCACTGATAAATCCTATGTTTTACAAAACAATTAGAAGGGAAGTTCTTTAAGTTTCCATCACCATGTTTTCGATTCTCCCAGAATCTGTCTTCCCACTTCAGTGAGCATCCATATTCTTGGCTAAAGTTGCTACTACTTCCACTTTTTAATATTAGATTCCATCTACTCTTAAGACTCAAAGACAGAGCTGGGACAATTCTCCCCACCATATATATCATCCTAATTCCTTGCTACACAATAATTTCAATGCACAAACAAGTCATTATTTTTCCCATCTTACAAGAAAAAAAGAAAAATTTTCTTACTCTGCTTTCCCTAATAGCTACTGTTCCATAAAAAAAAATTCCTTGAAACAACTATACAGCTTTTCTTCAATTTTTGTTCCCCTCCCTCCTACCCTCCTACCCTCCTACCTCTTTCCTTCCTTCCTTCCTTCCTTGTTTAATTTTTCACAATATAGGGTTTCTCTCCTCAGATGTGGTCACCACAGTTTTCCTACCAGCAAAATGCTCCCCTACTCCCCCCATCTACCAACACCTTCCACCTCGCTCTCCTCCCACCCTGTTTGCTATTCTCCTCCTCTCCTTCCCCTCCTGAGTAGCTGGGATCTACACTCTGCTTTCAAGGGTCAGTCTTCTAATTTGTCATTGATCCTTTGTTTAGTTTCTCTAGATTGCACATGTAAGTAAAACCATCCAGTATTTCTCTTCCTCCTGGCTTTCACCCACCAGCCCTCTATCAAAACGGTTTGGCAGTCATTAAACAATTGATCATTAGTAGTCACCAATGACATCCACATTGTTATATCAAGGGGTTAATTCATATTTCCTTTTTTCACCAAAAAATTCTTTATTGGTTTCTATAGTAAATATGTTGGATATTATTAGTGACATCAAAAATAGCAGTGGGCATGTCAAAGTTTTGCAAAGTATCTAGACAAATTAATGAAAATTATGACATTCTGGGAGGAGAAACGATTAAAGAAGTTTATATTTTATGGATGATGAAGTGTTATTATGAAAAAATTTTCAGCAGAGTGTTTAGCTTCAATTCTGATTCTAATGTCCCCAAGAACAACTCTTTGACAATTATTTGATTTTCAGCACCCCAAGTTATCTTTCCTGATAATGACACTAAGTCTAGTAAGATTAATTTCTGGCCTTCATTTACATGACCTATTAAACAATATTTGAAAGAGATATCTTCCTTGATACTTCTTTAATGTGACTTACAGGAAATCAGTATCCTTAGTTTTCTTCCTACCACCTACACACTGTTTTTCAGTCTACTTTGCATTTCTTCCTCCTCCTCTCCTGATTGCTTAATGTTGGACTCAGCCAACACTTGTCTTCTCACTCAGCCAACTCAGCCAAGTCCTTCTAGTCCTTTTGTCTATTCACCCCTCTGGTGATTTTATCCTGTCTTCCAGAGTATGTAAAATTTACTTGTGACTCAAGTTTCAAAAATTTGTCTGTAGCTCAAACATCATCTGACTTCCAGATTTTATATGCAGCTATGTATTCAACTTTGAAGTACTAGCATCTCATATTCAGTACATCAAAAACAATTCTGATTATTCTCCTGCCCCCTAAACACCTACAGACACAGGTTTTCTACTCCAGTTGATGGCATTTCCATCCTTCTATTCTCTTAACCCAGAGACATTGTCTACAATGTTTTTTTCATATTCAATGTTAGGAAATACTTTGGTTTATCCAAATCCAAAGACTTGTAAAAGCATTTGACTTGTCTTTTAGGGACACACTTAATCCTCGGCATAATCTCCCTTTGATTAATTCAGAGTCCACTGATGGGAATCCTTAGTTACATCTCACAAATCCCTTTACTTTTGTCCTATCATATAGCCTAAGCATAGGAGTGAGAGCTACAACATACACTCAAGAGGAGGTGTTTATCATGGAGCATACATCAGGGGTCAACCATAGTGGGAGCCCTCATAGAATTATGCTGACCCCACCAAGTAACAATAAATTCTATGATGATATTTCAGAGTCCTAACCATACAGAAGGGGGAGAAATAATAGTTGTTATGATAAAAACATATATTTGGTCTTTGTGTTGGGGAAAAAGATACCCTGAATGACTTTCCAAATAAGTTTATGGACTCCACCCCCCACTCCAGACCAACTTTATCCAAGACACATACAAATCCCATAAGGTCATCATCACCGAAGGGTGGATCACTGGGACCTGAGAGTGGAGTTAAGCAGCCAGACTTGGTATAAAACCAGACATGTGGGCCTTGGGGGTTTCTTGGTTTTGAGCCAGCCCTCAGCATGCTGTTGGGTTCCAGCTTAGCATAACTGATCGGACACATTTACAGATTTATCTCCCTCTTTTCTCCCTGAATTATTCATTTATTCATTTCCCCTTCTTTTGTAAATAAAACCCTTTCTTAACCTTTCTTGTGTGTGCCCGCAGTTGAGTCTTATTATAAGTGCCTTTTTAGCACATGGGTGAGGACCCACAATCAGGCAACCCATTTTATATCAGGGTTGCCCTGTAACATATGCACTTGTTATTCCTGGCACAAGAGCTTAACAAAATTGGGTTTTCCCAAATTATAAGAATGTCTTTGTTATGTTTATGAGGTGACTCTAGATGGGGTCCCTAGATTGCCTCTGGAGTGGGAAAGGAGTCCTGGAGCTTGAATTCAGCCACCAATGGCCAATGATTTAAATAATTATGCTCTGTAATAAAAATCTCAATAGAGACTCTTGAACAATGATGTTTGGGAAGTTTCTGGGTTGGTGAACACACTGATGTGTTGGGGGAGTGGAATGCCCCAGGAGGGTATGGGACTCTCTGTCCCACCCCTCATATCTTCCCTTTAATGGTTCCTCAGTCATATTCTCTACAATAAAGGTGCAATTGTAGTTATAGTGCTTTCCTGAGCAATGTGAGTCATCCCAGTGACTCACACAGAAAGTTGTAAGGACCCCAAATGTGTGGTCAAATACACAAGAGTGTAGGTGCACTGGGAACAGTAGGGACTTAGAGTAGGCCTCTAAGATAAAGTCATTGAGCTACTGATTCTCTGAACTTACAGCATCTATCCCAGCTCCAGGTAGAGTGAGAATTAAGTTGAATTGTAGGCCACCCAACTGGTACCAGAGAATTGATATTGAAAAACATCAGAAATAAATTCAGTTTTCCAATAACTTTTAACAATCAATGAATGTGGAGTTAGAGAATAATTTGGGAATAGTAATAAAGACATTGAAACAAAAAGACAAGTTCCAGAAGAATATATAAAGGTACCTGCAGAAAGAATTTAGAAGAATAATCAGTAAGTGAACCAGAAAGAAAAATACTTCTTATTTAGTCACAAGGATGAGGTTTCTTATCAGATTTCCAATGAGAAGGAAGTGAGCTGAAACCAGAATTTCTCTGAATACCTTTTCCATGTTGTTGTATATATTTATTTTCCTTATATTTATTCATGATTTAAAGAGATGGCAAAATGGCTTGAAGTTCTGGTTTCAGGATGAGGGCTTATTTCTCTAAATCTCAGTTTGTAATTTTCACAAAGCCGTGGAGTTGAGAATCGCCTCTACATTATGTAAAGAACAAACACAAATGAATAAAGGAAGGGAGTAACTTTTCTAAGTGTTCATTTCCAGGCCAAGAAGAGAGAGAATGTAAAGAAAGGCATGATCAACAAGGCCAAGTCTGGGAAAGTCAAAAGAAGGTGACATTAATTAAATTACTACAAAACCTCTTTTTAGGAGGCATCATTTTGTCAAGCTACTTCTTCAAAAAGAGATCTACACATTGACACATCAATTCGGGAGTGGTGGGCTCACTGCACAGTGGGGGGCCCAATCATGCCCTTCAGTGGCCCAGCAGATTGCTTCTAATATCTACTCTTAGAACAGGTTTCCAGACATTTCTCACTAGAAGCCCCAGAACACTTCTCAAGGGATCACCAGGTCATTTCCCAACAAAGGAAATACAGATTGAACAAAAGGAGATGCTGATTAGATAAAACTATAGAAAGGTCTAGAGAGCAGGAAATCTGAAATGCACAGCCAGTCAGAGGTACTGACTTTTAATATAGTGTCTGGTTTCAGGTTCAGGTTTCCTAGGATGAGGGGAGTTGCTAAGGCTAAAGTCATCAAGTGGCTCCAGGTGAGGGGACGAAAGCAGGAGCGACCCATGCAGCATAACTGTCTCAGGACATAAAACTGATATCTTTGACCTTCCTAGTTGGATGCTATAACCTCAGGTACACTAGATTAAAAAATAGAGTTAATAATTCCAGGGCTCAAATCTACTATTCAGTGTCACTTTGAACATGATATTTGACCTTTCTGCTGCACACTTTTGCTACTCTATAAAATGATAATATTTTGCCACCTATCTCTCTACAATTTTGTTATTCCTGGCTCTTCTTCTTCTTGTTCTTCTTTTTTTTTTTTTTTGCATTCCCACCTGTGTAATGTACTGAGCGTATACACTTCTACTCTCAAAAGCTTCAGTTCCCAGGTGAGTTAATATATACCCAGGGCACACACTGATGTGTGTTCATATTGCTGTTCACATCTGTGAGCTTATATCCCCACAGCCACCTCCTAACAACTCAGTCTTGAGCACAACCACAGGTAAACACCATACCACACAGAGCAATGACCACTAGAGGTTAGTTAGGTGCTCCATTTGGTTTCATTTCAGTCCTTTATATTGAACTGGCTGCTCTGGGGAAGCACCTCTACCTAAAAGGATTTGAAGAGAACCCTCTCCCTCGTGTGGTCCTGATAAGTCTTCTCAGGCTGCCATCACAAAATGTGAAAGAGCAGGTACTTTGAACAGATACTGGTTTTCTCATTGTTCAGGAGGTTGGAAGTCTGGGATAGGCTGCTTTGGTTTCTGGTGAGCCCTCTCTTCCTGGCTCTCAGTAGCTGTCTTCTTGCTGTGTCCTCACGTAGCTTTTCACAGGACTGTACACATGGGGATGGGAGGTATGAGGAAGAGCGAGGATGAGAATGAACACAAGCTCCCTGGTATATCCTCTTGAAGGAAATCCTATTGAATCAAGGCTTGACTCTTATGATGACATCTAATATTTTTTTGTTGTTATATCCAAAAAGGTAGGTTTATTATTAAAAAGGGAAAAAAGAGTAAAGGACACTTGCATAGACACAAGCAGGCAGAAAGAGCTTCCCCGAGAGGGACAGATTTGCTGAAAGAGAGGCCTATGTAGTTGCAGGTGGCAGCCGTGGGGGGCAAGCTGCCTCTGCTGCTTTGCTAAGGAAGAGGTTGGTGAAGAAAAACACCTGTATAGTCACAGGCAGGCAGAAGAGCTCTTCCCGCATCTAATCTTAGTAACCTGAAAACTCTCCATGTTCAGTTATACCATGAATTAAAGCCTCAACATACGAATTTTAGGGGGAACACAGTTTAGACCATAGCAGTTCAATATGAGGCATGCTCTGTGGGAGGTTTGGAATAAAGAAAAGAAAGATGTACATTAAATAGTAAGTGAGATGCTAGTCCAGGTGTGTTTATAGCATAAGAAATTATATTGACTAACCAGACTCTGAAACATTTTGGAAAAGTAGACTCTTACCTTCAAATTAGATTTGACGAGGACATCCAGTGCCTTAAGACAGATAGAATAAGTCTCCTTCACACTGAGATGAATAGCTCTTCACCCACTCCAGAACTTCAGCTCTACACTGACTCATCTGAGAGCCACGAGAGATCCTTCAGGGCCCTGTCTGAAAAACAGACCTAACATTTGTAATGATAAATCAAGTTGTCCAACAACATCCAAGCAATCCACCTCCTTTGTAATTTTTCTGAGGAAAATAACAAAGTTTAAATAATAGACTTATTTAACTTTCCATGTGTCTATTCAATTCTCTCAAATATGTTGTGGATTCTTGTTAGTAGATGACCCCAGATCTCTTAAAAATCAGAACCAATGTCTTGTTCTTAAAATATCAGAGGACAAAATTTAAGAAAGATAAAGGATTTCAACCTGGTTGCAATATTCACACAGAATCTCAGAATTTGATAAGAGGATTTTGAAGGACACCTAATTAACTCATTTTATGAGTGAAATTGAGGCAGACTCTTTTAACCCATCAATACCTGAAGAGTGGAGAGAATTTGTATCTCTGCATTCCTGAACCAGTCATCCTTTGGCCAAGGTTCATGGTCTCTCAGAATTCATTTCTTGCAGTCTCCAGTTCTGAATAGAGATTCATTTTGGAAAATTTTGTGAGTTAAATTTTACTGGAAGTCCAGAACCTCAACAAATTCAAAGTAAACCCAGGATGCTCATCCAGTGATTTTCATTAAACATCTGACATTTATCTTATAGAGGTGAGTTTATCTTACCACAATTCTTCATTGCAGTCATGGGAAAATAGCAGCACTTACTGTGTGGAGGTAAATATTATGGCAAGATAAATATTAACTTTTGAAAGAAACCATTCTAGCTGGTTAAAAATCACAAATGGCATCAGTTGTTTAACGTTTACACTTTTATAGTGTCTCCATGGACAATAGAGTTTCTTGAACTAAATCAGATTTTCTCGGAGATTTAATATTGGGGTAAAGGTATCAAATACTCTACTCCATACAAAGGAATTTCCTAGTAGCAACCAACAGTGTGCAGTAAAGAAGGGATTCATCCAGGGATAGTTGACCTCTTTCTACAAGGTTACACTTGTCTTCTCACTAGGCTTATCCCTTCTGTGACTACAAGTATTGAATCTGAGACATAGAAATCCCTCCCGATTTAATCCCTGGCTCAACGGTGTTGAAGACATCCAGAGGTGTTTTCAAACAGTTTTAGTTACAATATGATATGGCTGTGCCTTCAAGTCACCTATGCTCTGCTTGTTTCTCTTTATTACTGGGAGTGGGGGAAGGAGAGGGCAGTCATACCATAATAAATAATCTGCCCCTAGTGCTCTCCAGTCCTGATGGACTAAACTGCAGGGAAGCCATGTGATACCTTATGCTATAGCTTAACCATCTATTAACTATTTGGAGACTTCTTTGTAAGCCATTGCCTCAAAGAATAGACTGCTCCATCATGTTCTTCTCCAACAGAGGAAGTATTTGGTTCTATCAAGTTACCATTTTATAAAGGGTTCATAGACTCACTTAAAATATAGAGAATCATATGCACATGCTTACATCAAGCTCCTGGAACAAAAGCGTCCTCGAACTATAAATATCTGGGGCTTTCTGTGGATACATAGAGGTGACTGCCTATGATGTACTAACGGCAGAGCTACTGGGAAAGGGCCATGTGAAATGGAAGACACAACATGACTTAAGGTGCATAAAAGTGTTTGTTGATGAGTAGAGTGTTTTTGAATATCTGTGCATGTTCTTCTGAACCTTCTAAAGGAATGACTGGTTTATGGAAAACATTTTCAATGGAACTAGAAAAATTAGGAAACTTGTAATATCCTAACTTCTTTCAGTACTCACTAGATGATCAAGCATTTTAACATTTGGAAAGAAAAAAAAATTCTAAGATATATAGTCATATTACTAAACAAATGTTTAGCTAAGTAATTTACATAACATTAGATCCACAAAGGACGATAGAGGCATTTACTCTGATGATGGTCCCATAGATTAAAATAATCTTGAATTTCCTTTTTTTTGAATTGAGTTTGGAGGCAGGAAGTCATTCTTTACCGATCCACAGTAGCAGTTTATTGTTTTGAAATTAATAGTCACCTGAATTCAATTCTTATAACCAGATAATTGATAGAAAAGGATAATAGTGTTGGCAAACAATGGGAAGTGACTATAAATTATCAGTTGATAATTTAAGTAACATTCAAATGCTTAGATATGGCATACTGACTCCAAAGGAAAGTCAAATAGAGAACATTCTGGAAACCTTTGAGCAAAGGCCAAATTCCTATAAATGGTACATCATTTCCAAGAAACATTAGGTTTAAAAGACAACTTTTATTTTGTAGGAATAATTGCTGCCTATTTAAAAGAAAAAAGTCCATAAATTGATAGTTTTACCTTATGCGAGTTGAATAAATACAGACCAATTCAATGTTAATTTTACAAACTCTTAAAAGAAATCTGTTTATAAAAGACCTTAGGGTGATAACGTAAAATCTATCCTTTATGTAGAATATTGCAAATACTATATATTCAGTTACACAAAAATAACACAAAAGAAAAAGAAGAAGAAGAAGGAAGGAAAGGTGCTGTCTGAGGCAAAGCTATTGGGAAATGGAAACCATATGAGCCATGAGTCTCCTGAGGTCCATGAGGCCAGGCATGTTCACTTTTGTTACAAACTGCAAATCGGGTCTCTTGTGAGGTAGTTTCAGCTTTTGGAATTTAGGGTTCCCCAAGGCTTCTATTTCAAGGAATAAACCATCTACAGTGATAAATGGTTGAGGGTATTACATCAAATCATATCTTTATGTGCATGAATGGGTTTTAAATCACTCTTTCTTGAGGAGAAAAATAAAATGACAAATTTTAATTCAATGCCACAGGAAATGTTTAAATAGTAGCACTAATACAATAAAGCAGGCACCAAAAAAAGGAAAAGAGAAACACACACATTCTAGTTCAGGGTGTGTGTTAGAAATGTAGGAAGCCCTGGAGTACTAGGAATTCTGTTCAGGAAAGAGAGAATCATGTCAATTTAGGATTGTGAACATGTTCTAAATTTTAACTTTGATGTTGAAGCTTCTGTATCATTGATAAAACAAACTCTTGACTTTGTGAAAGTAGTTCAGATTTAAACTTAAAGTGACAAAAAGCTTACTCAGGTATCAGTAGCTCTTAGAGATAATGCTAATGGTGGCATTAGCTATAGCTCAACTAGGTGAATATTAACTTAGCAAGTACACACTGAATGAAACAGGAATATGCTTGCCAACCAGAAGAATGCAAATTATACAGGGTATAATCCAGGGCATATACCGAGTTAAAACACACCTTAGTTTTTCCCATTTCATTCAAAGAGTCAACACATCTAAACAATTTTATAAGCTTAACTTTATTGATTTCCCACCTTTTTTTTTCCTATTAGACACAGCTAGAGAGCTCTGTTTATTGTTTGATTATAAAAATCTGAATGCATGGCTTACCAGTCATTGGGCTAAAAAAATTAAATACTGGTTGTTGGATTTGTTTGAAATATTCTGGGAAATACTGACTAGGGGAAAACAAATAACAAAAGATGCTAGTTTTATTTTGTTGTTGTTGTTTTAATATCATCTCATCTCACAAAGAAATCATACTTCTCTACTGAAATCTTTCCAGTAGGAACCATGGAAAAATGACAGGAAGCTGCTGGTTGGTTTTTCTTGATGCTAAAACATATGTTGTTGTGTCATGTCCTAAACAGAAAACTGAAGCATCCCTTTCAAATTCTCAGCACCACTGACACTTCCAACAAGTGCTTTCGTATTGGTTTTGGTCTTATCTGTTTCTAACAGACAGCCTCATGCCTTGGAAATTTGACCTGAAATAAAAATTCAGCCCCAAGTATCTGCTGTCAATTGCACAGAAAATAGGAGATGACAGCAAAGTCACTTCTGCATGCTGAATTAGATCTCTTCCCAACATCTTCTAATGTCATTATTAGCACTCAAATACACTGTGTCAAAATGTGTCTGTGTAGGGAGATGGACTGGGTAACATCAAATTTCTCTCTTAGTCTCCTTGACAAGCTGTTTTTAATACACACCTCTGCATTGGAATTATTTAGGAAAGGTACCTAGTCCATCACAGAGATTTATAGAGGAAGGCATTCAAAATGGACATGTGCGACCAGTCCAGTTACAATTATCTACTTCCAACTTCAGGGAAAGACAACTGTAAATCTAATCTAGGTACAAAAAAGTCATCTCAACTTGAAAATTCTATGAATTCAATGACTTACAAATGATCATTTATTTTGATTTAGATTCTTTGATGCTGGTTACATTAAAGATGGCATTTCTATCTCCCATGGGAAATTGTTTTATTTACAAAAAACATATATATGTACAAATATATATTGTGTGTGCATATATATAGATATAAAATCAATGCTGAAGAAAGGATAGTAATTTTATATTAGCTGGTATCATTAATTATAGGAATATTGCATAGCAGTGACGGGTGAATAAACTGAATTTTCACTAAATTTCCCCTACCTCATCCCTAAAACTCTATTTGAAATACATTGATAAAGTAAATTTAACTAAATTACATGATAGATTATACATTATACAACTTTCATATGAGATAAAAGATATTTTTCCTTGTGATTTTAGAGAGAAAATAAAAGATAAATGGATGGAAATATGAAGGCAATAGAATATGAAATGAAGTATTCTCACATTCTCTCAGTCTTTGAAAAGTTGAATAATTACTGCAAGAGGGAATGAGTTTGCAGTTAAATAAATTCTTACTGCATTTGGGATGCTCAAGAGCAGATTGAACACCAGCAATAGTTCTATTAATTGAAATCAAATACCCCTTTCTCAAATCATGCAGACGTATGATTCAATTATTCTGTGGTTCAAAATAAACCAAGGTAATTTCTACGTAAGTAAAGTACACATACAATTCCTAAAATCCTATAGAAAACATTCCAGTACTGTGGCATTTAAGAATAATATGCCTTTCTAGCTGCTTTATACTGCTAGAAATAAAATGACAGTCTGATGTTTTCTTCCCAAACTGTACCTGTGCCTGTTACCACTGATTTGCCTTGTGCATGCCCTTGATCTTGAAGCCAAGTACTCTTGGTTACAACATGGGCTCACTCCTTGAATTATGTCTCTTTCTATCTGCTAGGCCAGTATAACCACACTTTTGGCCAGGAATTGACCTCTCTGCAGTCCATATCGAATAGTGCTTCTCTTAGCCTCATAAACTAGAGAGAAGAGAAAGAATTTATGTATCCTATGTTTATCCAAGATACATCTTAACAAAAATGTGTTGTGTAGGCATAAAAAGAATTTAAAAATAAGATTAATGTCTAAAAATCATCTATACATTTAACTGGAGAGGATGTGGATATAAAGGAATGTTCTTACACTGCTGCTGGGAATATAAACTGGCCCAGCCACTATGAAAAGCTGTGTGATGTTTCCTCAGATCACTAAAAATGGATCTACCATATGATCCAGTGATTCCAGTCCTATGAATCTACCCAAATGACACAAAAACACAAATTTGAAAGGAAACCTGCACTCCTGTATTTACTGCAACACTATTTACAATAGCAAAGACATGGAAAAACCCAAATGCCCCAAAATAGACAAATAGATCAAAAAGTTGTAGTCTATTTATACAATGGAATATTAGTCAGTAATCAAAAAAAGACAAACTCATGCCATTTATGGTAAAATGGATGGAGATGGAAGGGATTATGCTAGCCAACAGAAGGAAAAAGATAAATACTGGAAAATCTCACTTATATATGGAATATAGAGAAACCAAACAAAAGGTCAAGAAAAAGTCAAAACTAGCAAACTGACCATTAAACTGAGGCATACAGCAAAGGGAAGCAGGGGTACAAAGCAGGGAAGAGATAAGCACAAGGGAATATGGTAATGGTTCATGTGTGATACAGTGTGGTGGGAGAACTAAGGGGACTACAATGATGTAAGAAAAAATAATTAAAAACTGTTTTAAAATGCATTGTTTAGACAATAAAAAGAAAACAACAACAAAATATCATCTACACCCTTCAGCTCTGAGCTAAAGAATCCATAAATTCCAATAACTTTCCCTCCTCTTTTTGGCTTCCCCTTTTCCCAACATTCTACCTACATACCCACACTTTAATAAAAGTACTTAGTCCCAAAAGACTTGATTAGCCAGAGATTGCAATAGCTCCCCATATAACATGAGATTGTCAAAACAGCCTCATGGTTTGATACGGGGCAGCAAGGGGCACTGACACTGGCCAAAGACACTGCCCAAGTAGTTTATCAGTCACTACCTGAGTTCTTCATCTGTGCACACAATTGCAAGACTACTCAGGTTCAGGGAACAACAATAATGGGACTTATTTTAAAAAGCAGGGAAAAACAAAGAATTACTGAGACCAAAAATGGCCATTACTTCCCCCAAAGCAGTGGCCAATGTTTTAAAGTCCTAAATGCAAATGCTCCCAAGATGGCATCTTCCTGCCACTGCGGACATGGAGGATGTGGCAACAGACCAGGACAATAGACAAAGACAACAGAAGACACAGCAGGAGATACTCCCAGAGCTACCAAGATGCCCCAGCAGAGCACCAGATATTGACACTCAAAACAGAAGCTGCAGCAGCTGAACCACTCCCCAGACCACAGAATTTCCCAGACAGAAGCTGCCTATCAAATAGACATAGGAAGAAATGAAATATTTACTGGAAATATTTTATGTGCCATCAACATTCTGGTTGTTGAATTACCCTCCATATAAAAGCAGAGTATCCTAGTGACTTTTTTATGACACTTAATATTTCTTAATATTTCCATAGGCTTTTTAAAAAGATTTATTTATTTATGCATGCAAGAGCTGGGGTACAGGCCAGAGTCATGGGAGGTGAGAGGATTCACCAGAGACAGTGGGGAGCAGAACAGGCAGATGGAGTGAAATACACTGCTGAGGGGAGCAGCGGGTGAGGCAGGAGAGGTCTGCTGTGCCATGTGGGTCCTCTCCCTCAACAGGGATCGAACTTGCGCTGCTTTGCCAGTGGATGCTTCACAGTGCAGTGCTCAACCCGCTGTGCCACCAGGGAGGCCCCTTCTATAGATATTTATGTTAAATATTTTAACATTTTTGAAATTAGAATGTTTTAAATAAAGTGCTTTATACTGAGGTCAATCCTCCCACCCCAATTGCCTCCCATGCCACAGAGTTATTAAAACAATGATATGGTTTCTATATGTCAGAATCAAGAAAATAGCATATTTTTGAAAATGAAAGATTTTTAGAAGTGCAAAGTTGGAGTTCTTTGTTCATTTTTGTTTTCCAAGGAACTCTCTCTTTTAATGTTGGAGTCCTCAGGCCCTGGAGCAGTTGGGAGAATATGACTTGAGTGCTCCCAAATCCTACTCCCCTAGCCCTCGCTGAAGCAGAGTAGCAGAGAGTCTGCAGGAAGAGCTGCTTTCACACCCAACCCTCAAGCATGCTCCAGGGAAGATCTTCTCACGTGCATCTTGCAAACAAGAAGCAAGAAACAAGACAAAGCTGTGAGAAAGTAGGCCATTAGACCACTGACTGGAGGTCAAGGGCACAAACACCGGAACAAACACACACACCTTCTGAATTCCCAGGCTTCTGTCTGTGCTGCCTTTCATGAGTTTCCCTTCTTGTATAAATAACAGTGTTGCCAATCTGCCTCATATCCCTTTCCAAGTAGGTTTTCTTAAGGGCTAGAACCAAGCCTAATTCATTTTTACAGTATTCCTGGGTAATTATTAGAATAACAGGTACTATGAGAAAGCTTATTACACATGAAAATATTATGCCAAGACTTTGTTCAATTAGTTTAATAAATCTTTGTGCCATCTTATTATTATCTCGATTTTACAGATGAAGAAACTGCAACTTAGAGAGGTTATCTTGCTCCAAGTTGGAAATCTATGAAGTGGGAGAATGAGACATGAACCCTGGCTTGATTAATTCAACAAGTTCACTTTAATGTAAAAGGTTTAATTCAAGTTTATGTTGTGAAGAAAAAATAAAATCAACATTGCTTTCATTCTAAAATATAAGATGCTAGTGCTATTATGTTTTAGAAGCATCTTTCAATATAGTTACTATTACACTTAACTTTAAAATGATATATAAACTGATATAAGAACATGGGCATTATTAACTGCATGAGGTAAAACTGAATTCCAAACCTTGAGTGTTTGCATGCTGGCAAAATATTTTAGAGAGCAGTGAAACCAATTCTTGTCATTTTGGTAAAAAAACAAGGCATGTCCTAATCAAGCCTAGTTTCTGGATAATACATCCAAGCATAATGTCATCTCCCTAACTTTTATCTAAAAGAAAGCTTGGTTTTCATTCTGACATCTTGCTGCTAATTTATTGCTGTTCTATGCAAAAATATCTCTGCATTCTGATTTTGTAATATGTTGCTAAAAATAAACAGTTGTTATAAATGACTACTTATCCATCACAAAATATTAGTGGCTATACAATATTTAGAAATGGTAAAACACAAACTGTGAATACAATAAAGCCCTTCTTTCACCATTTTAGTGATGATAATGGGAACTGCAGAAAATAATGGAAAGTTTAAGTTGAGAGGAGCTAATAAATTACTTTGAGAATGCTTCTCATGTTTTAATTCTAACACCAATAATGATAAAGCTAGCTAGGAGCGAAGCAGAGCAGATATCCTACCATAACTCTTGAGTATTGCTCATCTGTACTTTAGCCTTGTTTATAGGGAGGTTTCAAAGTTTTACATCCCCATAATGTTAAAGACATTCTGTCTTGACCTCTCATCAGTGTTATCCTATCTTACATAATTCTGTATTTTGACCCTTCATTTCAGATGGTTCCTTTATTTCTCCCACAAAGAGAACACAAGGCCACTTCCTGCTTAGGATCCAAAGCTTTTCCCCAGTGGATCCTCTACTGATATTTGTGTGTTTTCCAGTTTGCTTTGTACCTTCCTGAACCCTGTTGCTCTGGGTTTTGTTCTGACTATTTTCTCTACCTGACAAGGTTTTTCATGTAATGTTTATTGTCAACAGTTAACTATATTTCATGCTTACTTAAAATCTACCTTATCCATTAAGTTACTCAACTTCTTTCCATTCCTGGTAGATGTCTCTTCTATAATGCCGGTGGATATTTCGGTATTTAAAGAAAATATTTTCTTGATCCTATCACAGCATCTAGAAGAGTATATGTGTGTATATGTTTTAAGTAATGCTCTATATATATATATCTGTTTTAGTCAATGAAGTGATCTTTGTGAAATTTTATATTATAAGCAACCAAAAATTAAACCTCTCAAAACTCAGATTGTTTGAGTTTCACCTCTTAATTTTACTCCTTTAAGCAGGGCTCAGTCCAAAAGCATCTCTAAATTTATATTTTGTAGTAAGATATCACTAGGTTAGTTGGTCTCTAGCTGGAACTGAATATGGCATTTTCTGTCTCTTCATCATGTCTCTTTACTAAGAAGTTAAGACATGCTTACCCAGTAGATCTCCACTTGTAATCCAGACAACACTGCACCTTGCAAAGATCTGTCATCTCTTCTGCAACCAGAGAAAGGGCTTTTTGTTGTTTGAACCAAGATAAATATATAACCTGAGAAAGGTTTTCCTCATTTACTTTATTACTCTTCTCTTTTTCCAACAATTATGCACATCCTTCTTATAACAACCTAGAACATAGTGTTTGTATCTTTACTTTGCAAAAACAAATAGTCTTCATTTGCCACTATAATTTAAGGCAAAGACCATAGTTTTCTTATCTACCATTAAATCTTAGGACAGATTGTTCCAACAGAACTCTCTGGAAAGAGTGGGTGGTCTCCTTTTATTTTCATAGGTTTGACATTTGTGGCATTTGTCTGGCAAATGTCAATCTGTTGTGTTGACATATGCATATCTTAATTCTTGAGTCCTTTCTTCATATCTAGTGTCTTCACATACCTAGTCATTAAGTAGGGAAATGAACATTCCAGACAATGGGAAGCCACCTTATTCCCAGAAAGTTCTGTTCAATATTTATGGAAATGTAGCTGTTACCCTGACACCATACTCACCCCCAAATACACATGCACTCATGCCTCTTATGGAGGGAGATGGAAAATTTTCTGGTTGAAACCCTCTCAGCAAATATCAAGATTTAAAGAAACAGAATACAGAAGTGAACAAGAAAAACCAATAAAATGTATTTTTGAGATGGTCAATAGTCTAAAGATTATTTTATAATCCAGAATCTCCATACCATATTATGACAGTTAATAATTGAGATTGAAGTGATGAATAGAAAAGTTTATTCTTTATAACTTTCTACACATTTTCTATAGTCAATGCACATTGTTAACATTCAGAGAAAAATATTTCTGATCACTGAAGTAATTAGTCACTAAATAGCAGAGTGGAAAAATGATTTCCAACTGCATTATTCTAACTTGTCTGCCACAATTCTATTACCTCAAGTTCATAACCCCTTACTGCAAACATAAATAAAAATACCAAATGTAAAAAAGTTCAGAAATGAAATTCCCCCTAATATTGCTATTCTTTCTCTGGGATCATTCCATGTGGGCCCAAGACATGCTAAAATACTGATATGAAAAAATGAGTTTCATTATTCAGTAAAATATTGAGATAAAAAAATGAGTTTCATTATTCAGTAAAATGTAGACAAAAGATCCCATGGGAGTTAGGCATTAGTTGTCTGAAGGAAAACTCACTTGAGATATATTTTTCTCATCTCAGAATAGTTTATCAGCTTTTCTGCGTAAGAGGTTTACTGAATGTTTTTGCTATTAACTTGGGTTTATAGCCTTAGGCCCAAAAAAGTACTAATAGGACAGGGAAAGAAAGGGAAAGGAATTCAAGTGGAATAATCTGGCTAAACTTGAATGAAGGCTCTGCAAATTTGGATGGTGCAAAGGTTCAAACTGTTGCTTAGACATCTGGGGCCTACTCTCTGGGAAATGAGTCCTCCTTATCAAATAAAGCCAGAGCTTCCCAACCAATTTGCTATGGACCAAAACTAATGGGTCACATGTGAACCAGCTGTGATTCCATGATCAGGGATCCTAGGAAGCATCACTACTAGCCAAACTAGGAGCTAGGCCAGGTGTAAATAATCAAAATGAATATCATTGTCTCTGAGGGCCTTGCTATAAATTTAGTTTCAGGGGTGCTTGACCAAAATGTCTTTGAAATGTATACATATCTATCAGGTAGCTTTAAAGTTCTGAAGCATCAAAACTTCCTTGGGTATTTTTGAACCAATTAATTGCTTTGCCAGTATTTCAGGGCCTACTCAAAATACTGAACCAAATGCCTTTTTGCCTTGGTGAGAAAACAGCGACTGAAAAGCTTTTCAGACTGAGAGCAGGAAGAGAAGCTGATACCAATATGAAATGCAGTTTAGCTAACATTTCCCTTATCCACATGTGTGTATTTAGGATAGCCTCTCTAATCTTATATAAATGATCTTTTAAGATTTAATTTCCTCTTTCTAGTTTAAATATGTATCAAACTCTACAATGGACTTACCCTAAAAATAAGCTACATAATGTCAGAAAATAACACTTTATGCAGATGAAGTTGCAGGGCCATGGAAATAGTAATATAAACCCTTAGTATAATGCCTGTTTTATCAGCCCAATGATATTGAAAATCTTGACCTTCTTTTACTTGAAGCATTCAGAGCTACTCTGAATAAATACTGAACCAATGGACAGGTCTTATAACCTGTTCTGTCTTTGGGTGAAACATCAAAATTCTCTGTATCATGGTTTCTACGATCCGTGAAATGGGAGAACTATCTACTTAGGTGGCCAGTGGTGGGGAAGGCACAATAGTGTTAATAAATAACTTGACAAGGGGCTGGCAGTATGTGGGCAGTACTCAAAAAATAGTAGCGCTAAAAATGTAACTTGAAAATCACCTTACTCTATTAAAACTTCTGTTATACTTGATAATGGGGAACTAGTTGGGTTTCAGTCTTCGTAGGAACTGAGTTTTGGGGTTTGCTTTATTTTGTTATTTGGATTTGAATAGAGTTCTGGCTATAATAGCAGATGCGAGTTTGCTACAAAAAAACGTTGAAATCAAACACCCTACAAAGAGAACCTTAATGGGAAGCGTAAGTGTTGGCAACACTATGTGATCTATATCTCAAAAAACAAATTAACACCACACACTTTCAGGACATATAGACAGAGATCAATGAAAAGATGTTCTTGCAAATGGAATATTGAAAGGCAAGCAATTGTACACTTCTGCCTTCAGCATCTTTCCAATGAAAAGCAAGTTTCAATATAGCAGACACTGCTTTTTCCTGCTTTTCCCCTTCTGCAGAGCTGGTTCAAATTTCAGGAACCACATGAACTTTTCTTGGAAAACAATCACCATTAAGAACAACACCTATAAATACAGTGATAAAAAAAAAAAAGAATTTGTCTATTGTTGCTTCATTTCCAAAATGGAAGGGAACTCTTAACTTTCAATCTAAAATACTCCCACATGTAGATGCACATACTCATATGCATCTCAAGCCTTATTTGGAGGGAAGTTCAACACCTTTTAGGGATGTGCATACACACACACACACACACACACACGGTATGGGATTGCTGTTTAATCTCTGGACAAATGAGCTGCACCCCTGAGCCAGAAGTGGATGAAATTGGAGGAGGAGGTAAGAGAGGTAAGAGGACAGAGACTCACACTTTATGTACTCTTTTTTTCCCCCCACTCCCCATCAGGCTATGAAGGCGGCTAATTTATGACTCAAATCAGTTCATTACACGTATTTGTATCCTTTTCCTGTCATTTGAAAAAAAAAACATTATGCAATTTAGGAAATTCATAGGGATGTTATTTTTTCATCAGCACGCAATGCTGCACCCCACATCTGCTTTGTTGTTGAAAACAGGGTCTCCTCACAGCAGTCTCTGGATATGTTGAAAGTGTACAGCTGAATATAAATCTGGAAACCAAGAGTCTTAGGAAATAAGTAGGTGTAGTGATAGGGACCGCTTTTCCATAGTGAAAGGTATGTGTCTGGTTTATTGGTCTAGTCTATAAAAAAATCTGTGCTTTTATGAAATGAAAAATTTAAACCATCATCTAATTAGTTCATAGAAAAGAAAAAGTCTATTGGATAAATTGATAAAAGTCATATTTTCCCCCAAAATCTAGATTGTCTTTTGATTGGTTTTCTGGTAATTGCTACTGGGCAATCAGAAGTTTTCAGCACATTTTTTTTTCTCTTGTCAAACACAAAACAAAACAACAGAATGAAAACAGCCATTACAATCCGTTTTAAGGTTGTTGTTGTTGTATTAAGCCAGTTATAATTAGTTTGTAAATACTGCTATCTTATTTTGCTTGGGTCATTACCAATAAGATCAATTTTGTGAATCTTCCCATAGTTTCTTTTTCTAATCATCAGAGTAGATGTTCCTTTGTGGTACAAACAAGTGATATGTCTTCAGAGGAAAAAAAAAAGTTTATGAATCAAATGAAACGAAATCTTTATTATGCTCGACATAAAAACTATTCCTTTTCTTATCAAAGCTCTCCTTGAACACATCTGTCTTTAGGGCATTGTCCTATTTTCTCTAGTTCTATAATCATCCAACATCAAAAGCATCTTTAATTACAGAAGATAATTATAGAAACAATTTTTTTCTGGTTCTAGACACCATTCAAATTTTCCGGCTTATGAGGCACCTCATTTGAACATCCCTTGATACTTTCTTTGACTCAAGAGATGGCACCTTTGCTATATTCTCAAACTATAGAAGGGTGATTCATCTTTCCATTTTATTGGGGCGTATGTGCTTTTGACTCCACTGATATCAACCTAGATGAGGTCTGCAAGTGTTTAGTGTTAGTTTTCATGTTTTCAAAAAAATAATAAGCATGAGTAGAGAAATTAGTTAATTGCTTAAGTCCCCCAGCAGGATGTTAGATGTGAAACAATGGTGTTTCCAACTTCTGAGTAAAGTTCTGCACTTTACAGTGATGAGTTTGAAGTGATAATGGAAGATGAAAAAAAGGATTTGTGATTACTGGGATAAAGTGCTAATCCGCTCTGCAGAACCTGCTGCAGCCATCCCTAACATTTACTCTAAAATGCTTTCAGCTTTTAAATCCACCCTCCAAAATTAGTAGGGGGTTAAAGTAGAACCCATTGGGAGGTTACATTTATTTAATATTCAGTCCTTTCTTGGATGAAATATTGCAGTCTATCCTCATAGGTATTTGTCAAACCATTAGAGTAATGGTTTATAGCTATTAAATGAAATTGCAGTTCTGTTTGTAAGTTCCATTTACACAGGATAAGCAAAGTGCCTTCATTTAGATTTAAAATACCTGAAATCTTAGCTGCAGCACATGAAGATTATGTAGGCTGTTAACTAATTCATCACCGTGGTGTGAACACATCACAGATGAACCTGCTCCAGGTGCCCACGCCACTGAAATCCTAGGTGGCACCGAATCCCTCCATCATGTGTATTTCTGAAGTTTTGAGAGGCCTGACACTAGCTGATATTTTGTAATAGCTTATACTCTTTTGGCTTTGTTTTAGAATCAAATGAGAAGATGCTTTTAATCTGTGTTTCTAGCCCAGGAATATTTGATACAGTTCCCTCTGATAAGTGGGAAATCATGCCTAGCATTAAAACAAAGCTTTCCTGAGAAACATTCTATGTGCCTTTTCTCCCATGCTTTTCACTTTATAAGCAATTTGCACAGACTGCTAAGTACAAAGGAACTGAAGTAAATGAAGTCTTTAGAACTTCACCCTCTCACTAGGTGATGAGTTTGATTGCTCTCGATAAAAGAGACACTCTTATATTTGAATGATTAATTACCAAACTCACATTTTTGGTGGTAAGGGATCCTCCAGATCCTGCCCCTTCCTTCAGAGAGCAAGTTAACGTCATGCTAATGAGCCTCCAACTTCCGAGTGTCAATTACCAGGTTCTCACGGGAGGCACATGGATATTCACACGTCTCCTACTATCCTTAAAAGTTCTAAATTCTGGGCCTCCCTGGTGGCGCAGTGGGTTAAGCAACGCACTATGAAGCAAACAGCAGCCACTGCAGCAGGAGTTCAATCCCTGCTGCCGGCCAGGGAGGGGACCCACATGGCATGGCAGACCTCTCCTGCCTCGGCCACTGCTGCCCTCGGCAGTGTGTTTCAGTCAGTCTGCTTGTTCTGCTCCCCGCTCTGTCTCTGGTGAGTCCTCTCAGCTCCCATGACTCTGGCCTGTACCCCAGCTCTTGTATGCATAAATAAATAAATCTTTAAATCTTTAAAACAAAAAAAGTTCTAAATTCTAATGTAGCATGAAGTGGCATGGCCAGACCCCCCCTGCTGAGATATGTGAATTAGACAAAGGTACCTCCATCAAGTATACCTGTTCCACAGGTGCAGGGCTTAGCAATTGGAGCAGGAATTAGATTTCAGCCTTCTCTTTGCCCTGTGACCATTTCTCTCCCCAGAGCTCAGTGAGTGTGACTGTCTGAGCAGCTCTGGTCCAACTTAAGGCACAATAAAAACACTGCAGTGCCATGAACATGCACCGCTCAGATCTCATCCTACGGAAAGTTCCAACTACCTCCCACCATGTCTATGCCAAGACTGTACTTACCCTGTCTGCTCCTGCAATGGCTATTCCTTGTAGATGCAGCTCTCCATTAGTCAAACCCCTTAGAAATGCAAGGGCCTCCCTAGTGGCACAGCGGGTGGAGCACCACACTGTGAAGCATCCTTGGCACAACAGCATGAGTTCGATGCCAGGGAGGGGGCCCACATGGCACAGCAGACCTCGCCTGTCTAGCTCACTGCTGCCCTCAGCAGTGTATTTCCATCGATCTGCCTGTTCTGCTCCCTACTCTGTCTCTTGTGAATCCTCTCACCTCTCACAGGCAACCTGGCCTATACCCCAGCTCTTGTATGCATAAATAAATAAATCTTAAAAAAAATAATCTACTGCAGTCTGAGACACTCCCTGGTAATCCTACTTTTCCCCTCTCCTTTCTCAGTATCAGATGAAATCTCCCTGCAGTTACCAGCTCCCTCCACTCTCCATTATAGGCAGATGCCCCAATTAATTTTATGTTCATTCTCTCTTGAATCTGCTGTTCAAAAGACCCAATACAACTCAAACTTTAGAGTCTTCCCATGTACCAGGCACTGGATTTAAAGCTTTACCTTAGATTTCACATGTAACTCTGCCAAAAACACAGGAAAAGTTCTTCATGTCTCTTCATCTTGTAGATGGAGCTGTGAAGGTTTAGAGAAGGCAAAAGATTTTCCCACCTCGCACAAATTGTTTTTAGGCACAGCTGGGCTCTTTGACAGATTTCCCTCTTCCATTTTAATGAATTGACCTGCTCTTCTATTGCTGTATTTGTAAATGTTGATGAAACAGATAGACCCTAAAAAGACTCATTTTTTTAAGTTGGAGGTGATTTTTTTTCTCACATGGAAAACAAAAAGCTGAATACTTTCTTTGTTTTGAGAAAATCACCAAAATACTCCATTTAGTAAGCCAAATAGAACTCAGTCAATACCTGTTATTCTAAGAGAAAACTCTGTAGTGACAATTAACTAGAAGTAGGATGCTTTTAGCATTTTATCTGGTAGTCATTATTCGAGAAGTTGCTGATCTAGATGACATGAAGTCTAGCTGGGACCCTAGAATGACTACCGTTTACAGCTGCTTGGAAAGACTGGCCAGTTGAACAATGTCCATACTTCAGACATCTCACTGAGGTTGACTTCTACCCAAATACACAAAAAGAAAAATTACGGAAAAAATTCAGATCAACTTCCAAATGAGGAGCCTCATGGGGAAAACTGGGTCAGTTGTGGACTTAGAAAGGAAAAAATACTACCTGAACTTGGCAGACTGCGGGGATCGGTGGCAAACCTTTTTCTTTTTTTTGACCCCTGGAGTTAGACTAGGACACAGGAAGTACAGCCCACGCTGCAGTCCAAGCACAGTAATGAAAACCACCACCTACTGAAAACTTGCTATGTCTCCAGCACTGAATTCAGTGCTTTGTTCACATTACACGTGCAGGATAATATTCCAGCCCAGCCGAAGTCCTCTACGGTTAGTATTTTTATTGTCACTCAAGTGTCCAAATGTATGGAACTGAGGCTTAGACATTTTAAACCATGTCCTTGAGGCTGTCTCCTAGTAGGAGACAAATGACAGGTCTCCACACCAGGTCTTTCTGATGCTGGGGCTTGGGCTTAATCGTTGCAAGATACTTGAGCCGGAATTCATCTGTCAGAGACTCATCTCTGCTAAAACAACACATTTCAGAGATTCTGTACTCAAGGAGACCAAGTGGTATTTTAATGGCATCGTCCATTGGCATCGTCCAAATGAGCAAAACTCTATGCAATAGTTTTCTTAAATGATTCACATGTTGCCAAGGACTTTCCCTCCACTAAAAAACAAAAATGCAAAAAAAAAAAAAAAAAGATTAATAATAATATCATTGAGTACAGAAGTTACAATACAGTTTAATAAGATGAGATTCTCTTAAGCATTTATGGTATTCCAACTTTAGTATGTATAGGAAACACCTAAGGAGCTTGTTAAAACACAGGTTGTAAGCTCTCAGGCCCAGAGCTTCTTATTCAATAAATCTTAGAATTTGCATTTGTAACAAGTTTCCAAGTTATACTGCTGCTGCTGGCCCAGGAAACTCATCTTAAAAACCAATAATCTAGAGGTCTCATTTTCCCCCTCACATCTAGGGTTTAATGCTAGAAAAATGATGAAGCAGTTTCCATTCCTGAACTAATAAGAATAGTAAAGTACTAGTTAACAGGGCCAAATTCAGAGCTGGGACAACAGCTAGGGCATATGGAATTAGGATTCTCTAACCCCAAATTATCATGAATTAAACTGTCTAGCAAAACTTTGTCAGAGACAGAGTGGACTAGCCCAAGCAATATAGCACTGGCCCTGTGGCAAATGGAGATTATCTTCCAAAGAATGTGGCTTCAAACTAGTAAGACACTGAGATAAGAAAGATTCACTCTTAAAGCAACTCACCTTTTTTTTTTTTTTTTTCTGTCTTTGCCTTAAGGAACTTTTCAACTAGGTCCTAAAGATTCTCTGAATGTTCTAGGTTATTAAAATGTAAACATTTTAATCTCCAGGATGTCTCCTCTATAGACAAAGGGTCTAAAAATTGTCACTGGGCAGAATCTCTCTCATTAGTTCTGGGCCCAGCCACCCACTAGTGCAAAGAAAATGCCCTCTGGTGCAGCCAGTAAGAAAAAGTATATATTCTAACCAACAGCAGAGAGGGAGAGGGAGAATTTCCAAGGTGTAGTTTCTGCTGCTGCTGCTAAGGTTGGGCGGGGTGTTGGTGGCCCCATCCAATTGGCTGCTTTCTGCAGAAGCTCCCAGGAGAAAGAGTGAGCCCAGCTGCCTGGCTCCCCTTTAAAAGCTCTACACACAAAAAAAGGCCTCTCTGCACCACCCCCTTTTCAGCAGCCTCCTTGCTGGGGGCAGAGTTTAGTCCCATGCTGTGCTGCTCCATTTCATGTCCTTGGGTGCAGGGAGAAGGGAAGAGGGGAATAGCAGAAAGCTAAGTAATTTGCATCCAATCAGGGAGGCCACCCAGTAGCCTGGAGGGTCTGAGGTACAGTCACTGCAACACTCTCAGTAATTAAATTACCAGATACTTTGCAATATTCCAAGCTCTGCACTGCACATAAATTTTAAGCTTCCATTTCTCTAGCTCACGTCTGCTTCAGGTTGGAAGTCTACAGAGAAGGAGGGGGCACACATGGCTTCTCTATTTCCTTGCCTAGAAATACAATTCCTCTTCTCCTTCTGACACTGTGGCAGGTGGAATCGTCAGGGTTAAAGAGTTATGGAGGAAGGAGAGGAAATGCATGCAGGGAATCTTGCTATTAAACACCCCTGCAATCTATTCTGGCTACCTGGGACTCCAACAGGTGTGAGAAGTCCTCTCTCCCCCACACTTAGGTAAAGCAGGTGATGTGACAGCATTGCTCCTTTGGCTTGTGGCTCATGGTGTCCCATTGACTGCACCTAGAGAGAACGTGCATATGTTGGCTGAGGTTTCTTCAGTGTTTATGTTAACATGAAAACTGAGCAGTAGCCCAGGGGGCCCCAAGGTTCTGTCATCCTCTCTATAAAGACAAAGCATATCCTTAGTATGAAAGAACTTTAATAGAATAGTATGGAAAGAGAGAAAACAGAAGATATAATAATAATTTTGCAATAAAACACCCAAAGTTATCCATCCCCTAGTGGGTAAATGCCCAGCCAAGCAGTGTCAGCCTGAAGAGGGACCGCTGAGGTCCAAAAGCCAGCCACAAGTCTAAGGCGCCTTTGGGCCAGGAACCACAGAAAAGGGGCCGAAGGGGTCAGCAAGTCTGGGATGAAAGGAGCAAAATCAGAATTCAAATCAAGGTAACAGCTGCCATTCTCAGCCTCCCATGGGTCCCTCACCCATGTCTCTGCCAACTATCTCTATATGTCTCCTTTCATGTCCCCCAAGTTCCTAGTGCAACTACAAAGCTGAGAATCAAATGTGCCCTTCTTCCTCACATCTCCTGTTCCACGTGTGTCTCCAGTCCCCCTCACCCCACCCCCCGCCTTACCCCCAAGTCCTGTTCTTGCAGCTCAACTCCACCCTTCATTAGGCAGAGCACGGAACATGGAACTTCCCCTCTTTATGGAGATCACCTTGTAACAATCCCTCTGTCACGTTTCAAGAAGCCTTTTGGGGCTACATTTTTAAGTGGCCCTGGGTAGACATTTATACTACAGATTCCCTTTTTGGTCTCTGGGAAATGGAAACTCCAACTAGTTGTCCAGAAGAGCTGGCTTCTTAAATGCAGCCCATCCCCTGCGGCCCCAGATCTCTTTAGCAACTCTCCAATGTATGGATTACCTTTTGCAGATTTGAACCAAATATACCAGGCTCCTGGATTCCAGGTACAAATACCTCAAAGTGTTGACTTTGAATCTTTCTTCTCTCTATTTCTCTTTCTTTCCTCTGGATTTAGACAGAAAAAGGGGTATTTAAACATAATGATACAAGCCACACAAATTGAAACTGTCTCATAGGCTGCTACCAAAGCCCTTTCTTGGCTAAAGTGACAAAATTACTTGTAAGTCACGGTCAGTAAAGTTGCCCTTGAAGTAGCTCACTGGGACTGCAGGTGGGAGAATAGAGCATTTTAGCAGATGGAATCTAAGACAAAGGGACACACAAAGGTATTCCAGAGTTTACTCCCAAGGGACCACTGCTGCCCAGAGATATCAAATAAGTGTAGAAAACAAGTTTCCTATTCCTCCAATAGTTAAAGCAATTTTACATTTCTTCAGTGGCTGTGGAATAACCTTAATAAATAATACAGTTTCCACGGTTTAAAGAATCAGCGGCATGAAGTACATGACAGAATAGTTTTCTTTTTCATTACAGCTGAAGTTTATCCCACCCTCTTTTCAAAATCCCAATGAAATTATAGAATAAATATGAAAATTAATCCAAAATGGCATGGGAAAGCAAAGGAATATTTGGATAGTGAATGTTCCAGACCAACAAATAGGGACTTGGAGAAGATACAAGAACTAAAGCAGGTTGGGACAAACTGAGAGTTATAGTCACATACATACAAGAGGACAGTGTCAGGTCTACCGGGAAACTGTGGCTGTTTAGAGTCCAGGTAGAACTGGCAGAAGGATAAGTGAATCCTGTGGCTCCCACAAAGGGTGGGGGTGGAGGGGAGGCAGGGTAGGAACAGTTCTATCCATACACGACAGCTCTCACAGAAACAGATCACACTTAATTTTCTAAAGCAAGACTTTGACACCTATTGTTAGGGGGAAAGATAATCCTGAATGGATTACACAGATGGGTGTGTGGACTCCAACCCCCACTCCAGACCACCAGTGTTCCAGGGCCACAAATTCGATAATATGATTATCGAAGAGTGGATCACTGGGAACTGAGGGTGGACTTGAGCAGCGAGGCTGGCTATAAAACCAGAGAGGTGAGCCTTGGCTGTTCTCTTCCTTTGGAGCCATCTCACTTGACTCAGAGCCAGCTCTCAACGCGCCATTGCTTAGAAGACCTGGTAGGATATTTGCGGATTTGTATCCCTCTCTTCCCCTTGGTATTATTACTATTTTATTCCGCTTCTTTCGTAAAATAAAAACCCATTAATAACTTTTGTCACGTGTACCTGAAGTTGGGACTTATAAAAGTCTTCTGAGCGCATGGGTGTGGACCCAGTGAGGGAAACCCATTTTATATTAGGGTTGCCCTGTAACACTATGACTATCAGAAAAGGTTCTTTGACTAAAAAACTAGGGTCCTTCTTAATGGAAACAGTAAGCAAGGAATAGGGTCATCCTCAGCCCAGAAGATTAGCTCCCATCACCCCCCATGGGGAATGCCAACCAGCAGCATGTCAGCCCTTTTTCTCAATAAATTGTGGGTCAAAGAAGAAATCAAAATTAACAACAAAGACAATTTAGAAACAGGACAATAGAATTACACAGTAACATTGATGGGCACTTAGAGGGCTTATTCTAAAATCAGTGCATGGAATTTCTCCATGATTTATGCTGAACTCAGTTTATGTTTTTATAACATCTGGACCAGTTTGCATTTTATAACATCTGGACCAGTTTGCATTCCTACCAACAGTGTAGTCAAGTTCTTTTTTTTCTACATCATCGCCAACATTTGTTGTTGCTAATTTTTTTGATATGTGCCATTCTCACTGGTGTGAGGTGGTACTCATAATGGATTTGATTTGGCACTAGACATTATCATTGTGTTCAGAAAGGTGTTTTTTTCTTAATTGAGGTAACATTGGTTTATAACACTATATGATTCAGTGAAAGTTTATACCTCTTCAGGTGTACATTATAAAACCATACCCACCATCAAGACCCCTTTTGTCTATTGTACTCCTTCTCCATTTTGCTGCCCCCCACCATGTTTAGGAATGCAGGCAATCTGATTGTGACATCTGTTAGTGTGTTGTCCAGGAACACAGGGTTGGCTGATCTGGCTGTCTAGGCAGATGTCCACTTCCTCCCTCACCGCTCCGTGTGCATCAGTCTTCCCGAAGCTTAGTCTATGATGACAACTTCCCCCTATATGGGAGGACAGTTCTTTGGTTAAGGGAAAGGAGTAGCTGTGATTCCCTGCTAGAATCTCTCCAAACAAACTCTCAAGACAGGGATTTTTAAAAAGACAAAAAACTCTGCATTTTTTAGCCTGGATCGGAACTTCCCATTCATCAGCTCATCCTCTCTTCTTGAAGAGAATCTCTGATTTTGTTCCTGTTCAAATATGTGCATTAATGTGCTTTGATTACTTTCTTCTCCATACTTCATTTCTCACTGGGGTTCTCCAACTATACTGTTAGTTTTTGTTTCCCAAATTATGTTTTGTGATTGTCGTTGCTATTTCTCTATTCTTTTCACATAGAAAATACATGTTCATCTATACTGTGAATTCCTCAGACCAAGTTAGTAGCTCCCTCCACTGTCCTTCCATGGCCTTGTTGGTCACAGCTATATTATAGCACTTCTTTTGCCTTGCAATAACTTATGTGCCTGTGTGCTCCTTAGGTTATAGGCTTCTTTTGACAATTGATGGATCTAGGTTGGTTTTTTTTTTTTTTTTTAGTATCACCTATGTTCCCCATGACACAAAAAGTAAGTAGCCTCAAACCTGTGTAGAATGAATGAATGACTCAACTGTAGAAAGGGAAGTAACTATGTAAAGGTAACATACACCTTGTCCACTTGATAGGAGTAAAATTACAAGCAAGTAATGAAAACTGGTTGGAAAAATCTTAAATACCAAAGGTCAACTCTGTAGTATATTGAGAAATAATTTCAATATTTTAGTCAAAGGAGAAGCTTGGTGATATGGTTTCTTGCAAAAACATTTAAAATTATTTAGAAGGAAGGGAAGACTAAAGGTTAAAGAGTTTAAATGGCAAAATTCAAAGTCCTTATGAAAAGTGTGTAGGGTATCCCTTAGGATGACTAATAAGCTCCAATAATAATCCTTCTGACTTTCTCCCACAAGCTCCATAGGATTTGGCTTTTTCTCCTGACTCTACCTAGAACCTTTAAAATATCTATAGTTTGCCCATGGGCTGTCAGATTTTTTTTTTTAAGATTTATTCTGTTTATTTATGCATACAAGAACTGGAGTCTAGGCCAGAGGTGCTGGGGGTGAGAGGATTCACCAGAGACAGAGTGGGGAGCAGAACAGGCACATCTACTGAAACACACTGCTGAGGGGAGCACTGGGGCAAGACAGGAGAGGTCTGCTGCGCCATGTGGGTCAATGTTCTGGCCAGGGATCAAGCAGCAGTGGCTGGCAATAGATTGCAGGTATTCTGTGCCACCAGGGAGGCCCCGGTTGTCAGGTTTTGAAGGGTAGCAAGGTTTATGGAAAAGTCCAAGAACAGTGACTAAGTGTGGGCTGCCTTGCCTTCAAGGTGTGCCTGCTTTATCCGTGCTTTGCCCTAGACTGCTCTCAATTCACCATTCCAAATATCAGCTAATGGGAACTCCCAATAAATAAAAATACTACCCATCAATACTAATAATAATGCATTATTTTTCCAGAAACATAATTACCTACTTGTTGCTAGAAATGTACCAATTAGTTCATTGTTCTCTACCTATTTTCTAGATGTTGATATTTGAAAAATACCTCTGGCTAACCCAATTATTAGAAAACATGTTGGGGCTCAATAAATGCCTATTGAATAAATGATTCATTAATATATTTTACTGGTATTGGATGGTCTCAAATTGCAGTTTAAGATAGTCTCAATTACATATCCTGTTTACCCTTTAATATAACTCACATACAATAGATATCCAACCTCTCAGAAAGTTCCTTCCAGCATAAACAACCAATTCAATCAATGAATATACATTCTAACTTTGAACACTCAAAAGTCATTTATCTCACACCATATTCAAGTGAGCAAGATTTGAAGTGTCTTTAAGTGACTGAAAATAAATTATAAAAACATACATACTAAATGATTTCATTAGCAAAATAATCCAACAATCTTTATTATTTTCAAAGTTATAAATAATATGCATTTACTTATAAAATGCTGCTACACTAAACCCTTATATCTGCAGATTCCTTGAGAATCAGAATTTTTGGTTCATTAGTTATTCTAAATAATGAAAATTGATGCTGTCCACAATACAAGCAGATAAACAATTTCAAAGAAAGAAAAAAAATCACTATGTTTGGCTTAAAACAATTTGATCTATGGATTTAGATGTTACCTTAGGATATCATGGTGCCTCAAATCTTTGAATATGAACATTAACTATTGAAGAATCATACTGTTTTTACCAAAAAGCTTGCTCCCTGAGTACCTTAGTACAAATAGTATGTATTCAATAGTTTATGAACAATGTATTCATCAATCCAAGAAAGATTTTTCCCAAAATACAATCTGACCAACAAATATAAAATTTTGGAAACTGAAACATATTTGGGAACATAAAAGGAAATGATGGGGGTATTTTTAAAAATATAAAATTTTAAGTGGTGCCTGTTCAGCAGGCACAGAGTGATTTGAGAGGGTATAATATGTCTCTAACAGCCCACACAATAAAGTGATTTAACATGTGCTTTCAGCAGACTTCCCAGGGTCACCATATTGCTAAAGTCAACTCTGCTTGAGCCTGGTGTTTCTAATCTTATTTTCTTGGTATTTTCTGCCTGGTTCTGTCTTTCTACTTTCCTGATTGGCTTTTATCTTCTTGACTCTTCTCCTACCAGGTGGTAAACAAATCCCTGCTGAGTGGTAAACAAACCTCTATGCTAGGCAGGACCTATGGGAATTGCAGCTGCCACAGTTGTAAAAAGAAGTCTGAACTCTTAAAGAGATGAAGAACCTTTAAAGGAAGTAGAGAGGAAAGCCTTGAAGTTTTCCTATAGTTTCACCATTTGTACTAAAGTTGGCCAAAAAGAAGTCAATAAGAGAGAAAGATAGCTACAGGCAATGGGACATGGAGAAGAGCTATTCAAAGCAATGATCCTCAAAAATATTTTCTTTGAAACAAATCACAAAGCCCTAAGTCAAATAATTATTTCACCAGCAAACACCACAATTTCTGGTATTGTAATAATACTTGTCTCATGTTTCTGTATACTTATGTTAGGGGGAAAGGTGGTCCTAAATGGATTAAAGGTGTGTGGACTCCAACCCCCACTCCAGACCATCAGTGTTCCAGAAAAAGGTGGTCCTAAATGGATTATGAGTGTGTGGACTCCAACCCCCACTCCAGACCATCAGTGTTCCAGAACCACAAATCCGATAAGATGATTATCAAAGAGTGGATTACTGGGACCTGAGAGTGGAGTTAAGCAGCCAGGTTGGCTGTAAAACCGAGGTGAGCCTTGGACACACTCTCTCTTACGGAGGAGCCAGACCGCCTTCCTTCAGAGCCATTCATTCAACTCAAAGCTAGCTCTCAATGCGCCATTGCTTAAATCTGGTAGAGTATTTGTGGATTTGTATCCTTTTCTTTTTCCTTTGGTGTTATTACTATTTTATTCCCCTTTCTTTCATAAAATAAAACGTGCTAATAACTTTTGCCACGTGTACCTGGAGTTGGGACTTTTAAGTCTTCTGAGCGCGCGGGTGGAGAACCCAGTGTGGGAAACCCATTTTATACTAGGGTTACCCTATAACACTTAGAAGTTTATACGGCTCTTTTCCATGTGTTTTCTTAGTGATCACAGTCTGCCCTAAACTGCCTGTGCAGACTTCCCCAGCTCTAGTCTTCCCATCAGTCCTTACACACTACTGGCTTTTAACATTTACTGTCTTCTCATTTTTTAATGAAGCTCAAAATTCCACCTCTGATTGTCCTATTCTAATCTTATTTGGCATCTAAAACCAAACTCAAAATACTATCTCCTCTGAAAAGCCTTCCTTCTGGCAACCAATGTCCATGCATTTTACAGGATTACAACCATTTCTCTGTTTCCAAAGATTTGGTCTATTCTTGTTTTTAAGTCTATTTATTTTACATCAGGTATTGCCTCCTTAGCTAAACTATAAATGACATGAAATCAGGCATGAGAACCTGAGCTATAAATTTTGAACAAACTGGGTCTGATAGAGTATGTTTGGTCAACTGTTGTTAGTTTCTGGAATCTGCAGGGTGCAGTCAAGAGCTTTCCCTAATGTAAATCCATAGGAGTAGAGAACAGAGCCAAGTCATGGACAACTGGTGTCTATGGGGAACAGGAATCAAAAGAGAGAGTTTGTGCATTCCTCCACCACATCTGTTGCTCTACTTAATTATAAGCTTCTTTAGGTAGAGACCCTGTCTACTTAATAAAATGTACTTCAGTGAATTAAAGCAGAAACAAAAGAACTAAGGAAAAGGAGGTTAACCCATAATTAAGAAGCCAGAATAGATAGTAGAGTAGGCCAACAGTAAGTACTAGGAAGATAAGGTTAAGTGAACAAGGGAGTAAATTTTTGGAAAGAAAAATGTAACCTTGTGTCAGCACAACTGATAAATTGCCCTTTCATCAAATCTAAAACAGATGGCTCCAGAACTAAGAGGGAAGAACTCAAAGACCAGAGAGAAATTGGAATGACAGACGGTTTAGAGCAGGAAGACTTTTAGGGCTTCCATCCAGAATTGCTTGTCATAGTCTTAATGGTCAGAGAGCAGAATGGAGCGGAAATCAGAATCCATGCCTTCCATTGACTAGAATTCACAGCAGAACGAGTGGACTACACAGCAACGGTGAGCAACAAATATGCACTCAGTTGGGATGTTGAGTCACATACATTATATGTGTATATATATAATAAATATAATTTATGTAAATCTATGAATTATCTCACAGATTTTCTGTGTATTCTAAGATTGACAGGTCAACGTAATCTAGATAAGATTTTGTCAGTATGAGGAGAGTCCAATTGAGGAAGCAGATACTATACCCTCACACATCCCACCCTTTCTTTATCACATTCTAGAAAGAGATTATCACTTATGGATCCTGTTTCTCCAACTCCTGTCAAGAATTCGCCACTCAGTTCAGCATTGTAATGTATTGTCTCTTGGAGTTGGGATCACATGCTGATAGTTATTAAAATATTGAAACAACTACACTTGCATAAACTAAATGGCAGGTTCATGCCCAAAGGTCCATGGGTGACTCTGACCTTAGCAACTAGTGAACTAACAAACATGGAGAACATGTGTTGATAAAAAATTTAATTGAAGAAACTGACAAAAAAAAAATTACAAGTGTATTTTTGCCATCTACAGGGTCCAAAATGTGACTCACATCCTCTACATCCACAGTTTTATTTTTTTTAAAAGATTTATTTATTTATGCACACAAGAGCTGGGGTACAGGCCAGAGTCATGGGAGGTGAGAGGATTCACCAGAGACAGTGGGGAGCAGAACAGGCAGATGGAGTGAAATACACTGCTGAGGGGAGCAGCGGCCGAGGCAGGAGAGGTCTGCTGTGCCATGTGGGTCCCCTCCCTGGCCGGGGATCTAACTCGAGCTGCTGTGCCGCAGAAGCTTCACAGTGCAGCGCTCAACCCGCTGCACCACCAGAGAGGCCCCGCATCTATGGTTTGAAAAGATTCTGCTCAAGTCAAAAAGCTGATGTTTTGTGCTTTCTATCGCCCCCAGCGATGAGCAGTTTCGAACACCAGTATGTCTTTTTTATTTCTCCTAGTTTCTGCAGGTGAGGGATATCAGTGTAGCTTTGCTGAGGGATCTAGTTCAAGGTCTTTTATGACTTACAGTCATGATGTTGACCAGGGCAACAGCAATAAGGTTTGACTGGGGCCGGACAATCCACTATTAAGAGAGCGCATCCTCCTGGCTGGCAAATTGGCACTGGTTGTTGTCACAGTGGCCTTGCCATTACGGTACTCAAGCATCTTCAGGACGCAGTAAATGATCCAAGAGAACAGGGCAAATGGTGATTTATTACATGATCTAGCCTCAGAGACGCACGTTAGCATTTCTGCCGCACACTACTCATTATAGCGGACACCTCCTATACAACATGGTGGGGAATACACAAAGACACCAGTATCAGGAGCAAAGACCATCAGGTCCCTTCTCGAAGGCTGGCTGCCACAATTGTGACAAAAACTGATAAGGAAAGAAACATCACCTTTATGCATTGTACAATCTGAAAAACATTAGGTAAAAAGTAATATCCTATACATGCATTAATAACCAATCTAGTGCCATTATTCTCAAAGATTAAAGTGCAAAGAATTTGAAGTAAGTAATGTTTGGCATATATGTCTTTAAAACAATTATTTGAAGAGGAAAAATAGAACTGGACAATGAGGTTTTCCTCCTGAAATATGATGGAGAAATGTCATCCTCCTTCATTTTGCCATGGGAACACCAAGAACTTCAGAGATCATTACGAATAATCTTTAAAACCAACAGCAGTTCATCACAAAGTACGCCTAGTTGAGCAAAACAGTATTCTATGCTTCATGTGTCCTCATAGGTAAAAATGGAAATCTTCTTCCTTTCCTCCCTTTATAAAAACGGAAATTTAAGTCTGTTACATAAATTCACATCCATTAACAGTAAAAGATAATTATTTCAAATTGACTAGTATTCAAAAAATAATTCTTCTATTATTCACCACACTATAGCTGAGATGAATTTTGCACAAAGTAAACCAGAATCCCAAGGGTTAAAAATATTTAGCATTCAATTGCTAGTTCACTTCTTGCCCTCTGATAACCAGGAACAAAATTGCTTTTCTGTTGCATAAAGTATCTTTCAAATTCAATTGCTTATCTCCTCATTCATTCAAGAAAGAGAGACCTCAGATTTACAGGAACCAGAGCCCATAATACAAATATAGTATATTAAACATACTGCAGAATCTTCTGAAAAATAACCAAAACACAGTCTATTGATTTTAACCTTCTATATCAAGGTATTCTCCAGTGGTCTCAACTGGATGCTGGCTATGAGAAATTCCAATTATTTGAATTTCTATATATAGGATAAGCATTTAGTTATCAACACACACCATAAAACATATTTTCATCTGTTATTAAAGCACTATTACTATGTTGAACTGAATGTATTTCTACTGTGAACTCAACTGTCAGTGAAGCGGGAGAGGCAGCATTTTCTGTAGGAGATTCCCTCTGCAGACCTGTTTTATGAACACTGTCCTGTAGCAACCTTGGATTTGCTTTTGGATAAATAAAATAAAACTTCAAGGAGAGATTTTTGATACGCCTTCTTCTTCCTTCACTACCTTTCTCTTCCTCTTATATGCAATTATTCATTGCCTTCATTTTAATTTTGTTGCTAAAAATTCTTTCTCTGTATTAATAAATTTGCCAAGTGCCTGCAAGCTTATAGAAATGCTCCTAGTGCAGGACTATCTCTTACAGAATCCTGAGCTCACTTAATTTCAGCAGAATACCAAAGAGTGGGGCTGAGATGTACATGACTTCTTATCACACTGATTCCAATTTTGATTAAAACAAGTTTGCAGACTAGGAAATGGAGCCAAATTAAATGTATTTCTAGAATGGCATGGAAGCTGGTGATATCAGTGTTTGCTAGAATCTCCTAAAGAGCATCACTGCGCTTCATGGTTCAGAAACCAGCAGAATTGGAGCAGCATGGAGAGGAGAGATGAAAGCTGGTTTGATCAGGAAGGCTAAAAAATATCTTTTTTGGTATCCTCTTTCTGCAAGAACTGAGCAGTTGATTTCTGAGAAAGCTTGGTGGGTTTCCCAAGTACTTCTAGAGATGATTTGCTGATAGTTGAGTGACTGTTAAAGAGCAAAGAAAGTTTTGGGCCTTAGTAGTTTCTACTTTCATTTTACATAAAATTTTATAACTCTTATCTTATGGTTTATTTCAGGTTCTAAAATAAATAGAAATGCAGAAAATAAAGTTTTAAAGAGAATAAAATGAGTCACCCCAATCCCAGAATAGTCATTATTAACAATCTGGTATATATTTATCCAGCGTTTTCCAGTCACATATTATTTGCATGGATGAAATCATGCCCTCTATGCAACTCAATATTCTGTATTATTCACTAATGCTTACTCATTATTAATAGTTCCTCATTATAAGATAGTTATTTAATATTTGGCCATGAAATAATTCATCATTCAAATGTTCCATAATTTATTGATCATTTTGAATCATTTAATTTTTACCTTTATATATGATATCAAACACTTCAATAAACAACTTTGTATATACACTTTGGTCTGTATTTCTAATTGCTTTCTCACAATGGATTTCTAGATTAGGAATTTTTAACAGTAATTTCTTTTGGAAGAGACAGTCTCCAACTTCATCATTCCTTCAACAAATAATTTAAATGAAAATTAATCAAGCTTCACAAACCCTAAATGCAAATTTTTGGTAAAGTCTTTTGTGTATTTGCTTATGTTTTTAATTCTTTAATTCAAATATAATTTAAGTACAGAGAAATGCTCCGGTTCTAAATGTTATAGTTTGATGAATTTTGACAGGTGAATATACCCCAAAACTCAAACCTCTGTCAAAATGTAGAATATTACTATCACCCTAGAAAGTTACCAAGTACCCCTTCTCAGTCAACTTCTACACATAGAAGAAACAACGACTGTGATCTTTTCCAAAATAGATAAATTCTTCCTGTTCTAGATCTTCTTATATACTGTATTCTCATGTGCTTTGCTTTTTTCCTTCAGCTTAATGTTTCACAGAGATTCGTTCAGTTTTCTGACATATCAGTAATTGATTTCTTTTTATTGTTGGATAGTATTGCATGAATATACTAAAATTGGTATAGTCACTTTATCAGTGAAAATTGCTTCTAGTTTTTGGCTATTGTGAACAAAATTGATACAAAAATCCAGTTGTCTTTTCAGATATATTACTTCACTTTTATTGGGTAAGTAGCTATTACTGTAATTTCTGAGTCATACAGTGGGTTATGTATAATTTTGTAAGAAACCATCAAACTATACTGTAAGTAGTTGTACCGTCTTGCATTCCCTCCAGCAATGTTTGAGTTGCAGTTGTTTTTATCTGCTCACCAACATTTAGTTTTCATGTTTTTTTAAAAATTTTAGCCATTTTGTAAGTGTGAAGTGGTATCTAATTTACATTACACTTCCCTTGTGATTAATAATAAAGCAGTTTTTTATGTACTTATTGACCATGTGTCTGAATTATCTGAATTATTTACATATTTTGCCAGTCTTTTTAATATTGAGTTGAAGGAAATTTTTGATAATCTGGTTTGTGGTCTTTATTGAATATATATACTTATTTTATTAAATATTTAATATAATGTGAAAATATGATATTTTATTACAGTATAGGACTTGACTATTTCCTCACTAATGACTCTTCATGAGCAGTTTTTAATTTTATGAAGTGTAACTTATGATTTTAAATAATTATGATTGCCATTTACCTTGCTTAATAAATCTTTGCTATATATAGTTATTCTCCTATAATATGTTCTAGAAGTTTTATAACTTTGGATTTTATATCAAAATCAAAAATTCACATTGGATTTTTTTTTTGTGTGGCATAAAATAAGACCAGAAGTATGTGGTTGTCCACATGGATTTCTAGGTGTTCTAGGACCATTTGCAAATTTTTTTATTAGTTGCTTTGGCACCATTGTTTAAAATCTGTTGACTTGTGAGTATTGCTGTAATTCTAGAATAACAATTCTATTCCATTGATTAAATCAAAAACAGTTCCAAGCAGCAGCTGGTTATACCCACAGTATACAATGACTCCTTCCCTTGAGATAAAACTCTCAGATGTTATACCAGTCAAGGTGTTCTATTCCTCTGTCACCCATCACACCCATCACTGCCAAGTTCAACAACAGCACAATTTAAATGGAGAGCAATCAGTACTACCTGTAATGAACTCCTCATTGTCTGAGTTTGATATCCCACACACAGATTGTGAGAAAGATATTTGATTTCCGGAAGTTTATTTGGGATGTGCTCCCAGGAAGTACAAGTGAGAAAACAGAGAGAGACAAAGAGAAAGAAAAACCAATAAATAGTTTGCCAATGAACAGGTTGCCCCTTTGTAGAAAACAGACACTCAACTCTGCTGAAATCTAGTAGAATATTCCTTAAAATATCTCACAGAAGGAAAAGAAAGCTGAAGTATTAGTTTATCATCTCTCCTTTTTCCTGGCTTAAGGGCTGCCCAGAGGCACTTGGTGGCTACCCCTATTAAACAAACTTCCATGGCAGCAGAAAAAGCCCTTAGTCTAGACCATTGAGGGCAGAAGAAGAAAGATTACAGTGTTATAAACACAGAGGCAGACCTCAAAGATAGCACTTGGGCACTCTGGGTGCCTGATTCAGTCACCAATTACTTTCTTAATTTACACTGGAGGTAGCAGGCAGAGGAAAAATAGTTAAGGCATGTTACAGAATGAAGAGGCCCACTAGCCATGAAGAGATGTCCATCAACCAAACATGATGCAAGGAGCAAGGGGAGAGAAGTAACCAATAAAACTGAGTTTAGTTCTCTTGTAAAATTTACTTGAGCTCGTCCTTCACTGGCAGCTTCTCCTCTGTTATCAAGGTAACATAACAAACATATCTACATGTCTTTGCTGATGTGCTTATTGTTGGGGGGAAGGGCACTAAATAACAAAAATGGTACTGGATGGCACTGTTTTCTACAATGTGACAAGAAGTGTTCTAAATATGCCATCTAGCTCATTTCAATGAATCTTCACAGTACTATGGAAATAGATACAATACAAATACCCCATGATATAATTAGGGCTTTGAGAAGCAGAAAGGGGTAGACAGTCAGTTATTGTCATGATAGTGTTGCATAACAAACTTTCCATGACTTTCCCCAAAACTTTCCATGACTAACAACAACAAACATTTATTTTTCTCATCCTGAACTTGTGGGTCAGTTATGACAGTTCTGTGTGTGAAACTAAGATTAGCTGCCTACCTACCAAACTGCAAGTTGGGGTAGACTCCAAACTGTAATTTGGGGTTAATTTTGCTGAAGATTTTCCTTCTGGAACCAGTTACTACCCAAAGTCTGTTCTTGTCATGGCCAATGCTAGAACACACAAGAGACAAACCAAATCAACAAGTACATTAACACTGGCACTGTGTTGGTAACATTCTAATCAAAGCTTCCCCTTGATAAAATATCTTAAACAAATTAAATTATATGGTCAAAAACAATTATCGTGGGGTAGAAAAATAGAGTCACCCAAAAATAGGAAGAATGGGAAAATTTGCACAATGCAAATGCAATCTGCCAGATATTAAATAACTTGCTCTTATTAATAATTGGTAAAACTGGAATCAAAACACAATTCTTTTTTAAATCCCTGCTCAAAACCTTTACAATATTTTGGTTCATCAGGACGGGCTAAAATGAGTAGGTAGAATTCAGTGAAACTTAAAAGCAAAACTTTTAAAATGCATCTAAAATTTATGTATAAATGATGACTGCTAGACAAGTAGTAGAATGGAAAATTTAAGATTCTACTCTTAGTATTGGGGAGGATATGGCCCAACAAATAAATTTCAACTGCTAAGACATTAAAACCTATCTCCACCAATAGCCAATAAACAAAAAGTTTGGAGACCTGGTTTTAATGACTATACTGCCATTGATCTATCTATCTATCTATCTATCTATCTATCTATCTATCTATCTATCTATCTATCTATCTATCTATCTATCTATCTATCTATCTGTCTGTCTGTCTGTCTGTCTGTCTGTCTGTCTGTCTGTCTGTCTGTCTATCTATCTATCTATTTTACTGCCACTGTTTTAAATAGTGACCTCAGTCTGGTTTCTGGTCTGTTCCAAGCTTCATTTTCCTCCATTGAAAAATGAGGAATTGTACTGGATGAATTTAAATTTTATGCTTTTAATAAACTCTTGATACTGCTTTGAGAGAACTTAGAAAAGCAGTCTCCTGCCAGGACCTCCTTAGTCTGAAGGTAGCTAGAAATAAAAAAATTGGGGTGAGCACCAACTCCTCCAAACCAGTGGTAATTAAAAATTATTCTGGAGAATGCATTCCAGAAATAAAGGTCCCACGAACTTCTTAACTGCAACAAATTTTCTCTATTCTTCCTTAATTTATAAGTTTATTAGAATTTTCTATAAATGCTCAGATTCCTTTCCAATATTGGGTATTTAACTTGACAGAAAGTTAGCTGGGTCAAAAAGTTCAAATACACCTTTTCAGGGAAGTCTATAGTTTACACAAAGTATTATTTGGCTTTCATGAGCTATTTCACCAAAGGGCAATGAAATATCATTCCAAGAATATCTCAAAGATCAAAGAAAGGAAAGGTCCAGTTCACCTTTTTCCTCTTTAAATGATTAAGAAAAGAAGAACCACCTGGATTGTTTCACATAAATTGTGAAGCCCAGGGGCCTCCCTGGTGGCGCAATGGGTTAGGCAACACACGATGAGGCAAACCACAGTCACTGCAGCACGAGTTCGATCCAGGCCACTGGTCAGGGAGGGGACCCACATGATGCAGCAGACCTCTCCTGCCTCGCCTGCTGCTCCCCTCAGCAGTGTGTTTCAGTCAATCTGCCGTTCTGCTCCCCACTCTGTCTCTGGTGAATCCTCTTACTTCCTGTGCCTCTGGCCTATACCCCAGCTCTTGTATGCATAAATAAGTTAAACCTTTAAAAAAAAATTGTGAAGCCCAGTTGAAGGAAGAAACCTTCTCCCAGTAGCTACACAAGATCAAGTATCTCAAAGTACCCAAGACTATCTGAGTCCCTTGAGGTCTTGTTATATGTATTCTTCTCATAACACCCACTGTCCTGAATAACAGCCAGACAAGACAAAATTATCCAAAGATAAATTACTAATCATGTTGTATACTAACAGTAGCCCAGTAAAATATATACAATTTAAAAAAAAATACTATATGGCTCCTGCTTCTAAAGCAGTGATCACTTACTCATTAGGTCAAGAGGAATAAAATAATAGTTAGCAACACCCCATGCACTGTATAGTAATAGTAACTGGCCTCGGAAGCATGACTGAAGTGAACTCAAAGATAGCTACCCAGACACCATAAAATAATTCAAGACAAACTGTTGAACAGATCCTCCCAATACAATAAATTCGTATTTATGTCTCCACAGTTTAAAGGAAACTAGGGTGATTTAATTATGCTAACATGTGTTAAATAAAACTGCTTATCAGGAAAAAGGATAAAAATAATTTGAATGAGTAGCCTGGTTTGAAGATAACTTTTGACATCTGAGGCTAAGTCAGAACTCAATATTCTTCATCTACCTATAGAGTAAATCTTAAATTTTAAAAGAGTAAAATACCCTAAAATTTTCTATTAACATCACAAGATACCACTTATTTAATTGCTATATATAGCCTTGCTCTGTCTCTGTAAGTATATGTATATAGAACATATATGTAGATATCCATGTTATATACATATACTTCCCACAATAGCCCTAAGTATGCTTATCTACAATTCTATAAATGAGGAGATTCACATGGAATAACAACTCACTGTGATTGTACAACCAGCAAGAAGCAGAACAGAGTTCAAGACAAATTTGGTTGACTCAAGTCTAACGGAAGCCCATCTTACCTGGATAATTGCTCTCATTCCTACATCTTGCCTTTCAAAACACATTTTACCTAAGAATCCTGCCACTAAATCAAGCTTTCTAAAACGTCACTTTCAGCATGCTCTTTTCTACTAAATAACGAAAAATACTTCAGGTTTATTTCCAAATAAAACTCATTTTTTTCTCCTAGTTAGTGCAAAATTATTCCCCAAATGCACGTCTTTAGTTATCAGGTCTTATCTTGCAGCCAGATAGTTTTACCAAATTCTAACTCTTCCCTGTTGTGTAATTTTCATAAATTTATTTGGTTTCACTACTATAACTGTGTCAATTTTTTTAACCATCCTTTATTCAGTCTAATTTCTTTTGGTGGGTTCCCCACCCTCCACAATAGTATGAATGCATAATTATATAATACAGTCACCTACTTTATTTACAACTCACTAATTTTTTTTTGTAAACTTACAGAGTTGTGTAATCATCACCAGAATCTAGCTTTAGAATGTTATTTTACCCCTAGAAGATCCCTCAGACTCAATTCGAGTTAATCTCATTCCTATCTGCTGCCCCACTTTCTTTCTCCATAAATTTGCCTTTTCTGGATATTTCATATAAGTGGAAGCATAAACTATGTGTCCTTTTGTGTTTGACTTCTCATACTTAACAAAAGTATACCAGATTCGTTTCTGCTTTCACTTTCCGTCCATGCAGATGCTTTATTACACCTTCTCCTTTCCTTTCCATCCACCCAAATCCTTCAGTGTTACTGTTGTTGATGATGATGTTTTGAGGATAATTGGAAACATTGTGATTTTATAGTATTCTCTTCGATTCATACCAATCCATGATTTCTATCTCTTTTTCTCTGAATTTTCTGTGATGTGTAAACTTGAGTCTGTCTTAGTTGATATCTACAGTTATTTTATTTTCTCTTGCCAAGAAAAATGGGAATAATTGTTGAAAGTTTAGATACATTTGGGAACAAATGTTACTTGAAAAAATGATGACTTGGATATGATTACTTATATTTCCTTTACCGAACTGTACCTAGGTGGGACTCTCTTAAGAGCTAATCTGGTTCAACTCTATTAAGGGACAATCTGGATGCATGACCTGCTAAACTCCATGCAATTATACCAGAATAGTTGCTGACAGGTTGGATATAGTTCACAGCTTTCAGAGACACTATTTTCTTTCTATCATCAATTCCCCAAAGAACCCCAAAGATTTAGGAACTGTCAGTTCCTTGAACATGGGTTCAATGCCTGCTGATTAATCTTTTTTTCCATTAGTACAGAGCTACTGTCCTGCATATAGTGGGTGTGGAATAAATATGTGTCCAGTTAATGCATGAATGCATGAGTGAATGCACAAGAGAAGACTTCAACTGAACAAGCAGGATATGGTCACAGCCATCTTGGGACACCCAGAGTCAGTATTAGCTTTAGATCAGAATTGCAGTTTGATCGATGTGATACCTGCACATCAATTTGTCAGAAATACATATAAAAATATAAGAATTTAGCTCTGGACATATCACTGGAAACGTACAGCTCCAAGATCTAAGTGAGTGAAACCTAAAGAAAGTGGCTCAATCACACATATCAAATCCCCCTACTTTCCAGGTTATGTCATATTTAATGCTTTGGGCACTACTATATGCCCACATTTTATTAGAGATTCCATTTGCTTATATTCCTATTTTTCTCTTAATAGATTTAATTGTTTGTGAAATATCTATAATACTATATTGCAATATAATATAAAAAAATCAGGTACAAGTATTCTTTGAAGGTCTTGTGATATACTAATGAGCAGAAAATATGGTGCCACCCTCGCTCACGGTGCTTCCATTTCAATGGCTCCACATCATAGAGTTGCCCTGCTTCAGTCTCTATGTGCTAAAACCCAGTTGTCAAGAAATCAATCCTATTATGTTCATAACATAAAGATGACGCCTGAAATATAGTGGAAAATTAAAGTAAACTGGTAGAATACATGATTGAACAAGTTACTGTTTTTTAGCATACTATTCTCTCATTTAACCCTCACAATTGCCTAAGTGGAACATACACGGCCATCCTTGTACCAATACTGTATTGCGGTTCAGAGAGGTCAGTTAACTTAATGACAACTACAAAGCTAATAAAGGAAAAATTCAGAACTTGAATACAATTATTTTACACCAAAAGTATGTTCTTACTTGCTACCCTGACCTGCTTTATCAAAGCAAAAGGATAATACAAAAACAGAATTAGGATGAGGATCAATTTGCCAGGATCAAGCAAAAATTTCACTTGCTCATTAAAGCATTTGGAATTTCAGAAGCAACCACCTAAACTAAAAAAGACAAGATCCCAATTATGAAATGAATAACAAAAGAACAACACAACTATTGTTTACCCTTGAAAATCACTCAGACAACACCCAAAACAGTCACTCAACATTACATCTATTTAAACTGGTACATTCTCCTACGAATAAAAGCAATAGAAAAAAATTTAAATAAATAACAGCTTTGTTGCCCCCAAGCCTAAAAATGTTGGCATTATCCTACACAAACAATTTATTTTGATTACAGTGCTATATTATTTCCTAATTATTACATGTGTCTAAATCTCATACCCCCAAGCCTGCCGAAAAAGCAAGGCCCCCGTGGACATAAATTTCTTTTATGCTCCACAGCACCTAACATGATGCTGAGTACAGGCTTAGCTCAGCGTCTAAGTAATGGAGATAAATTTAGAAAATGTGGTCCAGAGCTGACTGTTTTCCCTGTCAAATCTTGCTTCCTAGATTTTAGTGTGCTAATGCATGTCATTGAGGACAATATCAGCTTTTGTTATATTTCCACATCACTCCAAAAGATCACATCGGTGGTCATTTGTCTCATTAGATAATAGAGAGGAAAACAGATTTTATTTTAAAATTAGCTTCACTCCACTTAGTGAGTTTGTTGAAAAATGTGCCTAAATTCACATAAATGGTGGGTTGAATCTGTGTCTGTGGGAGAGCAAGCGCGAGAGAAAGCAAGTGTGTGCGCACACTTGTGGGTGGGTGAGCTTCTTCCTAACCCCTCAGCTAGTCTGGAGGAGCTTAGAGTACGTGCCATGGAAACAGTGGTTACCATGGAAAGGATGCACCATGGTGACGAGCTGAAGAAATGCCCATGTAAAACCATCTTACCATGTAACCTTACGCTTTCCAGCGTTTTAAAAAATATGACAGGATTAGAGCACAGTACTCTGGGGAGTCTCAGTCTGCTCAATGATCTTCCAAAACAATCTAGAAAGCTAGATGATAAACGGCAGGGCGTTGTGTACCTCGCTAAAGGGCTTGACAAGCAGTTAGGTAGAGAAATTGCCAACATCGTTTATCTATGGACTGCACTGCACACGATTAAATATTTCCTGTTAAAATCCACCAAAGTATTACAAATGAAGAGAAAAAAACATGAGTAAAATTAACTTAAAGCGAATGGTTTCCCGACTTACTGAAATCAGAATTGATGTGTTTCATCTAACTTATCTGTTAATAGGCTTTCTTGATGCCCTTGTGTTACCATAATCTCCAAAGCACTGGACAACCAGTACATTTGTTTATCTTTATCACTCTTTGCTTACTAAAGAACTTGCTTTTATTAAAGAGATCGATCACCTGCACACAGTTTAATAGCCTGTGCAGTACATACAAGGTTCAAAAAAAAAAAAAAGCCAGAAAGGGCAAAGGGTGAAGGCCCTGTTTTAACAAAGCCCTAAAAGCATGAAGGAGGCAATAAAATAAGCTTTCAGTTGTCTATATATTATATATAGAATTGATATATGTCTATATATCATATATCCTGAGGTAGAAAACTTGATCTCAGAATTAGTAATCTAAGACATTTTAGAAGGGGAAAATGAAGACTTAAAAGCAATCACTGCCTTGATCCTGCACTCAATATTGCCTGGTTACTTTAATAAGCGCCCAAATGATGCTAAGTGAAGAGAGGGAGAGTACATTACTTGTCATATGCACAGCTCCTCTTCCCGACTTTAAGGGGAAAGTCGGATATTTTGCTTCCCAGCCGTGCCATGAAACCAGAAACCCACTTAGCTCATGGGGATGTGGTATCTGAGGGCCACACTCTCCTGCCTCAGCTAGAGCCCTGCTGAAATGTGGGGAGACAGCTCACTGTCCAGAGCAAGGTATGAGGGGCACACAGCGTTGCTTCAGAAAATGCTCTTCTACCTACACTGAAAAACAACCCTTTCTACAATCTCTCAGCGCGAGGAACATAATATCATATTTTATCTAGTCTTCTGGGATTAAAAATATTGATTGAAATTTTCATTGGAAGCTTTTCTTAAAAGACACTTTCTTCAAACCTCTTCTTTCTACTCCATTGCAAGTCAGCTATTTTTCTTGCCAAAATGCAGGAAAGCAATTAGGCTCAAGGGTTTTATAAGCTGCACCAGTTCAGGGCAAATCTATTGAACTTTGCTGAGAAATTCTTGTTCATTCACTGTGAAAATTTTGATGGTTTTATCCTCTTTCTTGATAACCACTTAGTCTTAGAAACCTGTGTAATGTGGGCACCTCAGGATTTAAAGCGAGGCCATCCTAATTAAAGTGTTGTGATGTTCAACCGGAGGTACTAAACATATTCCCTTAATAACTGCAGTTTCCACCTAAAATATATGTCAGGAAGAACTGAAACTAAAATACAAAAGAAATTTAGCAGAAGCAGTGATAGCTAAGAGAAAATATTAAACTGATCTGCAACGTGCCTCACAGGTTTTGAGAATAAAGCAGGAGGACGTGAAGAGCCAATCCTTCATCTTCTATCAGCTGTTCCTGTGGCTGGTGATTATAGCCATATTTCACAGAGAACATATGGCCGTGTTTATAGCCATCAGGCAGCATTTCACAGAGCTACGACACCGTGTGTCCGCCAACTAGCCTTCCTGATTACAGTTAATTAGAGAGGGGGTGGGAGGCATTTTTTTAAATAATAGTAAAGCACAAGGAGGCCCAAAGTTCCCAGGCGTATTGGTGAGACCAGGTGACGAGCGACTGCTATTAAAATCATAAGAAGCCAAGAGAAGTAGACATTTTGCACATGTCTTTCCTTAAGAAATGAGCCTATTACAGCAGCACTAGCAACAACACAAAGGAGAAGAAATTGCATGGCTGGTAAGACAGGAGCGCAGCACAGCGCGCAAGGTGAGACTTGGGAAACCTGTAAAGTAACACACTTGAACCTGCCCAAACCATCCTTTCAAGGGGACAGATTCCAAATCAAATCTACCATAACAACATCTCCAAGAATCACTTTAGAGTCAGCAAATCCAAGATGTAGTGTGTTTGATATAAACTTACACAGAGACCTACTATAAGCTATTGAATATATGTCCTCACCCAATTTTGTGGTCCAGCAATGCTGCTCTTTCTTCTTTTTCATTCCAAAACAAAATATAAGACAACGTATGTCAGCAGGTAAATTTTACTGAGCGTGATTTATGGGTGTCAGCTTTTCAAAACTCCCTCTTTTGAATTTGCAAGATTTCTTCCAGAAGTCCCTGGAAAAGGGATTTGGCTGAAGAAGATTCCAGAGAAAGTGAAGTGGCTCACAGCCAAAGGAAGCCTTGGTTTATTAATTATCTTTCTCCTATAGTTTACAAACTTTCTCTCCATGGAGGAAGGTGGGTGGAGGAGGGTGTGAGGAGGGATGAGTGTGTGCGTCTGTGCACGTGCATCTGTGTGTGTGTGTGTGTGTTCATGTCCCATTCCAGCCATTACAGACACTCCTAGACACTCCTTCCTTCAGGCTCTTTTGAAAGTCTGAGAACACGTACATTGGTAATTGTGTCATTTTTTCCTCAATTGCTCTGCCTTGCTGAAGCTGGAGTATAATGACATTAGATGGGTCGCATGATGGCAATTTAATGGCCTGAACTCAATCCACAGGTACATCGTTGTGGTCGCCTTGGGATCTGTTCTCATTGCTGTGACATGACAGAAAATACCAGCAGAGTCAGAAAGGATGGTCCATCGCGGTGGTGAAGACAGTGTGTTGGTTTGTATAAAGATACTGTCTCTCAAGCCCAGGGCAGCCTAGCCGTTACCCACCCTCACTGCACTCTCAGCAGCCCCTACCCCTGCTGTTAACACACGACCCTTCATTCAACAATCTCCACTATTACATCCTCTGGTTCGCACTGAGGGCACAAAGACTAATGGAACAAACACAGACCTCCCCTCTCCCCCCAGGAGTTTAAAATGTACCTTGGAGCTGAAAGTCTTTGAGAGAACCCTATTTGGATGGATGGCTTGACCAAACTCATTTCCTGTTTTTTTCTCCATAATGTATATTAGCAATGGTAACATGACCTCTTCAAGTGGCTTATTGTTTCCTTGGGAAAGACACTTCGGTGTTTAAATAAGCAAACACACTAGAAAGCCACAGGCCCTGCTAAGACAGACTCAAGCACACAGCTGGATGGTAGCAGGAAAGAGCAGTCGAGCTGAACTGAGCACCCTTAAAATCCAATATTGTGGGAAGGGTGGATGGGGGAGGAATTTAAGGCCTGACATTTATTTATTTTTAAATATTTATTTTATTTACTTATGCATATTAGAGCTGGTGTGTAAGCCATAGGTGTGTGGTGAAGGGGAGGAAAGTGAAAGGATTCACCAGAGCAGAGTGGGGAGCAGAACAGGCAGATTGACTGAAATACACTGCTGAGGGGAGCAGCGGGCAAGACAGGAGAGGTCTGATGTGCCATGTGGGTCACCTCCCTGGCCGGGAATTGAACTCGTGCTGCAGTGGCTGTGGATAGCTTCATAGTGCTGTGACTTAACCCCTTGTGCCAGTAGGGTGACCCCAAGACCTGGAAATTTAAATGCCCAATGGTAAATCAAAAGTATATGTGATGCTTTCAAGGCTCTTATGAATAATTGGGTAATTCTGGACTCCCTTAAAGACTAAAATGAAGGTTAAATTAAAAATTCTTTCAACTTTTAAGCCCATTGGGAAGAAAAAGTATAAATTATAATGTTTATACAATTAGGTATCATATCCAGAGTCATGATGAATTCTTTCAATTCTTAGGAAAATCTGTATCTCAAAACCTAGATTTATCAGCAAATCACACAAGACGAACAACTTCTCTTAGTGCTTTGTAAGAATCAGAAGAGACTGTGTGTCTGTGTATATACACATATGTAAGATATTTTAATTATGTATGTACCAGATTAAGTATAAAAACTATAAGTTAAGATTATATTGAAATTTATTGTAGAATTTCAGGCACCACACAAATATTCATAGATACCATTGTACTACTGTTCATCTTAAGTTTGTTGTGGTGAACTCTAAGACAGAGGTCAACACATTACGACCCATGGGCAAAATGCAGTCCACAGAAGGCCAAGCCCAAATGTATATTATCCAAGGCTCTGAGCTCTAGCAGCAGAATTGAATAGACAGGGGCAACGTGGCTCACAAAACCAAAATTATTTACTAGCTGGACCTATGCTGAAAAAAATACTAGCAGGCTACCTCCTCCTCTAAAATAATCATGATACTATCATCTACTTTTCCAATTATGTTATTGTATTTGTTTTTTTGGCAGAGACCCAATTCCTAAGAAAAGAGGTTCTGTGGTAAGTAGAAAATACCACATATTCTGTTCCCCTCTGGGAGTTAAAATGTACGTCAGCACTGAAGTCTCTGAGAGAAGCCTATTTGTATGGATGGATACCAAACTCATTTCCTATTTTTTTTCTCCAGAATGTATATTAGCAATGGTAATTGCGGTGGATAAATGGATAAAAGGTAAATGCCGTGGATTGCTCACCTCTCCTGTACCTTCAGTATTCTTGAGACTAGAACATTAAATATTTACAGTTCACCTGCTCTGTGTCTAACCTTGACCTTGTGCCACAGTGATGACCAATAAGAGGTGAAACCCTTGAGGCAGGTGAGCTTTCAGAATAAAACAGCAAGGTCTCACATGTCTCCTTTTACAGTTGTCTTTGTCCTTCCTTTGTCCTCTTGCCCAGAAGTCACCTGTTCTCCCAAGACCAATGAATAAAGGTAAGGCCTTACAGGCTGAGGGTGATTGAGCAAAAAATGACAAAGCTGATGTCCCAGTCTCATTCCTGAGGCACCACAATGATCCAGCAGTGCCTACTTCTGGACTTCTTGCTGCACTCAACAAACACACACTTTCTGTTTAGGGCACTATGGTTAATAGGGACGTGCTTCTCAGACTTTAATACACATCTGAATCACAGGGGAGTTCTAACTCAGTAGTTCTGGGCTGGAGCTCCTACCCAGTTCCCAGGAGATACAGATGCTGGCCCACAAGAGAGACTTTGAACAGAAAGGTAAGAGAGTTGACTAGTCTTTTCAGCTAACCACCATCATAACTGACAGATTCTTTGAAATTCATCTTCCAGGGACCACACTTTGGGAACTTCTGAGGATTTTCACCATCACACCCTATTACAAAGAGCCACTTAGAAGATAGACTTCACCTAGGATAACATACAGAAGATCCTAACTTCTTTCTGACATCATTTCCCATACGATTTACTTCTCACGTGGCTGATGAGACAGCACAAAATAACAGTAAACTACTGTGTACAAAACAGTTAAAATTTTCTTTTTTTTTTTTTAAGATTTATTTATTTGTGCATACAAGAGCTGGGGTACAGACCAGAGTCGCAGGAGGTGAGAGGATTCACCAGAGTGGGGAGCAGAACAGGCAGACTGACCGAAACACACTGCCAAGGGCAGCAGTGGGTGAGGCAGGAGAGGTGTGCTACGCCATGTGGGTCCCCTCCCTGAGTGGAAGCAGGAAATGAACTCGTGCTGCAGTGGCTGCAGTTTGTTTCATAGTGCGTTGCTTAACCTGCTGTGCCGCCAGAGAGGCCCCAAAATGGTTTAAATTTTCATGGATGTCTTCAGTAGGTCTACAAATGGTAATGAAGACATCATTCTTTCAATATCATAAAACGATAGATTTATATGATTTAAATAGATTTTAATGATTTCCTAAGTCCTTCATCTATAAGGAAGGAACTAAAAGGCAAGCAATATTGACAGATTCCCTAGAAAAGAGGGTGGAGTTGAGGGAAGCTGTATCTATGTGTCCAGTCTCAGAGCCTAAATATGCCCGATGTTATCACTTACGTTGCACAGAAACACCTTTCAAAAGTAAATATCAGGCCTCCCTGGTGGCACAAGGGGTTAAGTCTCAGTAGTATGAAGCTATCCACAGGCTTTGCAACACGAGTTCAATCCCTGGCCAGAGAGCTGACCCACATGTTGCAGCAGGCCTCTCCTATTTTGCCCGCTCCTCCCCTCAGCAGTATATTTCAGTCAGTCTGCATGTTCTGTTCCCCACTCTGTCTCTGGTGACTTCACTCACCCCCTGCATCTCTGGCCTGTACCCCTGTTCTTGTATGCATACGTAAATCTTTTTAAAAAAAAGAAAATATGAGCCCCTCAGTAAAAGGGTATCCTTACATCACACAAACCTGACATTGGCCTAGGAAAATATCAAGTTAACATTTCCAGATTCTTCCTGTTGCTTGAATATGGTAACAGCAAATTCGGTCATTTCCCTTCTCACTATGATTTTTTTTTAATTTTATTTATTTATTCATACAAGAGCTGGGGTACAGGCCAGAGTCGTGCAGGAGGTGAGAGGATCCATCGGAGACACAGTGAGGAACAGAACAGGCAGACTGACTGAAACACACTGCCGAGGGCAGCAGCGGACGAGGCAGGAGAGGTCTGCTCACCATGTGGGTCCCCTCCCTGGCCAGGGGCAGGGATCGAACTTGTGCTGCAGTGGCTGTGGTTTGCTTCATAGTGCGTTGCTTAACTCACTGCGCCACCAGGGAGGCCCCCTTCTCACTGTGATTAACCCAAGGGTAGCAGATTCTCAATCTTTTTAAAGATACACATCCACAAAGAAGGTTTCCCTGATTCTTTCTATAAAATATAGTTCCACTTGACCTAATTGGGGTTTGGGGAGATACCAAACCTTTTTTCATCTTCCTAAGTTAAACTGTGGGTTTTACAATGCAGTTGTGAATTTCATGCAGTCCTTATTAATTAAATGAAAAGATTTCTTCTTAGGGTCCTGAGAGTTTTAATAGAAAATGAAAAGTAGTGGCAATGCAGGAAGAGCTAAAATAGCTGAACTGTTCTATTTTTTTTTCTTTTTAATATTTGGTGCTAAAAGAACATGGACTTTAGATTTTCCATTCTATCATTGAAGGGAAGAAGGTAACTTCTAAGTGTTTTGACACGCAGAGGAAGGGTTCAGGGGCCAGCTCGCAATAACTTTGTCCTGCTCCTGTGTTTGATTGCACACCCACGCTTGTGCTCTGCCAGTGGGCTTTTAACATAAGCACTGCTTCTGCCTTCCGTGGCATTCCCTGCTCATTTGCTTTCTTAGGATCCTTTAATTAGTCATTGGCCAATTTTATTTTAAGTTTTTTTGATAAGCCTGTCTCAAATCTCAGGGAACTTAGACCAAATTTCAAAAGGTGATTTCCTCAAGGTCATAAAACCAGGCAATGTCATTTCCTAAAAATAATCATTGAAAGTTCTAAATCTTTGTCCTTGTCAACGATTCTAACACAATTTCTGTGAAATTTTTATCCAAGGAGTCATTAATGTGACCTAGAACAAACACCATTTCAGGCCAAAGTAGATAAGGCATAGACCAGAAAATCCATATATCTGGATTCTAGACTCCATTCATACCTATACTGGGGACTCAAGCCAACTCCTGATGCTTTTGTGACCATAGGAAATAGGGATATATTGAATAATGGGACCCTCAAAGATATCTGTGACCTAATCCCTGGGACCTATTATATAGTGTTATGGGTTGAACAGTGTTCCCTAAAAAACACAGGTTGAAAACCTCCCTTCCCCTCAGTCTCAGTAAACATGACCTTATTTGGTGATAGGGTCTTTGCAGCTGTAACCAAATTAAAATAAGATCATTACTACTACCTCAGACCATGAACAAAAGATAACTCAAACATGGTTTAAAGGTTTAGATATAAGACCTGAATCCATAAAATCCATAAGAAAAAAAAAAAACATTCTGTGACACTGGTGCAGCGTGTATTTGGGGACTCGACTATAACAACAAGGGAAACAGAAGGGAAGTAAACAAATGGGACCACGTCAAACTAAAAAGCATCTGCACAGTAAATGAAACCAGCATTAAAATGTAAAGGTACCTACTGAGTGGGAGAAAATATCTGCACATCTCACATATAACAATGGGCTAATATCGAAGATCTACAGAGAACTCATACAACTGAACAAAAAGAAAAAAAATAACCCAATCAAAAAATGGGAACAAGAGCTCAATAGGCATTTCTCCAAAGAAGACATACAGATGCTCAAACACATTTTGGACGTTGGACCTCTTGAACCCTAAATTTGTGTTCTTTTATGTTTTTAAGTTAGTGGTAATTCATTGTAACAGAAATAGGAAACTAATAAAATGTAATGGTTTCCCTGGTTATTCCCCAGGCATGATGTACTAAAGACAAAACTAAAACAAAAAAAATTAATTGAACATTTATTATAACATTCTTGTGATTCTGATGAATTTTAAAGATATACTAGACTCTCAATACCAAACTTTCAAATGAAGAATGAAATATTCAAAATAATTTCAACTATATGAAGACATCAGACCAAGTTGTGTTTAACTCTTTAGGGCAAAGACCCCATGACAACAGTCTCTGGTGTATACGGCACAGTGGCTACCCTAAAACAAGTCTTCTCCAAGTATTGTTTACTTGATAAATCAAAAATAAAGAAGGTCCTAGGTATTGAATGAAAATGAGAGAAGGATGATGAGAAGTTTTACTACTCAACAATCACAAAACACAAACTCATACTATTACAACATAGATGAAGTTGGAAGAGATTATGCTCTGTGATATAAGCCAAGGAAAGATAAATACTGAGTGGTGTTATAAGTGGAAAGAAAAACCAAGCAAAGGGTCAAAGGCAAACTTTAGAACCAACCTTTGAAATTTGACCATACATCTTTAGCTTACAGAGGGCAGAAGAGAGGGATGTGAATGAAGGGATGAGAGCGAGGGGGAGCACAACGGACTTGGGTGGAGGACTATAGGCATCTTGGTGGTGGGAGAACTATGGTAACTACACCTGAAGTGTGTGTGTATGGGGGGGTAAATCCTATGCTGTCAAAACACTAGTAAGGATGTGAAACAATGGCATATCAATGACAATAAATCATTTTTTAAAAAAATAAAACAACACACACACAAGGTTTTCCTCAGAGTAAAGAAACTCCCTTTCAATCCTCACACACTGAAAGCATCAGAGTCTCCATCATGAAGTAAGTTTCCTTTGGGAAGACTTTACGTCTTTGTATCACTCCTGGTGACTAATTAGTAATCTGACACCCATGTTTTCTGCACATGGGTATTTCCCCTTTCAGGACTAGAAACAGATGTTCAAAGGACCAACCTAGCTGACAAAGCAACAACTGGCATTTAGTGTCTTGCTGTGACTGACTGTCTGATATTTCACCCCAAAGTGAGGTGCAGCAGAGCCCTAGAATGTAAAATGGTTCCTGCCATGTCAACACTCCCAGTGATATGGAGACAGTGAATGTGGAGATTTTCTCTGTTGTAGCAGAGGAGGAAGAAGAAAAAAGAAGTTGCAGGAAAACATGATCAGTTTCATAAACGTAAGTGAAGAAGTGCCAGAAAGGTTCCATGGGAGCCATTTGACTGTTCCAAAAACAGCACTCTGATTGGTCCTGGAGAATCATCTGGCCATGGGAAACCATCTTTGTGTCTTTGCATCTTGCAACTGGACTGGATCTGATGATGGACCAAGTGCGGCTGGTCACTGCAGAGATAGCTGAGAACCTCCTGGCAAATGAATAACTCTACTGGCCCTGTAAAATTCAACCTGAGTAGCCGTGACCCATGGAAACTTAAATGGAGTGAGTGACATCAGGACACGGGGATACCAGCTGAGAAAGGAAAATCATTCAAGGTCAAACACGGGGTGAGCGCACTCAGTGATAATGCAGCACAGCGTCTGAGGGAGCAAATTGTATCCTCTGCACAATTAGTATAACTCTTGTACTTCTCACATGGTGTTGCAAATGATGGTGGGATAATTGATTTTGCATTAGCGATTCTGAGTATCCCACTTAAGAAATATAGAAGCCTATTCCCTAGTTACTTGCTGAAGCAACCTCAAAACACTGGCAAGAAAAGATGGTCTTGTTTTAGGCACCAGATGCTGCAGAACAGGGCCACAGGGTAGCAGTGCCTTAGCCGTGTCCTTGGATTTAATCAGGTCTGGGGGAAGACCCAAAGCCTGGTGGTGAGAGGTGATCCTGATAAACACAGCTTGCCTAAAATAAACTTCTGTTCTAGCAATGTGACGAGTAAAGTTCTGGGAGGCATCCAGAGACCTCGCCCTCCTAAGGTGAATGAACCAATACAAGACTCACCACTGCCTGGTGCAGCAGCAGAATGGCCTCTAGGACGCAAAATTCATGAAAATAAGCACCGAGCTTTAAAAGAAAGCTGACAATTGGCCTCAGAAGAAAATTCCCTTCCTTCCCAGACCCCTTTTTATGAAGAATTTAAGTAGTATTGTCACAGGATTTTGCAGGAGTGAGAGAAACCTATTTCTGACTCCTAGCTTTATGTAGACTTTACTGACAAGAGAAGCAGTGGAGAGGAATGTGGCTAGGCACAGGCCACAGATTAATTACAGTGCTGTGAATAGAGAGGGGCCAGTGCTAATGGGACTTTCCACCTAGGAAAAAAGTAATTAGACATGAAGGAAAAGAAGAAGAGCTCCTGATCTTGGTTCCTCATAAGCTATAATATATCAGCAAAGGCCATGACATGTTATGACCTTTCTGTAGCAAAGCATATTTCTAAGAAAATAACAATAATGACCACAATAACTATAGTAATGGCATTGTGTGTTGTGATCACAAATGAATAGCATGCAAGAGAATCCAAGTTTTGTGAGTGTATATTATTTGAATTCTTTCTTTGAGAGAAGACTCTATCTAAAATCACTAATTATTATTTCCCAGGCACCTCCTAGGTAGGGTTGTCAGATAAAATAGAGGATAGTTGAATTTCAATTTCAGATAAACAATAGATTATGTTTAGTATAAGTATAGTCTGTGAACAATTTGGGACATACTTAGACTTTAAACTTTTTATTTTTTTATTTTCTGAAATTTAAATTTAACTGAGTGTCCTACATATGTTTATGTTTGCTAAATCTAGCAACCCTATTCCAGGGCCTTGGAGGAGCCCCAGAGAATGTGAAAGGTGCTCAAAGGTGAAGCATCATTAATTTCACAATCTGTCCCTGAACAGGTGCTGTTAATTGCTTCATTTCACAGATGCAGAAATTGAGGCCACGCTTAGTCTATGCTATTGCATTTGGGGAACCACACATTTAAAAGAATGTAAACTGTAAATGTTTACAGAAGTGTGTAAAAGTTGACAAAGAATATCTCAATCATCATAGGAAATAGAGTGAAAGGAATTTGAGTGGTTCTGCCAAAATAAGAAAAAAGTTAAGGAAAACTCTTGGTTACTAATTTTCCATGAATCAAAAGAATTCTAATATCTCAGAATTGAAATAAACCATGCAACTTGACAAGTCCACCCAAGCTTCAATACCAGGATGCCCTCGATGACTTCCTAGATAAAGATTATTTGTCGTATTGTAGCAGGTACTCAGCCCCCAAACTCAAGTAGGTATGCAAGAAATCTTCTTTATTCCTTAAGATAAATGAAAAAAGCGTGACTTAGCCTCATGCTTATTGCACTGGGAAGAAAATTTTTGTTATGATTACTTACAGTCTGCTCTTCTCACAAACATTTTTTGTTTGTTATTTTTTAAAATATGTATTTATGCATACAAGAACTGGGTGGGGTACAGGCCAGAGATGCAGGGGGGTGAGAGGAGTCACTAGAGTCAGAGTGGGGAGCAGAACAGGCTGATCTACTGAAATCCACTGCTAAGGGAGCAATAGAGGTGACAGGAGAGGTCTGCTGCGCCATGTGGGTCACCTCCCTGGCCGGGGATTGAACCCCCACTGCAGTGGCTGCGGATAGCTTCATAGTGCTGTGCCCTACCCCTTAAGCCACCAGGGAGGCCCTCGCAGATCTTTTTTGAATTGACAAGGTTTAAGGAGAGGAAGCCACTGCTCTTCCTCCTGTTAGAGTTCTCCCCCAATATCTGAACTTTCTGAGTCACCAGTGGTCCCTGCATGACTGGTGCTGGCCTCTCCCTAGAGCCCATGACTGGAAACCCCAACTTGGGGGCCAGCTTTCCTTGTTGCATCTACCTCCCCAACCCCCTTCCCGGGAACTCAACAGAGAGCTGCCCTGTGACCTCAAGAAGACCTCTCTCATCCCCAGACCTGGAAGGATCTCTGACCCTGCTCTTCTCAGAGATAGTCTCTCTCTTGCCTTTTCTACCATCAAGCTAGGGATGGGAGGGTAGACTGAACACAAAATTGCTAAGTTAAATTGTTCCCGAAGTATGTTTCACATTAAGAAACTCACTTCCTCTAGGATCGACCCAGCCCCTCACTGGTGGTCTGACAGTGTTTGAAGCTGAGTACTGGAGCTTCAGCTGAGCCTCGGCAGCACATGGAGAACCCAGTCTAGGAACGGTGAGGAAACTGAGTATAGAGTACAGCACCGTGATGTTGGCGGAAAACACTTGGGGGTGCTCGATGGGGGTTTGATGCTGGGCCTGGTGTTCCAGGGGCACAAACTGGTTAATGATCAGTGCTTGAAAGGCAGCGCATGGTACCATGAGGAATTTGTCAGACCTGGACTAATCCATCTGCTAAATGATAATTCTTCAAGAATTTGAAGCCCCTGAATTGTAATTTCTTCAAATAAAACATCCATTTCTATGAGAATTTGCTTTAAGACACACCTAAAATTGGTAATGTTAGTTTACAACACTAATCATATACTAACATAGTGTATGATTAAAGGGTATAAGATCTCTCAAAATGCTGCTTTATTTCTGCTGAGCAAAAGGCACTCGTCTCATCTCCCTCTTGAAATCCAGTAAAAGGAAAATGACTGCAGAAAAACAGCAGATATTTGATTTGGACACAATGAAGAAACAATGAATTTACTTGTAATTAGGCTTCAAGCTTTAAGTCTGTAGGCTTTCAAAGTGCCAGGATCTTCCTTCCATGTACCACCTTTCTTTCCTAATGCCAACTAATTATTCAATTTCGGATGCCTCTTTTCCAGGCAGCCTTCTCTAACCCCTGAGAGGTTTAGGCACTCTTTCTTTCTGGATACACACACACCCCCATCCAACTTGATGGCTGATGTTTGAGACACTGAATTACTGGAGTGTAGGTTGCCATTTTAACACAATGCCTGGTGCCCAAAGGAGTGCAGAAATACGTATTGATGGGAAAAACACATCAAGTAAATAAAAATTGGAGTGCGAGCCTGTGGGTCAGTCTGAAAACTTTCTCGGGTGTTCCTCAAAGGCCTAAGAGCTGATACGTGTACCTGTCTTTCAGAGTTCTTCATCCATCCATTCACTTATCATGTATAATGTGTAATAAGACTCCTGTCCAACGTGTCCAAACAAAAAGGGTGGAATCTTGTAAAGCCCATGGGAAAACAGAATTTTCTGAGAGTTTCTCAGACTGCTTTTTGCAGTGACCTTTCAGGTAGCCTTGTAGATAACATGTGGCCTTGAGATCTAGTCTGCATATGTGGGAAGTGATAAATAATATGTAATCTTCACGTATAGTTGGCAAACATGAACATATATTTCTGTAAACTAGGCCTAATCTTGGTCCTGTGCTGGTTTTGTCCAGAAGCCCTATCGAAGCTATTGAGAATATGTCTCCTCCGGGGGACCCTCTCCTGGCCACTCACCCCCAGGCCACTGCTGGGCTGAAGCCCATGAGGGCAACTGCTGTTGCTACCGCTGCTGTTGCTACCGCTACCTTTGCTCCTGCCGCTGCCAGGACAGAGGGGCCCGGAGGAGCCCAGGTGGCTAAAAGACCCAAGCCTGACCATACCAGGCCACCAAGAGACTCCTGAGCAGAACCACTAGGCCTGGCTGATCCTGCTAGGCCATCCAGACAGATAATGCTGTTGCTAACTGTAATTCTCTGCTGCCTCATCATAAGACTTGTCTCTGCTCTCTGCATATGTGCTTCGTGACCTGCTTTCTCATTTGCCACCACTGAGAAAGGGGCAAGCTTATAGCTGAGTTCCTCCAAGTTGCAATATCTAGTGACAGAGTAGTAAAACTTATTAGGGGCTATACACAAACGCTCATTGAATTCCAATCATCGGTGAAAGAATTTCATCAGTGTTGGTCTAGGGCTTAGAATAATGGGTTGTAATAGAAACTGAAAAGCAGGGGTGGGGGTTGGTTTCAAAGGAGAGCTCATATCACAGGAACAAAGGCTATGATGCCAACATAGGCCAAGATGACAACACGGGGAATGGGCTGAGCTTGCCAAGTACTTCTGGTCCCCTCTGTGCTTCTGCATAAGGCAGGCAGGGACCCCATTGCTCACTCTCATGATGAGGTAGCAAGAGCCACAGAGTGTGAGAAAAATCCCAGAAGCATTCTGAGATACACAGAGTCTGAGGGGCATAGAGATAAAGGAAACAGCATTCTAGAGACAAGAATAAATGAACCCACAATGAAAGGATCATTTTTACTAATCTCTTAGTAGGTTTTGTTTCCAGAATTGAAACCGCTGCTTAAAGGCAGAATGAGTCCAGATTTGCCAGAGTCATGGAGAGTGTCCAAGCCTTCTAAACCCTCTCCTGCCACACCCAGGAAATAAATTTTAGGAGGAAAATTTTATTTGGAGTAATTGTGTATTTTCATCTCTCTTACCTAACCTATCACAAATGCTTGTGCTAAAATAACATTGGAATGTGTGTTAAGAACAAAACAAATATTGTTTAAAAATTCCAATTAGGCAAATATCTTCCTTTTTTAATTTCCTGAGGCTTTTCTGTAAAAAGCAAATGAAACCTATTTAAGGTAGGCCCTGAATGACTGTTCCTCAATTCCACTGGGGGCTTTTACTCTTGGCTGTGACTAGCAAAGTAGATTCAGAGTAAAAGGGCCTATGGGGGTGACTGCCATTTACCCCCATGTTTTCATAAATGGAAGCAGCCAGGCAAAGAGCACAGCTGTCGCCATTTTCCAAACAGGCTTTGGGGTGGGGGCTACTTGAGCCAGGGCCAATGTAACAAGCAGGATTCCGCACACAGCAAATCTAAAATTTTGTTAGCGACAATCTGATCTGTTCAGGCAGGTTCAATATCTTGTGCATATGTATAAAGACAGATTTGTTCTCTCATCCTGCGGTGGCCCTGGCTGCTTCTCAGCTCTAAAACTAGCCTGTCATGTGCCTGCTCTTCCCTGATATTTGAAATGGTCAATGACTAAAAGAAGATTGAAGCACACCAGATATGAAATGAAAGATTCACCAGATAGATGAGAACAGAAGATTTGCCTGGACCAGAGATCTGAAAAGGTTTGTTTAGTCTCTCTCCCACGTGCCTCTTTGGGCTGCAGATTCCAATTGGAGTGGAAATGCCAGGTTGCTCTGAGAGACAAGGTTGTCCTTGTAATGTGTCTTGGCCAATTGGAAATTGGCAGCATTCATGTTCTCTTGAGAACTTCTTCTTGCCAAGCTTCTAGGATATTTCCCAAGACTGTGTGGACCGGCCAAGTCGCTAAGCACACAAACTTTTCATAGCTCAATCCAGAGTTTGTAGAACTCTGAGTTGTTAGCAAAGTAGAAAAAAAAAAAACATGCATGTCACTCAGCCCCACTCAGAGTCTTCTAAATGTCACCATCATGGTCTTCCAAAAAGTGAAAAATAATACAAATCTGCTCTAAAATAAGACTAATTAAGAGACACACCTAAATTTAGAGGGAAAACAAAAACACAGATGAAACTACTTTTAACAAAAATTCAATTATAGTCTTTATAAGAAGTTAACCTTTTGTGCAGGATCAGTTATAACATCATTAACTTTATCCAAAGAAACACATTTATCCTGGGCACAGAATAGAAAAGGTCAGGAACTAGGTTCCCAAACATTAAAAGAGAAAGATATATCTCTAAATTACTAGGTGAAGTCAACCTTTCAGAAAACATTTTGTATTCATTAAGAACCTTTTTACTGTAGGGAGAAAATGACAAAAGCTTTGGCTAAGGACCAGTGGTGGGAGTTATGTGAATGCCCACTTCACTCGATCCCTTCTAAAATTATGGTGTTGATTCGTGTGTAATTAAAATCATCCTCGAAAAATATTCTACAGCCTGTGATGGGGGTCATTAAATAAATTAGACTAATTATAATTTTACAAATGCAATTGTAAATTAAATAAAGTATCACAAACAAACCCAATCACAGCTGTTTGGAAGAGTTTGTCGCTTAAAAACTTCACTTATCACAAAATAATATAATTAGGCAATTACCAAATGACAACTGAGGGATGATTATAGCAGTCAAAGCAAAAGTGTAGAAGTCTTAAACTCCCAGAAAAGTCACTCACAGACACATCACAGTAAGCCAAAGGGGGTATTTCTTAACCTAATTGTGCCTGACTTTCTGGTCAGCATTATGTAAACCATAGTTTTTCCCAACTGGTGCCTAAATTCACAAGAAACATGGTCACTGAGCATATTAGCTCAACACCCAGGGCTCACAACACTTTTAATGTCCTATGAAGATGCTTTCAGTTACTCTAAAGGCATAAAACACACATTTTTAAGTCAAAGGAAATGTTTAATATTAAGATTGTCATCCCAATACCATGGCAGTCATAACATAATTTTCACTCTTATTTTTAATGGAGGAAAGGACCCACAAAGTCAGGAGAACCTCGAACCCTTGATTTCATGATGAGGCCCTGCCTAGACCCCCTTCCACAGGAACAGGAGTTGAGTAAGCTGCATTGGGGAAAGGCCATCTGGATGTTGGGTAAAAGCTAGGGAGGGCACAGACTGCATAGGAAGGTTTAAGATGGAGTATGTTCACAGGGCCAAAAAGGTGGCTAAGCTGAGGTTGTAAGCCATCTGTAAGGAACTGTCTCCCAAAGGTGGCACTGAGAGTATATAAATAAAGTCAACAGCTCTTTCTCCACTGCTGTATGCCAAAGTCTAGGTATGACAATTTTAACAGGTCTCAATATTTGAAGACATATTGATGATTCCAGAGTACGGTATGGAAACTAGTAGCAGAAACAAGAAAGAGCTGTTGTTACCATTCAAGTACTAGCCAGGCCATTGTTCCAGTATTAATTTCTCAATGATATGCTTATTTCCTTAATATCTGTCTCTACCCATCTGTTCTGCGGACAACCTAGATGTGGCTACAGCTTGTATCTCGATTTAAGGTTTTACTCCTTTGCTAACCAATACTATGTCTTTGAGAGTGTTCTTTACCTTCTTGAAACTTCAGTTGGCTGACGTATAACTTGAATAATTGTTCATCAGGTGGTCATGAGGATGAAATGGGATCACGTGTACTATGTGCTAAGCCCAGGGAGTGTTTGATGGCTAGAGTCTAAAGAAAGAAAACTTCCTTTTGTGTCTACTGTATATTACTTAGCAAAGGACCACACTTTACAGTATTTTTTACTGATGCTGCTGGAATAAACCTCTAAATATTTGCAATAAAATCAATTTGCACACAACCCTTAACTAAAGGCATTTCTAAGTTCAGGGCTAAAGACAAATGGAAGCCAACAGCTGCTTGGTGACATTTTCATTCCAATACTACAGCATCACTGGAGATATAGAGATGGTGAGAGTAGGGTTTGTTGTTGGCAGATGTTTTACGAAATAGTTAGGATGAGAGTGGTAGGAAAATAAAAGGAGGTGGAAGACCCAGTGGTCTCATTAGCTGCCTCCAATAGAGGCAGATTCCTTGAGCCCATGTTCTACAGAGGATGTGAGTCTGGGGCCAGAACTGGGCAGCAGAGCATACCTGAGGTTTGTGCCAAGAACACACCTTCTCAGTTCTTCTACTATGAAGTCCTCAGCTGACTTCCAGGTAGGTAACAAAACACACGTTTTAAAATATTTGATTTGAAGAGGTGATAAATGCTTAGTAGTTGGGGAAGTCTCAGCCCAGATCTTCCTAGAGGTTAAAATGCTCACCCCACTGCCATCAAAATTTTCCCCTGTCATGGTGCCTTCAGACTCACACAGATAATCATTTTCCTCTCTTTCTCCTATTCTTCCTGACCACCTCTTACTCTTCCTTTAATTTCTTTTTTTTAATTTATTTTTATACAGAAGAACAGGGCTGTAGGCCAGAAGTGGGGAGGGGTGAGAGGACTCCCCAGAGACAGAGTGGGGAGGACAATGTATCTACTGAAATGCACTGCCAAAGGGAGCAGCAGGCAAGACAGGAGAGGTCTGCTGGCTCATGTGAGTTAGCTGTCTGTCTAGGATCGAACTCAAGGCATAGCAGTGATAGCTATGACTTAGCTGAGACTTAACCCCTAGACCACCAGGGAGGCCCCTTCCTTTAATTTTTCATCTTCAATAAATTCATTTAGATGCATTAATATATTTAAGCATCTATTATTTTATAATTTATAATATTATGAATTTCTTTGACAGGCAGAAAAAAAAAAGGATACTCTGTATTTTTGAAACAAGGTTTTAATCCTCTCTCCAAAAAGATATTTGAGACCCTAACCTAAAAGCCTGGAAGTCATCCAAGGGGAGCATCCTCTGTTGCTAGCTAAAATTTAGGAGCAGAGAAAGGGAAGGGAGACTTGGACTTGAAAGCATTCAGTCATTCATGACAGATGAACAGACTCAGAAGAGTGAGGCTCTGGTAGATCCAGATGGCACAGGGGACCTGTGAACGAATACATTGCTTCCCTACTCAGTTCTGGACAGATCAATCAACCTCGCAGTATTTGTCTGATTATAGTGTAAGAAACAGCGGCCCATCACACACACACCCCAACCTTCTCAGCTGGGACTGAACGGAAATCTGCTGCAAACCAGAGTTCCAGGACACTGAGATGGGACCTGGAAGCAAATAGGACACATCAAACTAAAAGGCTTTTGTACAGCAAAATGAAACCACCATAAGAACAAAATGGTAACCTATGGACTGGGAGAAGATAGTTGCACAGCATATATCTGACAAGGGATTAATTTCAAAAATACATAAAGAACTTATATAACTCAACAAGAGCAATGGAAACAACACAATCCAAAAAATGGGAAGAACTAAATAGACACTTTTTGAAAGAAGACTTTCAGATTGGCTTAAAAACGCATAAAAAATACTCAATATCACTTATTTTAGGGAAAAATGAAATCAAAATCACAATGAGATATCACTTCATGCTATGAGTGACCTAGATCAAAAAGGCAGCAGACAATAAATGTTGGTGAGGGTGTGGAGAAGGGATACTTATCTACTGTTGGTGGGAATATACTTTGGCAGACTATATGGAAATGTTATGGAGATTACTAAAAAAAATAAAATAAAATAGAAGTAGAATATACTATATGACCCAATAATATCACTGTTAGGTATTTACCCAAAGAAACTCCAGTATGAAAAGATTTATGTGCTAGGTTCCTATTGGCATTATTTACAATAGTCAAAACATGCCCTTTGACAGATGACTGGATAAGGAATTTGTGGGATATATATACTCAATGGAATGCTACTCAGTGATTTAAAAAAACAATAATAATATATTTTGGAACAAAAATGGATAGATATTTAGGTGCTTATTCTAAGTGAAATAAGCCAGTAGTTGAAAAACACTTAGTGGAAGGTTTTACTCATTTGATGAATATAAATGTCCAAAGAAAACAAACTGGCAAAGCACAGAATTATCACCCTTATTATCTGTGATACATATACTGTTTGCCAAAGAGGTTAGGGGGGTATAGGAGGGAATAGAGAGGAAAGAGGATTGGGTATTGGCACTGGAGGTTTGGTGGAGAATGAGGGGAGCATGTGAACATAGGTAGGTGTGAAGTTGTACTCTCCAAATTATACACTAATATAAATGAGCAGAAAATCAGTACAATTTGAGAAAAAAAATAAAAACTTTAATTAAAAAAATGGCACCATCAACTCTATAGTCCTGTATCTGTTGGCCCCATACCATGTTTAGATAGGAAATGTTCTCTTCCCTATGGATTATATTAAACAAATATAATAATGTGAACTCCAGGCATTGTAAGTCACATCTTAGTTAATTTTAAATTCTTCCACTTAATGTAAAAATTATGGTAAATCTATTTGTTTCAGGAAGTATTGTACAATTAGTCCATGTGTCTATTTGAACTCTTTAGATTAAGTCAATTAGGTCCTAACAATTTGCATTATTATTTTAGCTATAGACAGGGGATTGAATTTTATCAGTTTCTTGTCTAATAGCTAAAAAATACATGAACTTATTAGACTTAGAGTCAAAACTTTCTCTCACCCTCTTCTGCCTTTATCATCTCCCCAGTCTTTCCCAGCTACTGAATAAAAATCACTTTCCAAAGCACAAATGGGTGTATCTTCATCACTACTCCAGTAATACTTTTCTTTTGGCAAGTTCATAATCTTTTTTAGTTAATGTATGTTCCAGATAGTTAGCCCATAAATTCATTACTTTATTCTAATCGTATTCAAGGAATCCTCCTTTCAATCATCATAATACAGAATTTGTGCCTTAGATAAGAATCTTCATGCTTCTCTGACCACTCACCTCATTTGTAGATAAAGACTCCTGAGCTCTTATTTTGCTTTAAAACTAACTAGAAATATACTTGATAACCTAATTTATATAAGCCCTCTCTATCTGGTAGAAAGTTCCACAACATACAGTCATGTTATATTAAGGAATAGCAGTTCTATCAGGATATGCCAGCTATTTCCCCAAGTCATTGAATTCTGTTTGGCCTTTCCTCTCACCTACAAGTCTCTTTAAATACTTGCTCTTGAAGTACATCCTCATCCTTGTCCTTTTTTTTCTTTCACACATTGCCAAACCCGACCTTCTTCTCTGTCTTTTCTATTTCTCCCAGAGCAACTCCTGTAAGGTTTCCCAGATCTCTAGTCTACACCTTATTTTAGGTTGCCTCCCTATGTTTGGAAAAATCTCCCACCCCAAGTACCCTCCTTTTTCAGCTTCAACTAACCTCTGAGGACCCATCTCTGCCCAGCGCCTTATTATGCTGATTTTCCTGTGAGCAGCATTCTCCAGGCCTCATCCCCATGAATGCTGTCCTGACCAAATCAAAGAGCCAGCACTTTAGGAGAAAGACACTCTGTTTCCATTTCTTCTAAAGTACAGTGCTAGGCTCTAAAAATAATATCTCCTTTCAAAATAATATTCCTGAACTCAGTGTCAGAGTTATCACCCAAGCCGTGGCCAGATCTGCCAAGTCAGCTCCCATTGTTCCTTCAGGTATTTTTTCAAGTTTTCTAGAATTTCTAGGGCCAAAAGTCCCCCAGAAGGTGAAAAGGAAGGAGAGGGATTGCTTATAATAAAGGGATAAGAAAATCCATCGTGCACATTGTATGGGTCATTTTGTGCTAGCAGCAAGAGGACTGACTTTTCTTAAGATATAGAAATGAAAAATGGCTGATTTAATAAATGTTCTGAAACTTCACTGGTCTTATCTCCCATCCCTTTTCTCTTCAGAGATATTTCGTAGGGAGTTCACACAATACTAACAATCCATCATCAGTTTGATGCTGTAAGAGTTTATCTTTAAGAAGAATAATTACTCCAATTATTCCCGAAATTTCTGAACACTATAGTATATGCACAAAGCCAAAAATGGTCATTTCATGAGTGTGTGCGTGTGTATGCGTGTGTGTGCACACATAATCATATATAAATTTATCATAAGGAGAATATTCCCAACTTCATTTTCATTCTGCTTTTATTCAGAAAGAAAAAGGTCTCTACATTTTCTGAAGTTGTCTATAGTATTTTGTTTTTATGGAAACATTAGAAAGAGGGAGCCAATTATGCAAGACTCCATTTAGTTTTGATTGCCTTAAAATACAAACTGCTGAGGTTTTATAGACTCACACTAAAGAAAGAAAAATATGTACCACCTAATTCCAGATATCTTGTGACTTATGAACCACTAGACATAAAATCATTGAATCTCCAGGGCAAGAAAGAACGTAAAGAAACAAGGAATCAAGCCAGTCAATAATGAAGATCAAAAATAAAAAAATGTTCATTTCCAAATAAGCCTTTTTTGAAGTTTCATATTTGCCTTTTCTAATTTGCTTTGGGTCTATGTACATCTGGGCAGAATCTTCCTGTTATTTATTTGTACAGATTTCCCTTCCCCAGTTAATATTTAAGGTATATTATTTACCAGGCAATGGTAGAACTTCATAAAAAAAAAAATTTAAAACAGGTATGTTATTTATTTGCTTAAACAAAGGTCATACACTCAGGCAAGAGTGAGTCAAACCGACAATCTATTGCATTGCCCGGCTCCAAAGCACCAGGCACTCATGCGGCATCAGGTGTAAATGGTGGACAGCGAAGCATGACTAAGTGGAGCTGGAAACCCCAGTGCTACTACCACACAGTTTAAGTCAACATGCAAAGTGCCCCTCGACAGACCAATAAAAACAGAGACACCTGTAACTCTACTGGAGGGCACAGGACTCTAGGCAACGAGCAAATGTACATCTGCAAGTCAAATTTTGGGTCATAGGTTTCCAGTTTATGATATCCTTCTAGAATTTTTTAAAGATTTATTTATGCATACAAGAACTGGGCTACAGGCCAGAGGTGAAGGGGGGAGTGAGAGGATTCGTCAGAGACAGAGCGGAGAGCAGAACAGGCCGATCTACTGAAACACACTGCTGAGGGGAGCAGCGGGCGAGGCAGGAGAGGTCTGCTGCACCGTGTGGGTCACCTTCCGGGCCGGGGATCAAACTTGTGCCTCAGTGGCTAGGGATAGCTTCACAGTGCTGCGACTTAACCCCTTACGCCATCAGGGAGGCCCCTCATTCTAGCATTGTTTCAAGGAAGCATTTATCTATGGAAAACTGGATTGTAGTTCCTGTTTTATTAAGCTATTTCACTTGAGTTTCATGTTATTTGGGGGGATGTTTTATATTTTCATTGACTTTTAATGATCTGATTTTAGAGAAGATTTTCAACATCAGTATAACCACAAAGTCTACCGTGTACCACAAAAAAAGGAATCACTACTTATATTTTCTAGTACAATAGCTTTTGTCTCATTATTCACTCTGTAGGCATGTCCTCCTGTATTCACACATGCTTCCGTCACTTCTCATGCCTTTCTTTATATGTCAGCTCCCTATAGAAGCCTCCTCTGGCCACCCTGTTGAGAATTACAGCTCTCTAGCTTCCACAAACCCCTCCTTTGATTTATTTTTCTCTTTTACACTTGTCATTTTCTAACATATGTATGTTATATATTCATATATTTTTCTTATCCTCCCACTTTGATGTAAGCTCCAAGAGGGCTGAGATGTTTGTTCACTACTCTTTATTTGTTCACTGCTATTTCCCTAGCATCTAGGATGTATCTCCCAGGTACTAGGAACTCAACAGATACTTGGTGACTGAATGTACAGAGATGAATCTTAAATGGTTGCTAGCAATTAGAAACCACCAAAGATGTCTGCATTGAGTCTAAAGAAAAAAATAACAAGCAACAAGTCTGTCAAAACCTTGCTCTGTATCTTTGCAATAGAAATGGCATTTCAGGGGCACTGTTAAAGAACAAAATGTCAAAAAAATTACCATGACTTATTCCTTCACCCCACAATAATTCTATCTATGCTTACCTCTGACTTGATAATTTCAAGTCAGCTTGGCATTATGGAAAATGTAAGGACATTGGAGAAAAAAAAAGTTAAAACTCGCATGCCAACAGTGAATGTCAATTTCATCTACAAAATGCAATCTATAATTGAAATTCTCTTTTATGGGTTGTAAGGATTAATAATAATTAATATATAAAAAAATTTAGAAGATACTAGGTATTTATAAACTCCTACCTTGTTTTAATAATTAATTAGGAAAGGCTGATCACTTTCAGTCTCTTAACTGCCTATCGTTTCATAGTCTATTCACTGAAATTCTTGCTAATGTTATGGATAGAAATTATCAACCAACATTTGACTAACATGCTCAGCAATAAAATCTGCCTGCTCTACAATTCTTTCTTCTATGTATCATTAATTTTTCTATGATTCAGGCTTTCAAATCCTGCACTCATCTCTGACTATTCCATCAACTCTCAACTTCTTTTAGGTCCCTAAAAAAAGGACTATTTCATTTAATTAAAATGTACTTTTTTAATTCTTTACTTCCCTTATAAATCAAGATTAGAAAATTAAATTCAAGAACAAAAAAGAATGGGATAACCACATCCCACTCCAAATTGCCCATATAATTTCTGCATTTTAAGCAAGGTAGACTAATCCAGTGGTTCTCATTTGTTGGTCTCAGAACATTCTTTTGCTCTTAAGATTGTTAAAGACTCCCAAAGAGTATTGATTTAGGTGGATTGTGTCTATCAATATTTATCAGAACTTTAAAAAGATTTTTTAAGCACCAGAATAAATACAGACATATTCCATTATGATCAGAACAATGACACACTCACACATCATACAGCATCTGGAAAGCTCTGCTATAAAATCATGAGAGAATGAGAATGAAAAAGGTATATAACATCTTAGTGTTATTATGAGAATTGTTTTCATCTAGCAATCCTTACAAAAAGATCTTCCGAACGCCCAAGGATACCTGCTCCATACTTTGAGAACCACTGGCCTACTCTTCACTTAGTAACAAACTCCAAATTCTCAATGACTTAATACAACGGAGATAAATTTTTGCTCACATAAACTCCATTGTTGCCTGGATAACTATACCATCTGTGAATGGCTATATGTCAACTGGGGAGAAGACAGAAGAGGCAGCTAGCTGGATCCTAACTGATGATCCAGACACAAACACGTCCCTTCCACTCACAGGTCATGGGTCAAGAAAAGTCATGTGGTTCCAATCTGCTAGCCAATTGAACATACACTGTACTTTATTTTTAATTGGATTATTTTTAATTGAGGTAACATTAATTTATAACACTGTATATGTTTTAGAGCTATAGGTTCACACCTTTTCAAAAGTACATTATCACACTACACCTACCACCAAAGCATCAATAATCCTCCCCTACAATCACTGGATATGATCTCTTAGCTCCCTGTCCCCTCTTCCACTAAGGTAGGCAATTCTGAAGTCAGATTTCAAGGGTTTGTTTCAGTTTGTTTTTTATCTGTTCTTTTTGTTTTGTTTCCTTATTTTCCACATGCAAGTGAAATCATCTGGTTATTATTTTTGGATGGACACAGGTTTTTTCCACTTTCCTATTGCAAATATATGCTACAATGAATATGAGAGTGTATGCAGCCTTTGAAATGGTGTTTTTATTTTCTCCAGGTAGATACCTATAAGTAAAATTGCTTCATAATATGGTAGATCTCTTTTTGATGTTTTAAGGAAACTCCATATTGTTTTCCATAAGGGTTGAATTAGTCTACCTTTCCACAAACAGTATATGACAGTTCCTTTTTCTTCAAATCCTCATTAATAATCATTGTTTCTGGTCTACTTTCTACTGGTCATTCTTACAGATGTAAGACATGTCATTATGGTCTTGATTTGTCTATCTCTGATAAGTGATGCTGAGCATTTTCTCACGAGTCTATATGACTTCTTTAGAGTAGTGTTTATTTATCTTTTCTGCCCATTTTTTGATTGGGTTGTTTTTCTTGTCATTGAGTTGCATGTACTCTTTGTAGATCTTGGATGTTAACTGAAGAGGGTACCATTCATCCCTCAGCCTCATAGTAGCACCTCATGAGACTTTTTTTCCCTTGAGAAAATCCTTCATCGTCATAAGTAATGATGTTTCAATAGGTTAATTTATCTCCTAAACAGGGTAAGAGACATGTGATTTTAACTGCAACAATCCCACACCATCAATGCCACTTGACAAATCAAAATACTGGTAAAAATTGCCTTTACTAAATCCCATTCATTATTTAAACTGCTTTCTTTGAGAGGTCAAAGTATATAAAGTGTGCAGGCTACTGGATTCTAGAACCACCTCCATGTAGAGGAAGTAATGTCACCTCTCTATACTATTTTCCCCATTTCCATATGTCATGGGGCATGTGGAATTCAAAAGGGGAATAAGGCAGACCTATGCTTGGATCCCAGCAATGACTCTGTTTCTATGACCTGGGGCAAGGAATTTAAATTTGTCAACCTATTTAGTAGTAGTAGTAGTAGTAAAACAGAAACAGGAAGATTATTTAAATGTTAAAGGGACATGATACATGTGAAACACTCTTGAAAGTACATGCACCAGGTACTTGTTCCCCAGCCCTACCTATTGCACCTGTCTATTCTCTTCCTGGGTACTCCAGAGTTACAAGACCTGTGTACATACAAAACTGAAATCATTTCATTTTAGTTTTTTACTCAAAGGATCTGCACTCACTCATCAGAGCATGAATCTTGACAAATACCAGGAAAACCTACTCATGCACAGCTATTATATAACATGCATGCTTTATTTTATATCAAGTTTTATTCTTTTATACTTTTCAAACAAATTAAAACACACATCAAGGCAGTATTTTTCTAAATGCATAACATTTAGACTGATTTGCTTAAATTGTCTGCTTTCTTTATTTGTAAAACAAATATAGACTCTATAAATACAGTGTTTTAAAAGAAGCTAAATGTCAAGAATTGGTGTAAACTTCTTGTAGAGTTTTTCCTTAGTATGTGTCAAAAGTCTAAGTTACTACAGGGGAAATCTGTCCCAACTAAAGAAAATAATCATAAATATGGAAAAGGCTTTATATACAAAGATGGCCAACATGGGACTATTTAAAGTAGTTTAAATATTGATGTAATCTAAATTATCCAAAATTGGGAACTAGATATGTAAATTAAGATAAATCCCAATTATGGTATTTTATGATGTATATGAAGATTTATAATGATATGGTATATAATTTAGGAACACATTCAACTGCAAATAAGAGGAAAACCTGATCAACAGTAACTTTAAGAAAAAGAGGTTTGTTCTTTTTACATAACAAGAAGCCAGGGCACTGGTGGTTGCTGTTTTTTTAGTGCAGCTGCTCAGTAATAACTACAAAATCAGGATCTTTCTGTGGCTCATTCTGTTACTGACAACCCCAAGGTTTTTAGCCTGATGCTCACTGTTTCATAGTAGCAAGAGAACGGCTGTGGCTTCAACTATCACATCTGCTTTCAGGGTAGGGGCAAGAAGGAAGTTGTGCTCAGGGAGGTGTCTTGGGTTTGTAGCTCTCACTGAACATCCTTCCTGGCAGACGCTATCCTTATTCCCTTTGTGCCCCAGTGGATTCTGAGCGACTTCTTATAGCCAACATTAGCTTTCTGGGAGGTTGAGTAAGTGATTGTTGGACTTTCCCCACCTCTCTGGTAGAAGCAATAATGGCAGAAGGAAGTAGCTGGTAAGTATTAAGGAAGGGAATGACTGAATATGGCTGGGAGGGAGGATGCAGCAGGTGAAAATGGCTGAAGCAGACATACTGAAAGGAGGCAAAGTGGTGGAGAGGATGACATCACAAGCCTGTCCCAGCAGTGTGGTCAATATCGCTTTCTCCCCAAAATTAGGGGTTAATGAGCAGACTTCCTGGAAGGAATCTTTGAATGCATGTTAACCAATGATATTGATGGGGGTCTGTTACCAGTGCCAAGGAAGCTCTTTGTTTTTGTAGCATTTTCATTTAAATGTCTCATTATATTGAATCTCTCCAGTCTGAGGTCTTCTCTGAGTGAAATTGATTTAATATGGTGGTTAGGAATAGGCATTAGACTCAGATGGATCAAATTCTATCTTAGCCACTTCCTAGCTTTATAACCCGGGGCAAGTTATTTAACTTATGTTTGGTTTCCTCATCTTTAAAATAACAATCATAGCAGTTATTAGTATTAGTGTGTTATATTAATAACTACTTCACTCTTGTGTTCTGAGGAAATATAAGATTTGAGAATGCAAAGCAAGTAGTCACATATTGCAATGCGTCAACTGATCTTATTCGAGACAGATTTGAATTTATGAGATGTCAGAGAAAAAGAGTAATCTAAGCAGAAAAATGATACCAGCAAATAGTGATAATAATAGCTAACACTTTTCAGGTTATAGGGTGTTTCAGAAAGTGTTGACTTGTGCCACTTCACTGAATTCCCACAATGGGTGCAGTGTAACGTTATTAAGGATCAGTCAGGCTTTGCTGTGGTAACAATAAGTCCCAAATCTCACTGGTTTATTTCTCACTCAAACAAAGGCAAGTGTTAACTATGACCTCCTCACAGCAGTACCCAGTCACTCTGAACCTAGCTCCTATACTTAGTGCTGTATTTTACATCTGTACAACATGCAGATGTTCTTCACACCATTCCAGACAATCGAGTAATATGTTTGAATCATCTTGAGTCATCATGTTTATATCTTACCTCCTTCATTAACACCTCCCTCAAAACACACACCTCAGGAAGAGTCTCCTTCCTGAGGGTACACTTCCTTTTTTTAATTTATTATAATTAATTAACTTTATTATTTTATAGCATTATAATTTTTATTGATGTATATAACATTATTTTGTGTCAGATATATGATATGATTCAATATTTGTAAATATAGGGAAGTGATCACCACGATAAGTAGCATAACATCTATCACCAAACATAATTGCAATTTTTTTCTTGTGATAAAGATTATTTTTAAAATGCTTATTTATTTATACATACAAGTGCTGGGGTACAGACCAGAGTTGTAGGAGGTGAGAGGATTCACCAGAGACAGAGTGTGGGGCAGAACAGGCAGACAGACCAAAATACACCGCTGAGGGGAGCAGCAGGCTAGGCAGGAGAGGTTTGCTGCACCATGTGGGTCCCCTCCCTGGCTGGGGCTTGAACTCATGCTGCAGTGCTGCAGATGCTTCACAGTGCAGGGGCTCAACCCGCTATGCCACCAGGGAGGCCCTTGTAATAAAGGTTTTTAAGGTCTACCCTCTTAGCAAATTCTAAATATGCAGTAGAGCAGTATTAACTATAATTACCATGCTCTAGAGATATAATATCACTGTGACTTTGTATTTTCTATCTAAATGTTTTTATTTTGACCCACTTCATCCACTGTACCCACTCACCTACATCTCTGGTAACCATCAATCTCTCTTGGTATCTATAAACAATCCCTTGCTGTTTTTATTTAGATTTTATACACACACACACACACATATCTATGTGTGCATATACGAGAGATCATAAGGTATTTCTCTTTCTCTGTCTTATTTTATTTAGCATGATCCATCCATGTGTTCGCAAAAGTAAAAGTTTCATTATTTTTTATGAAGAAATAATATCCCTCTGTATATAGAGAGAGGAAATATTTTCAGCATTTCCAACTGAGTAAAGGCTAGATGTGATCTCAGCAGAGAGGTCTTTATTATATTTAAGCATAGTCACATTATGCCCACTTGATGAGTGTTATCATAAATTAATGTCAAATTCTATCAAATGCTTTTTCTGTATTTTTGGATGATCATGTTTATATCCCTTTATAAACATGGTGTAGCTTATTGCATGGGCTGCAATGATTCTTGCATACCTGGAACAAATCCCCCTTGATTCTGGTGTGTGGTTCTCTTGTAATGTGCTGAATTAAATTTGCTGAATTTGCTTGAGAAGTTTTGCATTTATGTTCATCAGAGATGGTAAGCTGTCATTTTCCTGTAGTATGCTTCTCTGGTTGTGGTGTCAGCGTAAAATGAATTTAGAAATTTTCCCTTTCTGATCTTTGAAAGAACTTGAGAAGGGTTGTTATTAATTATTCTTTGAATGTTTGATAGATTTCAGCCGTGGAGTCACAGGTCCTATATTTTTGTTTGTGCATAATTCGTTTGGCTGTTGTGCTTTCTCCTGAGAGCCGAAAATGATAAATTCGTTTTTTAACGAATACAATAGTTACCTTAGCTGTTGACTTTAATATACTTCAAATTTTCTGTTACTACACGGCATTTTATTTTATTTTTTGCACAATTCAAGTTTTATTTTTTTATTATTTACATATTTTTAATATATTTTTTCAATTTACATATATTTGACATCAATTGTAACCCCCATGTATTCCCCATCACCATCTCACCAGTGCACCATCACCTCAGTCCCCCGTGCTGCTCCCATCTGCCCTCCACCCTTCCCCTCTTCCCTCCCCATCAAGTGTCCCCAGTTTGTCTTTGTCTTTTCATTTTTGGTTTTTGTTTCTTTCTTGTTGTTATTATTATTGTTGTTGTTTCTACACGGTATTTTAAAGCACAGGAGAAGAAGGAACCTGGAGAATGCTTAGCCTTCAAAAGTTTCTACCTGGACAAGTTCACGCCCATCTGCACAGAGAAGGGGGATGGGGTGTCCTCCCTCTATGTGTACAGAAGGGAAGGCAACTGGAGCCGTGGTGAGCAGTGTTAATAGCCACCAGGGAGAGAGCCAACTTGAAAGTAATCGAGATGAGATTGTACACAGTAGGTGTGGGTATGAAAATAAGAGAACCTCTGACCTAAGGCCCGTCAAGGCCCATAGTTGAGCCCATGGCCTTGTTTTTATCATTTAACCATTTTATTAGTTTCACCAAAGTTTATCCCAATAACAAGGGAGCTCACCAAAAATACAAATTCTCTGTGACCAACTTTAACACAATTCCATCACATTATAAAAATAAAGATTGTGTGCCTTTCCCTTTTCAAATTCCTAGGAACCTAATAGTCTCCAAAAATAATTGCCAGTCAGCCTGCCACTACCTCCACTCTCCTTTGTGCTCTGCAGTAATTTTCTCACCCTGGATATTCTGAAACACATTGCTTCTCCGTGCTACCATTCCTCATTGACTATCATTACCTTAAGTATTCTTTTTGCAATTACCGTTGTCACCAAGCCTAGCTCACAAGACAGACCAAGACTTCCTTCCTTTTTCTGTAATTTCCCATTTGCTCTTTTTCCCTGTTAAGAAGCCAGTCCATCTTTTCTATTTGCCACCTTTTTTTCTTTCTTACATATTTCAGATATTATATTTTTCTCTGCTGTGGCTTTTCCCCCTTTACCTAGATCTAGCTTATGGACTTGCCTTTACTAACTTTGTCCTTACTTGTCTTGCTACCTGCCCTTCCACTTTTTTTATGAGTATCTTTTCTATAGTACACTTTCCATCTTCATTTTTTAAGCATCTGTCCTATGTATGTTTCTATTAAAATTTTTTTACCATAAAGTTATTAAAATCTGTATCACTTAGCTTTGTCATTTTACAGCCACCCTGTCAGAGACTTTTGGATATAACAATATAATAGAAAATTATTCTGATACATACAATGAAAAACAGAGCAGGAGATAGTAACAAGTGGAAAACTGACACAAAACATAAAAATATATTACAAAAGGCTGGACAAAGTGAACAGAAGAATGAAACCATCAGTTAATGAATTATTTCAAATATGTGATTGGTCAAATCATTCTGGTAGGGAGGGGAGGAAGGAGGAGGAGAGGGAAGGAGGAAGGGAAAGAGGAAGGGAGGGAGGATTCAATGCTTTTTATCTCTTGGTGTCATTTTGTTCCTAAATTAGTTCTCATTTTATCCTCAGGTTTATTAGTTTATTTGTTATATATTTACTGTAAATAAAACTTACTCTCCATTTGCACAGAGCCCACAGACCCCGGGTTTGAACTTGGCTCCCACTTTCATGCAGGCAATTACATTCACATTCATTCAACGAAATTTCCACTGATTTCTCGCTAGGAAAGCTTACAGACTCCAAGAACTACACTTCTCATTGGGCTCCAATCACTTCCCTATTTAGGGAGACATGAGGTCCAGGTTGGTGGGGGGCAGGGTAGAGCTTCTTGGTCCCCCCATCCCCTCTTGCCATCTGGCGAGGAGGTTGGCCAATACAGAAGACCGTTATAGCTCCTTTCAACAGTAGAAGAAGAATCAGTTAACCCACACCGCTGGGGTTTCTGGAAGACTTTCACATAATGTGATAGGAGAAAAATAGGTTTGAGGAGTGTGTATGAAACATACTAAGTGTATATGAAATACACTAAGAGAGGAAACAGTGGGGAGAAAGAATGACTTCAGAATGACATTGACAAACTTTTCTCTTCGCCATATTACTAAGAAACTAAAAACAAACTTGAAATATATATAATCATGTTTGATTTCTGTGTTGTATTTCCTCAAACAAGCTAAGCAAAACTGTGAATTTTAACCTTCTTCCAGGAGAACAGGCATTATATTTCATCCCTCCTCCCAGGACACAGAGAGAACAAAGGTTAACTGCAGATGCCCTTCCCTAAATAGGCCTTTGTTTCCAGTGATCTTAGGTGGTTCATGAGCCACACTACCCAGACTGAATAGCTACTGTAGAGAAAAATGGTGGATTTTATCCTAAGCTGAGAGAAACTTCTGGCTTTCAAATTGACATTAAACTTCAAACTGTCTTGAGAGACTTGAAGGCAAGTACATCTAGATCCCTACTAACACTTAAAGAGGCCAACAGAGAACTCCTCTAAAGCACCAGTAACTCCTTCAATCCTAGAATGATCTTGGTTGCTTGAAGCAGAGATTTACAGCCCTCCATATATCCTACCATTCTTATTCTCAACCAAGTAAGGGGGTTTCAGGACCAAGAAACAAATCTCTCTCTCAGCACAGTCACGTCAGACTGCTGGTCCTGTCAACTACTTTACAGGAGCATAGCAATTTGCAGGTAAAATAATGAATGGTCTTAGAAGTGGAGACTTTGGTAATATCTCCAATTGTCAAAAAAAAAAAATCATAACACTCAAATAGCCATACCAAGTGACTACAGTATCTGGCCAGATTTAATGGTTCCTTTAATCAGTCCATTCATTTATTCAACAAATATTTACTGAAAGTCAACATACCAATATTCATTAAGTGTTTAGGACATGTCAATGAGCAAATAGATAAAAAACATTAAGTGCCTAAACACTATAAACAATTAAATTTTATAGTTAAATGGATGTTAACAGTAAAAGCATTAAGTGGATGAAAGAAAGAGTAGAGAAGACAAGTTAAGGATTAAGAAGGCAGGTTACACTACTAAGTAGGGTTAAATTGAGGAGGTTAAGTCATGAATAGAAGATGAGACTGAATTTTAACCAAATCTCTGCTTAATGTGAGATTTGATTTGAGATTACAGAGGTTCACATAAATATCAGAGACATGCAGGGACTAGACATTGTGGAAATTTTTATCTCAGTCTTGTAAGGTGACCATAGATCTGAGCCATACAGCAGGGGAGGGGGAGGGAGAGGGGCTAGAATAAGGAAGGAAAGAGCACAGGGATTGTGGTGATGGATCAGAGGTGCAATGGTGGTGGAAGAACTATGGGGACTACACAAGGAGAAAAATCAAATATTGTCCAAAAATTAATAACAATGTAAGAAGTAAATATTAAATTTTTTTTTTTTAAAAAAAGAGATGACAATGGTTATCTCCCTGGCATTGATCCATTCTTCTGGTAACTTCCTTAAACTTTAATTGCTATCCAGGCCTCTGCCTGGCAGCTCTTGGTCTTTGGAAATTCACTCCTTGTGGCCCAGTTGTTGAGCTTGTGTCTCTAGCCCAAAACTAATCAGCATTATTCCATGTCCTGCCCAGTTATTGACACATGGATGTGACCCTGACCCAGTCAGAAGAGCAGAGGTAAAGAAACTGTTTGATAAGGACTTCTGGAAAAGATCATTCTAATTTTCTTATTCCTGTATGTATAGGAGGCTAATGTGACCTTGGTAATAGCTTTAGGCATTTGCCACTGAAAAGCAGTTGACCTGAGAACAGTTAGCACATAGAAGTCAGAGTTAAGAAAATCCCAGAGGAATAGACCCAGAGTCCAGATCAGACCATAACTCTGGTGGCTTAAGCCAATGAGTCAACTTCCTTATATAAACCAACTGAAGTTTTGGTAACTTGTAACCCAAAGCATCATAGCTAACAGCCAAAATGAAAATAGACAATGGACAACCCATTTTGTGACCACATGTGAAATGTCTTATTTCAGCAATCCCACTCTAAATTTAGCCTCCTTATTTTATAGACCAAATCAACATTTTTTTGTGAGTCACAGAGAAACAAGTTCTTAAATCATAAAAAAAGATACTTCCAGAAAACTAAAAATAGTAAAACATATTGAATTAGAAATGAAAGGTGCAGATGTTAAGACAGGCTCAGGAGGATAAATTCTAAGGTAATTTAGGGGAAGGAAATGACAGACATTCCAAACCTCCAGCATAGTAAATTGTTTCTTGATTCTTTATTAATGAAAATATTGCACATTCTCTTTTCTTTTCTATAATAATAGTAGGTGGATTTTCTTGTCCTCCTTTTTGCATTTACTTTTTGCATAGATTTGGTATTTTTGTTTTTAATAAAAGTGGAGGTGTTTCTGAGAATTTCTATTGCAACAGCAGGGCTTGAACTTCAGGTCAGCTGAAAGGAAGAGTGTGTGCTGTTTCCATGGCAACCATAGCAGTATAATGTCAGGTACTAAGAGACATCAAGAATGAAGGGATAAAATCTCTGCATCATTTTAATAAACACATCCTACTTACCATTATTTAACCACAGTCTTAGTATATATGCTCTGTCTCTTAATAGCCACTCTTCATAAATTTCTTTTGATCATATATAACCTTTTTAAGTTGGTTTTGATTATGCTATGTCAATAAAGATAAAAGGAATGCCCTTCATTAGAGTATTGTAAATGCCTTATTATTCTGAAAACTCATTAGACACACACACACACACACATTTTAATTAGAATATAATACTGTGAGGATTCAATACTGGTTAACTTAAGCCCACAAAGACAAACAGGTAAAATAAACAGGGTTTATATTTTTTTTTCATTTTTTTTTTATTAGTTATATTTGACATCATTTGTAGTCCCCAGGGGGTACCCACCACCATTTCACCCGTGCACCATCACCTCAGT